>OX578141.1:29010140-29610140 GCA_951213105.1 Amaurobius ferox | reverse complement strand
TAGTTAAGTATTGTCGACAATATTGTAACAACAACATTTCACATCAAGTAGAAATTTATATACAACACAACTTCAATGCTTAAGTATCAGCATTCAAAAATTGAAATTTTAGTTTAAATTTAATTATAAGTATCCAAAATTTAAGTATAAGCACATTATCATATTAAACAAGTCAACTTTAAAAGATTAAGATTTTGTATAAGCATAGAATTTAAGTTTACTTTAAATTTGAGTATAAACACTATAATTCAAAAAGCTTAAAAAATTTAGTCTATTAACCCTTTGAGGGGCGGTGGTTTAATTTGAAACCACCATTTTCAAGAATTTTTACTTCAGCTGCGCAATGGTCTTTTTTTGAAACCACATGCTTAATATCTGGATTGAAGTGTAAAATATGGGCTGTAGATGACAGAACACGATTGAACATTTGTAAATGCATTTATTTGAGTATCTTTTGAGTCACTGTTTGGAGTGGCGTTCGTTTATCGTAGTATTTGACTTTTTTTTTCAAACATGAATTTGTATATTTAAAAAAAACTGTTTAGAATATCTTCTGTGAGGTTTCGTTGTTAGATTTAGAAGCTTTATTGCAGGTTAGTAAATTTTTTACTTATTATTTAATTTACAATAATAAAAGGTGGTTTCATATGAAACCACCACACACTTAGGCTTAGTGAACAACCAAACCAAAGCTCTAATTTTAATTTATTAAAACTTGGCATTTATTTATGCATTTTTAATATTTTTCAAAATTTAAGTATTTTAGTATTTTTATATACCTAATTCATTTTTCCATTATTTTTTTTTTGTTCTTTATTATATAAATAGTCATATAATTCACTTTTATATAATTTATTTTTTTCCCAATTTTCCACACCATTGGTGTAAACCCAAACAAAAACTTTCTGAATTCATTTTTTTAAAAATTGCTATTTATTGATGCAGTTTTAATATCTTCAAAATTTTAATATTTTATATTATTTAGTTTTACATAATAATTTTAATATTCTTCAAATACTATATAATATTTTTATGGATAATTTCATTGTTCATTTCTAGGAGAATATAATGCCTAGAAAAGGCTTATCTGCTGAAAAAGCACTTGTTTGTTCATTGATCTTCCATCTGATGATGATTCTGTGGCATCTGATCAATCTGAATCAGAAGCTTTTGAATTGAATCAGAAGAATCTGAATCAGCAGAATCAAAATTCTTGAATTTTGTTCCCGATGATACACGACTAAAAAGTTCTGATTACTTTCCCGTTCATTCCTTATATCGCAGATGTGCTCTATGTAGCACCAAAAAATAACCACATAGAGCAAGGTGGATGTGCAAAACTTGTAATGTACCGCTATGTACCGCTTACAATCAAGTCAAACCTCATGTTTTGAACGCTATCACACCAAGTAGTCAAATTCAGTTATTAGCAATGTATATATATAAAAATGCACATGCAAAAATATATATAATAAAAATAACGCAAAACATTGTAATATTGTATTTTAATTGTAAACATCCTTCTTTTTGTAAGTACCTTGCAAAATGAAAATAAATCAACATTGTATTGTATGAATTAAAAAATGTCCTACGTGAGCGGTGGTTTCAATTGAAACCACCACTTAAAAAGAAACCAAAATAATAAAAAAAAAATTAATATTAAAATAAGTTAAAATAACGTGCTAGAGTTTATATAATCAAGTTATTTTGCAATTATTTCGAAAATTTAACATGCTGCCCCTCAAAGGGTTAACACAATATAAGTATACATAATTAATACTATTAGACTGCATTGATATACCAAATATTTAAAAATACATGATGCAAGTAATTAGATAATAAAATTCCTTTATCAAAACTTTCAACACATACTTTTTACCAAGTTGAAAAATACAAAATTTTATACACATAAGCTATTATTTAGCATCATGCGGGTCATGGAAAATGGATGTATATACAAAGGTGTAAAGTGAAAAAGATTCAATATCACAAAAATTTATACTCAAGATATACTATCTTATATCAATGAGGTTTAAGATAAACAATAATGTATATATATGACATCTTTAAAAAAAATTCCCAAGTTGTAAATTCAATTTAGTATTTAAAATTTTCTTTAGACTAAACATTTAATCTCAAAAAGTTTTGATTTAGTTTTTAAAAATTTTATTACAAAATTTAAGTATTATTTCCTTAGTCATTGGTTTAGTAAAGTGATCTGCTAAGTTATCTTTACTATTTACAAATTTAACATTAAAAGATTCATTGACTATTAAATTTCTTAGGAAATGATATCTAACATCAATATGCTTAGTTCTGTTGTTTTCAATTGGAGAGTTAGAAAAATTAATGGCTGCTTGGTTGTCGCTAAAAATAACACTGTTACTTTTATTAAAGTTTAACCCAAGTAAATGACATTCTTCTATTATGTTTTGTACCCATACCATTTCCTTAGCGGCTTCAGTTAGTGATACGTATTCAGCTTCCATGGTTGATAAGCTGACACACTTATGTTTAAAGGTACGCCAAGAAATAGGTACATTGTCAATAAAGAGTATCATGCCTCCAAGTGAAACACGGTCATCTCGGTTTGCAGCAAAGTCAGAATCTGAATAACAATTCAATTTTAACTCCTGAATGTTAGATAAATTCAACATATAGTTTTTAGTCTTTTCAACATATCCTAAAAGTCTTAACAATGCATCCCAATGCTTAATTCCAGGGTTTTCTTGAAATTGAGATAATATTGATGGCGTAACAAATATCAGGTCTAGTCCTACTAGATATAAAAGCCAAACACCCAATTAAGCTCCTGTAAGGAAAACTTTGCATTTGCTTTATTTCTTCACTTGTCTTTGGACAATCTATTTTACTTAGAATATTCCCTTTAGAAATGGGAAGTGAAGTAACTGGATATTTATACTGTTGAAACATTTGACATACTTTATCTATATACTGACTTTGATGTATAAAAAATTTATTGTCACACTCTTTAAATTCCACGCCTAAAAGTTTTCTAATTTTTCCTAATACCTTGATATCAAATTCTATACTAAGTAATGAAACAATGTGGTCTATGTCCCTTTGATACTTTGAGAAGAGAATTATGTCATCCACATAGACTAGCATAAGAACTTTGTTATTGTAAATATATGCACAATTACACCATTGAAGTTTTAAAAAATTTAATTCTTTTAATTTGGTGTCAAGTTCATTAAACCATTCTCTTCCACTTTGATGAAGACCGTAAATGGCTTTCTTCAACAAACAAACATAATCAGGCTGTTCCTGATTGACATAACCTTGAGGCTGTTTCATATATACCTTTTGACTCAATTTAGCATAGAGATAGGCAGATTTGATATCTAATTGGAAATGCATCCAGCCAAGCATGCATACGAAAATTGAGAAGAATGCTCTAATTAAGTTGAAGTTAACAACAGGGCTAAAAACTTCATCGTATGATTCTCTCTTTTTCTGACCATACCCCTGGGCTACCAAACGAGCTTTAAACCTCTTTATTTTCCCATTCTCGTCTTTCTTAATGGTGTAGACCCATCTACTGCCTATATGCTTTTGTGAGGTGGATGCAGGAACTAGTTCCCAGACACCCCTCTCTTGCATTACGGCCATTTCTTCATCCATAGCTTTACACCATTTTTCGGACTGGGAAGATTTAATAGCAGCGTTGTACCCTTTTGGTATATTTATTTCAATATTGCTTGCTTCTGGTCTGCCTCTGACCCTTTTAAGACCTTTATTTTCCCGAAAATTAAACAGTTGCTGATCAAATTGTATATTCCTCTTATCACAATATTTCTTAACATCATTGTGCGACCTCAGCCTTTTATTATCTCCTTGAGCGTAATAATACACATCGGTTCTACTTCCATCGGGTCTTGGAACCGTCTTTCGCTGCCAAGCAATATCCGAGCAAGGAGTCATACTGGAGTCAGCAGGAGAGTCCGTTTCCTCACTGGATTCAGACGGATCGTCACCAGTGTCTTCACTCTCTCCTGCCCCCCCATCAGACTGCTCTCTCGGATATTCCCCGTCGGAGTATTCTGAAAGGTTATCGCTTGATATCCCTGAGGAGATATTTCTGGGACAAATTGGGTCTAGGATGCCTTCCACTACTTCACCCTCATCAAACCTCACATTGCAGGTCTCAATTGTTCGTTTCTCTCCTGACAAAAATATCCTATAGCCCTTAGTTTTAGTAGCATAGCCTACCATCACCCCTTCTGTAGCTTTCATGTCTAACTTCTTTCTGAGCTGACTGGGTTTGCCTACATATGCTCTACAACCAAAGGTTCTAAGATGTTTGACTGAAGGTTTTCTACCACTGTAGAGTTCATGTGGTGTTTTAGTCTTAAATTTGTGACATATTCGATTTTTAGTGTATGCAAAACACAATATTGCTTCCGCCCAGAATCTGTCATGCAATTTGCTGTCGTTCAACATGGCTCTAACACAGTCAAATGCGGTTAAGTTGAATCGCTCTGATACTCCATTTTGCTGTGGGGTATATGTGTTAGTCCTCTCAGCCTTAATACCGATATCCTTCAGGTAATTTTTGAACTTATCATGGCAGAATTCCATTCCATTATCTGTCCGGATACATAGAATTTTAGTACCTAACTGCCTTTCTTCTCTGGCCTGAAACTCTTTAAAATGTGAAAATACTTCTGACTTCTGTTTCATGAGGTAAACAAAAACTTTTCTACTATAATCATCTGTTATAGTTAAGACATACTTGTTCCCACCATATGAGGTTGTGGGTAAAGGACCACACACATCCATGTGTAACAATTGCAATGGTTTAGTGGACCTTATCCTACCGGTGGGTTTATATGATACTCTCCTAGACTTAGCCAATTTACACGATTTACAATTTAACTTTTTGTATTTAAGCCTAGGAAGTCCGTTTACGGCAGAAACTTTGCTGGTTTGGAGGAGATATTCAGCGTTTATGTGGCAATATCGTTTATGCCAAAGACAGTTTGTACTATTAAGTTCAGTTACTGAACTGCTAGGCTTAGATATTGAACTATTCACATTTTTATTCTGCTTAGTTTTTGTTTTGTCAGATTTAAATTTAGTTTCTTTAAGATTAGGTGCTATTTTTACTTTGTCTATTTTTCTGGAAGCACTAGGATCCCTATCCTTGGATTTCTTATCCTTTTTGTGTTTCTTGTCTCCATCTCGATCCCTATCTTTAGATTGACGGTTTTCTACGTTATGTTGTTCCTGGGTACTATACTTAGGTTTTAAAAAATATAACCCATCCTTTCTTTTTGCATAAAATAATTTCTCCCCTTTAGGTGTAAAAAACCATAGAACCCCATTAGCTCCATTAAAACTAAAATTTTGTTCCTCAAGAACAGATGCAGCTAATAAATTTCTCCTAAGTTTAGGAGAATACATAACATTTTCCAATTTGATAATACTTTGCTTATCCTTAAATTGGACATACATTTCCACCGTCCCGATAGCCTCAACTGGACTTTCGACATCCCCTACTGCTAGCGACATTGAAGTGCCTTTGCACTCATTAAATTTTGAAAATAACTTAATGTTATTACAGAAATGTCACGTAGCAGCAGTGTCTACTACCCAGCTGAGTCTATCGCTAGGATCGATTACAGTATTAGCCTCAATCTGTGGAGACCCAAGAAATTCCACAATACTAGATCCATTATTTCTACTGCAATTAGATTTAGTATGACCTAGTTTGTTACACTTAAAACACTTAATTTTACTTTTAGAAATATTTACATTATGACTAGAAGTATTTACATTAGACACATTATGAGATACATTTGGAAGTTTAGACACTTTTACTCTATTTACAAATTTCTTAGAAGTAAAATATGCAGAATTTGAACTCACAGTTTTGGAAAAGTCACTTGCTTGCTGCCTAAGCCGGCTCTCCTCCGCTGCTAGCTCTGCTTGTATTTTGCTGAGCTTGAAGTCCGAGTCATTCCATCGATATATAAGTTGAACGATACCTCGGAATTCTTCCGGAAGGTACCGAATCGACTGGAATGCTACATATAGGTCTTCAATGGGGTGTTTTGCGTCTTTAAGCCTCGTCACGGCCTTCCGCAGTCTTGAGCAAAAAATGTCAACAGGCTCATCTTGCTCCGGCCGAACGTCGAAGAACTCATCTAGTAATCTAACCAGGTTGGCTCTGGAAGGCGCTTGAAAATGTTCTTTCAAGGTATTCCATACTTGACTAGGTTCGTCGGTGACGTTTATCAACTCCTTGTATTCCGAGGATAAACTTTGATAAATGATGGCGAGCGCTCGGTCTTTCCGGCGATAAAAATCATCGTAGTCGCGACGACTCGCGGTTGCGTCTTCTTCGATAGGCTTAGCACTTCCATCTACGTGTCCGAAACATCCTTCTCCCTTGAGGACGAATGAGATGTCGGTACGCCAGGTGACGTAGTTGTCCCGCGTCAGCAACTCCGTTCTACTTGCCTCCATGGCCACTCGTAGTTTTGAAGAAGCAGAAGCAAAAGTTCTTGTACACTGTTTACGTTTACACTGTTGCGTTTCGTTGTTCACACGAACTTCAAAATGGTGCCATGTGCGGCCCCCATCTGAACACTGGAACGATTTCTTTAAAGATACTTGCACTTATGACTCTATTGGGCGTTGAACTGGCCCCGTAACCGTTTCTTTTGGAAAATTTTAAAATTTGAAGATAGCAAAGCACGCACTGTCAGAGTCAATAAGTGTTGGCTGGGTCATGAAAGTACACAAGTCCAGTTTTAAAGGAAAACTTCGTTCACTTTATTTGGTGAAAAACACAACTCGGCATATTACACATACCTGGTAATTTTCCATGCCGTAAAACATCAAAAATATACTATGTACAAAAGATTTTTAGTTGTAAATGACTAGACAGAGATTCCTTGAAGCATTTGGTAGTAAGTTACTATACTACCTCTATCAGTTGCGTATATTTCAGCCACCATCACTTGGCAAAGGGAAACCAAAGGATAGAACATCAGGAAAATATCTAAAGCGGCTTCCGAACGTTTGTAAGTAAATTTAACGTTCAATACATGCTGGTCCAAACTGACCACATCTGCATCCGTTTCGACTATTCACCGTCGTCAAACGATATTCCGCAGTACTTCAGTCAAAAACATTTCTGTCTGCCTGCATCAGACCATCAGTGTCTATCTCGTCTGACTTCTTCAGACGTCGGATCTGATCGATCTGTCTGATCTCGATCGACTCTACGACCTTCTCATTTGCTTCAAGAAACCTCTGCCCTATATATCCGAGAATGGACAGTTCCGGAAACGCCCCCGGATATGCAAATCAGATGCGTACGCATTGAGAACTGATTTGCATGAAACCTTATGTTGAAAAACGTCACGGTTCACGCCGGTGAACAGGAAGAGTCGTTCATATTAAATTTGCATAAACGCCCGTTCACAGGAACGTGAATCGCGATGTATTGATTATTTCCAACATAAGAGACCAATTTGGCAGCAGAGAGAGAAAAGGCTAGTTACTAAAATACTAATCTAGAGCTAAAATACTAAGAGCTAATACTAAAGCTAGAAGCTAGAGCTAAAAAGAAAGAATTCTAAAACTAAGAGCACAAGGGACAGGCGCGCGACACAGGGGGCACTTACCGGAGGGGGGATCTGAAAGGGAAAGCGTTAAAAGGGGCGAGGGGTCGCGGCTTAACTATAGCCAACTGCGACCCGCTGGACACGAAACTGGATACTGGAAGACTTGAGGGGCAAGGGATCCTGAGTGGCTGGAGGTGCTTGTTCCTGAAAAGAAAAGGGAAGAAGCATATTTCATAACTTGGAATACACAAGTTTAATTTAGAAATAACCCAGGAGAAACTTACTTAAGATGAATACGTGGGATGCTGAAAGAAAAATATTAAGTGCTGAAAGGAAAAGTATTATGAACTGGGATCTGAAAAGGAAAATAATATTACAGGGATGCTGAATAGGGGACATAGTTATACAGTGGAACGGATATTTACACCACAGTTCAGATGCTGGGACAGTTCCCCAGCCACGCGATGTACACAAGGAGAGACCAGGGGCTGAGACAACACCTCAGCTGCGCGAAGACACCTGCTTCATATGAAGCAAAAGGAGGACTCTTTGGGACAAGCCCGCGGACTGAGAGCTGAAGGAGATTCTTGGAGACCTAGGATTAAGGGAGAAAACATGCCACAATTATGTGGCCAAACACCTGTAAAAAGCTGGGACAATCCCCCAGATAAGAGCCAATAGAGTGGAGAGGGAAATGAAGAGAAGAGGAAAAAGGAAAGAAGAAGAGCCTACGACGTAGGGAGCCTCTGGGGGGAAAGATCCTCCAGAGGTGGAGTGCCATGCCAGGGTAGAGGTTCTCTCCTAAATCTGGTGGGAACTTCCTTCCACCGATTCCCATCCTCAACCTCCCAATGGAGAGAAACCAGCTTGAGGGTTTTTTTTTTTTTTTTTTTTTTTTTTCCCCTCAGGGAAATTACGGTTTTTTTATTTTAACCCTCACTACACCTGATGGCACAAGACCTATACGACCTATAAAGGAAACGACGAGGGAACTAAGCAAGATGAAGCTGGAGATGATGTTAAGTTGGATGATGCAGCTGCGTGGGTCAGATATCCGTTATATGATCTACGTTGTCCATTAACCACTGTATAATTTTCCTAACTTTGTTTTGAGTTTCTGTCTTTTTAATTATGTTATATCTCCAAGCCTGTAAAAGGTGTGGTGCTGGTGTACTTAAATGGTTTTCTTCCGTTAGCGGACAGGCCGTTAAGTAGTGATGTAAATCCCCCTCTTCGCCACAGGAGCAGACTGAAGATTGTTTGATGTTAAATCTATTTAAGTAGGCCGGGAAGGCACCATGGTTCGTGAGTAGTTGCATTAGCAACCTGCAGCTGTAATGTCTGGAGGGAGTGACGAACCTAAAGAAATCGTATGTACTTCTCCCGTCCTGCGCATGGTCCCACTGATCTTGCCAGGCTTCGACCGATAGTGTCTTAAGCCTGCTTTTGAGGTGTGATAATGGCCATGGAGGATGCTCTAAGTTGGGAGTATGGTCCTGTGTAGCTAGTTTGGCCTCTTGGTCCGCTAGTTCATTTCCGTAGATGCCGGTGTGAGCCCTTACCCAATTGATAGTGTACCTATGACTTAGAGTCTTAATACTGGACAGTGTTTCATTTACTATAGGGTCTGTATTGAAGGGCTTGTTCAGTGCCGCTATTGCTGACTGGCTATCTGAGTGTATGGTGAAGCTTGTGTTCTGGTTTCCAGCCCACTTCAGTGCTTGGAGAATTGCTACAAGTTCCGCTTGGAATACGCTATTATATCTGCCCAGTTTGCTGCGCCAGGAGAATATTCTTCGACGACCATCCAGCGCTACGAAGGCTGCTCCCACACCCGAGTTCATCTTCGAGCCATCGGTGTAGATGTTGAGTTTTGTGGGTTTGCCAACTTGATTTATCAGATTTGTATTTGCGGGGTGGATTTCCCAAGGATTTGTCTTTGCTTCGTAGTCCGAGGGGACAAAGGTTTGTCCGAAGGCTTCAGTTTGAAGTTTTAATCTAGAGATTCGGCCCAAGGCCCATTCATATTCAGATTTAATCCCTATCGGTATGATGCCTGTGAGAACTAAAATTGCTGATGTTGGTGCTGTCCTATACGCTCTCGAACTTGCCAGGGCGAAGTGCCTTTGGCATTTTGCCAAAATTGCTATGCAAGTCTTATTAAGATTTGTAGCCCAGACCGAAGCTGCGTATAGCAGAATTTTTTCGACTACGCATTGATACCATACTTTTACAAATTTGGGGTTAACTCCCCAGGTTTTAGTGGATATTCTGTTGAGCATATTGAAGGTCCTGTACACTTTAGTTGCCTGTGCTTCGCAGTGCGAAACCCACGAGAGCTTATTTTGAAATAGGACTCCTAGGTATTTAATAGTTTCTGATGACTGTATGTAGTTGTCTCCCACTTTAACTCTTTTCCAGGTTTTCCCCCGGCCACCGTGGATTTTTAAAGTTCTTGATTTGTCCCAGTTTATTACTAGGGATTCACTATTTGCCCAGTTATAGAACCTATTTGCCGACTCTACCACATTACTTTGGAGATTTGCTAAATTCTTTCCTTTAATCAGGAACATGAAATCATCGGCGAAGGCTTGAGCTCTTGTATGTTCTGGCCAGTGGATCTTGAGGGCCGAATCTGCCACCACGTTCCACAGCAGTGGGCCGAGGCAGGAGCCTTGAGGGCAGCCTCCGTAGGTTTGCTTCGTCACCGGGATGTTATTCTCTTCTAGGGTGACGTATCTATCTGACAAAAAGCTTTTTATGATGTTCACCAAATAATTAGGACATGGAGAGGATTCTAAGTGTTTGACAATCGATGGCCAGGACAGGCTGTCGAAGGCGCCACTGATGTCAAACGAAAGCATTACTGTGTAAACTCCTTTGGTCTTGTCTTCCTGGACTGTGTTCAGCAGGTTCTGTAGGGCATGCTCTGTGGATATCCCTGGCTTGAAGCCAAATTGCTTGGGATGCCAATACTTGGTAGTATGAAGGTGATGATAGACTCTTCCATGAATTACTCTTTCCAGGATCTTTCCCAATGCTGGAAGAAGGCATATTGGTCTGTATGACTTGGGATTGTCCGTCGGCTTTCCTTCTTTGTGGAAGAGGACCAAGATTGCTCTTTTAAGAGGAGTTGGGAAGTGTTGAATTGCTATGCACTTGTTCACAAAGCTTTGTAGTAGAGCCGGTGCAGTTCCATGGATTCTTTTGAGAAGGTTGTAGTCTACCAGGTCATGACCTGGAGCTTTGTTTACTTTAATTTTTGCCAAAATTCTGGATAGTTCACCTTGGCTAACCTCTGGGTGAGCTATGTTATCTATGTTATGGTTTAGGTCTGTGTTGGTTCGGTGGTCCGTATTATACAGTGTGTCTATGAAGTTTTCTAGTATGTTAGGGATGTTGGTTTCCGAAGAGAGGTCAAGTGTATTAAATAGAGAGCTGGGTGGACTGTTTTTATTTGTGATGATTTTAAACTGTGAGCCAAAGGTGTCTGTAGTGTCTGAACAGAACTTTTTCCAGGTATTGTTCCTGGCCTTAATGATTTCTCTCTTGTATTTTGCTCGTTCTTTGTTGTGTATTATTTTGTACTGTTCCCTAGTTTCCGGGTTCTGTTCCTTTTGGTACCTGCGGCGGAGGGCTCGAATCCTGCTTCTATTGGATTTCAGTTCCAAGGACCACCAATTTGGTTCTCTCTGTGTCTTTTGTTTTCTGAACTTGTAGTTCGAAGTTGCTGCTGCGGTTAGCTCTCCCAGAAGCTCCTCGGTTGCTCTATCCAGGTCCCTCTTATTGTTAACTGTTTTTAAAATTTTAACCCAATTGTATGAAATGGTTTTGACGGATTTCCTAAATGCTTTATGGTTACCGAATTTTGTTTCTAGACGATGTCTAGAGCTATCGCTTTTCATACTCTCGCCTTCACGCACCTGGAAGGTGATGTAGTTATGATCACTGAGGGTGGTTTCATCCAAGACTGTCCAGTTTGTTATGTTGTTAATTAAGTTGTCTGAGGCTGCAGTTATATCCGGCCATCCCTTGCAGGAGGAGGTTTGAAAGGAGGGCCTACTGCCCTGAACGTTAGCCACGTTGAGATTTTGCACGAGCAGGAAATCAATTAAATCTGTGCCCCTTCTGTCTGTATCTGTGTAGCCCCATAGAGGTGAGTGGGCATTGAAGTCACCGCATACCAGGATTGAGCCACTTAGCGCTCCGAGTATACGTGACAGGTCCTGCAGTGCTTTTCCGAAATCTGCCGAGGGTGGAGCATATGTATTTGTAATTGATAGCTTGGCTTGTCCTTTCTGGAGAATGATAGCTGTCGATTCCTGTGAACTTTGTATATTGATAGGTGTTGTGCCTATGTTGGTGGCAATTACTGCCTTATTATTTAGAGATGAATGACATCGCCAGCTATTGCCAAAAGCTATCGGCCTACCTGTGTCAGTGTTCATGTATGCGTCTTGTAGTAGGGCTATGTCTATTTTGTGTTCGCTGAGGTAAGCGTACAGGAGCACAGTCGCTGCTCGGCTGTTGCGAATCCCGCTGTACTGGTCAAGATATTGGTAGTAATTTATAACCCCAAAAGAAAAGGGAGGCAGATAAAAGATTTATAAAGAGACAAGGAGAAAGAAGTGTGGGCAATATAGATGCCGGTGACAATCTGCTAAATTCAACTCTTCTCTTGGGAGATAAATTACTACAGGAATGGGATCAAGGTCGGTTTACTCCTCGAATTGCAATTATCTGTGAATGGAAGGTGATTTAAGAAGGGGGGAAGGTGATAAAAAAGGGTCTAGTTAGCCTTGGTTTTAACCAGTGCTGTTATCTTAATTGAGTTTCGACCTATAACAGATGAGAGTTGTCTGCCGTCCATTGTTTAGATACGTGCTGGAGGTAAAAGAATAAATGAAGCTAGCCACACAAGTGGCACTTGTGTAACAAGCTCTATTTATTCTGGTACTTCCAGTGTGCAACATCCAAAAAAAGGATGGCAGACAACGCTCGTCTGTCTAGCCTGGAAGTGGAGGCATAAAATCCCCCACAAAAGGGGAATCAAAAGCAAGTCGCAAATTTTTGTCTCCGTAATCACCAAGATGGGGGGTATATGTCATTAATATACAGGGTGTTCAGTGCTATCGGTGCCCAATGGCTATTTCCTCAACTGTTAGTCACAGAGATATACTTCCAATTGCAAAAATGTTTTAAATTTTAAAATCTATTATCTTAGAAACAGCTTAAATCAATAAATGCATTTCTGAAAGAAATATGAAATATAAATTTTTACTTCACCATGTTATATCAGAATTCTCTATTTCTAACAAACTCTAAAGTTGATTGTCTGACATTTTTTTCTTTCAAAAATTTTCTTAATCACTATATTTGATACTAGAATTACATGTAATTTGCATTTTAGTTAACCAAGTACATTTTTTCATATGAATTGTAAAAAATCTTTATTTAATACATGTTTTTAAAATTAATTATAATTTTCTGTAACATTTTAGACCATTCCAGTAAGTTTTAGAAAAAGTGTTCCGAATTATGTAAAAACCCCTTATCCAGACTGCCTGAAATCCCAAGCAGTCCGGATAATAGATCCTGTACTGTATATATACATAGGTGTAGAGTTGTATGGGCCCATGGGGCTCGAGGCCCCCCCCCCCCCCGCCTCCAATAATTTCCCAAGTTGAGCTGAGCCTGTCCAATATTCTAAAGGCCACATGTTTTTACGCCAATCTATATCTGTGGCAGTTACTGAGAGTTTCTCATTGTGTAGTGCACAACTTTTTTTCTGGAAAAATCTCCAAAGAAAACAGCTTAAATTGCAAGGACACACATAGCCTGAGGATGTGAACAATCTGCTTGTTTGCTTTTAAAGACCAGGAGGACGTTTTATTATATGCCTTTTCCAGTAAGGCAAATGTTGACCACATGTTTGGAAAGTAATTGATTACACCCAAAGATGTTTTTTCATTTATCTTTTGTTGGATCTCTACTCCACGGGAGTTGAAACTAAATTCGAATATTCTAGGTGGGGGAGGTTCTGGATGAGACTGAAAGAAATGCTCATTTATTAGGAACCATTATTTGAAATGATGTATAGATATTGACTTTTGATTAATTTTGTAACTTTAATCAAGAGTTCGAAATTAAATATAAAAATTAATTGATGATGATCATTCTGTTACCTATGGCTATGCAAATTTAATTAAGCTCGTGGAAAATTCTCATTTTCATCATATATCTCAATTCTTTGGTATTCGAATGTGCTTTACCCCTTTCAATTTTCCATATCGTATTATTCAAGATTTTTGTCTACTTAACCAAAACTTAGATAATTAGTAAAAGCTGAAAATTAGTTATGCAACTCCGTACTGAACAACTTTGGTATATGCAGGGGGACGGGAGCTCCTCCAAAGAGTAGAACTTCCCATACAAATTGTGGGACCCTCTTCAAACTTTTATCGTAGGCTCCCTCTACAAATTTTCTTCGTGGGCTCCCCTTTACAAACTTTCATCATGGGCTCCCCTTTACAAACTTTCATCGTGGGCTCCCCTTTACAAACTTTCATCGTGGGCTCCCCTTTACAAACTTTCATCGTGGGCTCCCCTTTACAAACTTTCATCGTGGGCTCCCCTTTACAAACTTTCATCGTGGGCTCCCCTTTACAAACTTTCATCGTGGGCTCCCCTTTACAAACTTTCATCGTGGGCTCCCCTTTACAAACTTTCATCGTGGGCTCCCCTTTACAAACTTTCATCGTGGGCTCCCCTTTACAAACTTTCATCGTGGGCTCCCCTTTACAAACTTTCATCGTGGGCTCCCCTTTACAAACTTTCATCGTGGGCTCCCCTTTACAAACTTTCATCGTGGGCTCCCCTTTACAAACTTTCATCGTGGGCTCCCCCTTTACAAACTTTCATCGTGGGCTCCCCTTTACAAACTTTCATCGTGGGCTCCCCTTTACAAACTTTCATCGTGGGCTCCCCTTTACAAACTTTCATCGTGGGCTCCCCTTTACAAACTTTCATCGTGGGCTCCCCTTTACAAACTTTCATCGTGGGCTCCCCTTTACAAACTTTCATCGTGGGCTCCCCTTTACAAACTTTCATCATGGCCTCCCCTTTACAAACTTTCATAATGGGTTTACTCCAGGGTTAGAAAAATCAAATTTTCTACATGCCCTTCGGGCATATTGTCCAAATAAATAGATGCCCAAGTTAAAATTTTACATGCCTAACATTTTTCTAATGCCTTTTTCCATTGCTAATAGCTCTGGTGCCCATGAAAATAAATAGTATATTAAATATCATTATACAGGTAGTCTATAATTAAATATCAAAATTAGAAAATTAATTACTTCTAATGAAGTAAATATATCAAAAATGGGAATTGAATACTATTTATGCTAAAATAAGTTAAAAAATCTGATGTGGGTAGCACATGACTTTCCTTATATAATGCAATGTATTTACTACTTTTATAGTAAAAACAAAATAGGTTATTCTTATCGTATATACTTATATTTTTTCCAAGATATTGAATTTTCATCAAATAGTTATTTTCATTGATTAGCGTCATTTTTATCCATTTGGCGAGATTTTCTTTGATTTGGTAATATGCTAAAAAAGCCGCCAAGTTGGCAATTTGTTGCCAAAATCTCACCAAGCATTATGGACGGAGAAATAATTTATCCTTATAGCAGATAAATGACTATTGGAGTTCAAATGCAAAAGTATTACTCAAAGTATCTTTTTTCATGAATGGAACAAGCTAGATCCACGAGAATGGTGTCACTAAATTTATCGCATGATATTACATATGAAAAGTTAATATGTTTCTCAATAGGAAATATTTTTTTTATTTTATATAATATTTTGATAATTTCTTTGAAAAATATGCAATATCTCGAGAATGGTTCAATCTAACGTTCTAAAATTTATGTTAATTGTTTTCTAATGAAAAATTACATAAGAAATGACTATTTGCGTAACTTTATTAGAGATTTTGATTTTTTGATCTTTTCAAAATTTCACTCGAAAATTTAGGGGGGTTCTGAACATTCGATTGCATATAAAAACAATAGGCTTCCAGTATTCATGGATTGTAATTTTTGTGCCAAATTTTGTTTGAATTGGTTCATTCGTTCATCAATTATCGTCTCCACAGACTCACTGACACACACACACAGGCATCACCTCAAAAATGTTCGATTCGTGATCAGAGATGCTTGAGAAGTGCTCTCTTATCGAAAACTGGAATTCAAATTTTCGACCCCATCACAATACTTTCCTTATACATAATTGTATATAAGGAAAGTAAAAATAACCATTTAGTCAAATTAGAGTAGACAACTTTTGAAGAAGCATATTTATTACTTCCATAAAAAAGCAATCGCGATCTTAATTTACATTACATGCGGCTGTAAAATCTCCATCATCACGATTAACATTACCATGCCTGTGGCCGTAAATTTACATTGGTCTAGACAGAAAGTAATTTTTTGTAGGAAACTCTACAAATTTTATTAGTATGAGGATGTTTCCCGTAGAAACTACGGAAATCCATAGTAATTGGCATCTCTGCTGATCAGCACATGTGTACGTCTGCAAAGCTACTTGAGAAATCAAGCGCAAATGAATGAGAGAAAGCGAAGAGAATGAGGAGCTGCTTTAGCACTATGCCAGAGGCTCTGCTTGTTTCTTTTGGTGATGTCACTGTCACTCATAAGCTGTGAAACTTTCCTTTCTACCCACAGTTATCAACTATAGCGTTGCAAAAGCTATTCATAGTTCATCACTGAATAAGTAATACTTTTCTTTTTCATCCTCTTCTCTTATATGGTTTTAAATATTGAATATAAGATATTTGCAGTGGAGTGCTGATTACTCGATTTCAGCTACCGATTGACCTAATCAGGTTAATGTTGAATAAATTTTTATTACATGCCCGGTCAGGCATGTAATAAAAATTAATACATGCCCGGTTGGAATTTTTATATGCCCTGGGCATCTCGGGCAATAGATTTTTCGAACCCTGGCTTACTCTTATAAACTTTATATCATGGGGCCCCCTTTACAAACTTTTATCATGGAATTCCTCTACAAACATTTATCATGGGCCCTTTTACAAACTCTTCTCATGGGCTTCCTCTGCAAACTTTTATCATAGGCCCAGGGACGTAAGTACCAGGGGAGGGGAGGATAGTGTCACCCCCTGACTCAAAAAAGTCAGAAATGTTGGTAATCACTCAAGACAATTCCAAATTAGAGTGGGTATTGTTCATTATAAATTTCACTTTAAAAATATTTTCTTTTAATTTTCTATAAATGTGCACTTGGAAATACCAATTCTCTTTAGTGAAACAAAATCCTGTATGCACATGCAAAATCATATATGAACGGGGACAATGGTTTCTTTCCCATGAAATTCCATTCAAGTGCAAATGAGTCACCTAAGAAGAGGGCAATGCCAAAGAGCACCCGGGGTCAAGCAAGTCCCCATACATTGTCCATTTTTTTATTGAGGAAATTCGGAGTTGAGGATCTTGCATCCGGCGGCATCATTTGTGGTATAAATTTTCCTGACAAAACAGCTTTGCTTCACTATGCAATCGGAAGTTAGTAAAATATTGAAGCATATTTGAAGTCCAGGGAAGTAGATCCCCTTGTATGGGGATGTATCTTTAATTAGACAAGTGATTTATGACTCTCACAAAAAGAAACGGATGGTCATCCTTTTCTGTAGAAAGTGCAAAAGCATACTATCTCATTCAGCCAGGATTGCTAAAGAGAGCAGAAGATGCTTCAGCCATCCATTGCAATGTGTGCATTTTAGTATACGTTTATTTATTACGTACATTTTAGTGTAATTTATTAAGTGCAAGCGTTTTATAAAACTAAGTTTTTCAATATAAAAATTTGATGTACCATATATACTCATGTATAAGTCAACCCCCCTACTTTCAGAGAAAAAAGTCAAAAAATCCAAAACTTGTGTATAAATCGATCCCAAAAAGAAAACAAACTTTTCAATAAATTGTTCAAAAGCACTTGAAAACAAAAAAAAATATATATATATATATAAAAAAAAAATTTAATTTCCATAATAAAAACTTCATCAGAACCCTTTAAAGTCTGATTCCAAACAAGTAGAGCTATGACATATAAGCGTTGTCTCCTGTCTGTTTTGAGGATGCTCATTCTTGTGTGACAAGCTCCAGGCATTATTTTACTCCCAGCATGCAACGTCCTCAAAATGGACGAGAAACCGCCCATCCCTATCTCTCAAACAACCTTGACTAACCGCATAATCAAAACAATATCTGGCTTCTGCACTTTATTTGAGCTGAGTTTTTCTTTAACACCCCCCCCCCCCCCCAACGCAATTGTTATTAGATACTCTCTTCAATAAACAAAACAAAAAAACACTTTCAATTTAAAATTCTGCCTTATAGTTTTAAACAATCAGTGTTACAAAATTATTTCTGAAAAGAGCCATTTTTGTCGAAAACGATGGACTGTAATCCGAAAACTGAGAGATAAACATTGAACAAAAATGCATGCATATTTTTTGATGGCGCAATACACTGGTAGTTGGGAGGACAGTGACTCATAGGAGAATTTTGAAGTACACAGAAATTCAGAGTGTGCAATTGCGTAATTACTACCGCATCGTTTTAAGAGGGATTACTTCGTGGGAGAAAGAACTTTTAGACTTACAGTTTTCTTTTTCTTTTTAAACTCCACATATAAGTTGCCCCCCCGCACACACACACACACACACACACTTTGAGGGGGGGGGGGGGGGTTGTCACAAATTTTTCGACTTGTACACCAGTATATATGGTAATCAATGTTGATGTTTGAAAATATGATGTTTTCAATATGATGTAAGGCAGTATTTTTAAATTATAAGCATGTAGCAGAAACGTTTATATATGTTTCTCATATTTATTTTTATTGCTTTGTTTAATTCTGTTATAAAATTCACGTACTTTTTAAAGGTATCTTTTAACAATTCCTAACAAACTCAAATAAGTTTTAGAAACAAAATAAAATCGCAAATTTGAATGAAAATAGGCTATGCAAAAAACAAAAAATTGGCATTGAGCTCCAGTCTATGGAGCCGAAATATTTTTACTTGAATAGCATATTTTTTGTGAGTAGTTTTATCGTCTTTGACATTTTCAAAACAACTCAAAATATTAAATTATTGAAATTAAAATCACCCTTTCAAAATTGTTCAAAATACTAAAATATCGATATTAGAACCACATTTTCAAAATATTAAAATATCGAAATTATTGCCAATACATTTCAAAAACTGAGAATTCTAAAATCCAATTATATATCTTTGTAAGACTTTCAAAGGACTACAGATTACTTATTATAGTTCACAGTTACCACTTTTAGTTTGGAAAATGTATTTAGTTTAGAAAATATATTTAGTTTAGAAAATATAACAAGCTTGAAAAATGGATATTTTTCAATATTCTTAACCTGATACAATGATTCCTCAAAAATTATAATTATAAAAAGAAATTATTAATCTAGAACTTGAATTTTCTACTGATAATATTTGTGTCACTTCTTGTTTATATCTATCCTTTATAGCTTAGAAGGAGTATATAGTTTTAAATTTTAAAAGTAAGCAAAGGGAGACTAAAATTCCCTCAGACTAAAACTTTTACTTCTTTGAAAAGAAAAGGTTCAAAATACTAAAATATTGAAATTTTTCCTATATGTAAGTAAATGGTACTATATTTTCGATAAAATTGTTTGCATTTTTATCTATTAAGTTCGGAGATGTAAATGCCCATAGTTTTCACATTTGTCGTAATGCTCCAACTTCAGCCATAGATATCCCCAACCATAGATGTTATTTACATTAAAATCTAAGCAATGCTTTGATTTCATATTATGAATATTTTAGAGGGAAATGTTATATTTTAAATTGATGAGAAAAAAAAAACTCGTTTTATTTCTTAAATTGACTAAAAAGTAGTCTGAAAATATGTAGTGTAAAAAGGGTTTTAATATTAATTCATATTTGAAACTAGTTATTTAAAAAAATTTATTAAATAACAAAGCCTCCTAATCCCTGAAAGATGCTATGAATGCATAAAGTGCAGATCTTGGGAGGCAAAATTTTAGGGATAATGACAACAAACAAATTCTACCATTATAAGAATTTTAAAAAATTAGGTTTAACTTATCATTGCAAGGTATATATTGAAAAAAATTGAACTTTGGAAGTCTGATTAAGTTAAAATTTCATTAATTTTATAACTTAGTGACTCGAACTGCAGTAAATTTTTAAGTTAGAAATTATATACTCACAGAAACCCACCTAATGGGGGCATTCCAAAATATAAAATAACGCTGACATTGCGGATACCAGCATCGATACTAGCGTTATCCCAGCTTAGGGAAAATCTCCTTTAAGTGGGTTCTGGAAAAATTAATGTTTGGTTTTTTGCCATAGACAAATCGGGCAGTCTGATCTCAGTCTCTATGAAATTTATTGCCGACTGCGTGGTAAGACTGAATTTGTCTGTCTCTATAAATGTTCACAAATTTGTTGAATATTGCAAGTTTTCGTGTTGCTATTGTACATCAGGTATTACTTGCAGATCGTGCTAAAAAGCACAAAAGCTGTCCATGGATGCTGGTATTTGCAATGAGAACCTTATAGAATATAATTATGTATTTTAAAGTATTTATGATTAAGGAATTTAAAGTATATACAATTATGTAAATGCAACTGTCATTTGTATGAAATTTTATATATTTTGTGTTGAAATAAAAAAAAATTCTACTTTTTTCATATAAATCAAATGCATGTTAATATGTATAAGTAAAAACATGAGTAAATATTGTAATAGTGTAGAAAATCAGAATCCAGTTTTTATGCAGGCTCAGACAGTCTTGAAAGACTGCAGGTACTGGCTTTATTTGGTCATTAAGGCAAATAAGGTACAGTTTCTTTCATATAAATCTTTATTATAAATTACCTCATGAAAAGTATCCTTCTCTTAGCAGCAGAACTTGATTATCCTTGCCTTATGAAATAGCTTTCATTACTTCCCCTCAAAATGGACATTTTAATCTTTTAAGTAATCTTTTCTAGTATAAAATTGTGATGAAATTAATAAAAGTGATAAATTCCCAAAGAAAGTATTGTTTTACAAGTTTTTTTTTCTACCATATTTTAAATTTCAATGTTGCAAAGAACCTTGCTGCTCCAACTGGGAGTCGAGCCACAGATCTTCGTACTGGCCAGCCGACACTCTATACTGTAAAACTGGAACGGAATTGCAAGCTCTGATTGTCAAAGTGGACACTGCAATACATCGAAATTAACAAGTTTCTTTAATGTTTAAAGAGTTTTTGTCTTGCGAAAAGGACATGGTATTATTTAAGTTAATATGTTTCCTTAAAGCTGCTATCAATTCACTGTGCCTCAATTTAGGTGTCATCTTGAATCGAGGAAGGAAGCAGTTTAACAAATTCTAATTTCAGAACAGCATTTTTAAAAATTATTTTATTTCTTAATTCGAGTTGATTTCCAGTTGTGAGATGATACATTATTAAAATTGTGTTTATATTTTCTAATTACTAACGCTGTGTATTTTTTTTTTAACGCCCAGGTTCTACAACTAATTTTTGAGAAAAGTATAGTGCTTTGTTTTAAAACAATTTTTAACTATTAAAGGGCTCCGCCTCATGTTCGCTAAGCTTTCCAAATACCCGTAACTTACTTTGCGAGTCGGAAGGCTTCACCTCCTACTTGCTGGTACTCGCAAAGATTGCTTGAGTTATTTCAAGCCAAACTACAGTTTAAATCTGGAAACGGTTTATTTCACCATGTTTCTATATTATTTCTCTACAAATGTACCAAATTTCATATTTTTACATGTTATAGTTTTTGTGGTATGAGACAGAGAAACTCGATGGACTCGTCAATACAGTTGAACATTTTTCACTTCAGAAATGTATAAAAGTAGAATAACTCGTAAACTACATCAAAATTAAAAAACGGGGTTCTATCATATGAAAATTCAGCTATATAGGTACATGCCTACAAAAATTCATGATCTATTCATGATTGCTATTGTCAGTCTGGGCAGGACGCAAACTCATAACTCAAATATTTTATCTTTGACATTGAATATTTCTTAAACTAAAATTCAACTCGAAAAACGATTTATTTCAGCTTTTTCTCCAGACATTTTTCTACAAGTGTACCCAATTTTATGTTTTCATATACAATAGTTTGTACGGTGTGAAGAAGAGAAACCGGAGAAACGATAAATTTGTCAAACAGTGGAGGCATCGGCATCAGTTAATTTTTTTAACATTGAGATATAATAAAAACTTCCAATTTCAGTACCCCTGTGATAGCGGCCAAGGCAGTCGCATCACAGCTTAACCCCTCATCATAGCCCTGTGACCAGTAGAGTTGACAGTATAAGAAAGAAATAAAAAAACTTATGAAATTAATCTCAGATATTAACCCTTTCGCGACGGCGGCATTCCGGAACTGCTGCGGCCCAAAGGACGGAGCACTTCGCTTCCAAACTGTTCCGACAGGATGGCAAATGTTTTGCCCTAAGCCTAACTTTTGAAAAAAATTCACTAAAAATCACCTATTCAACACAGAAATCTACTTCTTTCAGGAATAAAAGAAATATTTATTTTCTATTTGATGTATATTTTTCATACAAATCTGAATACAAAATACTCGTTAGTTGCTCCCATTCTTTTGTCCGAAAAAAATGAATAATTTCACTGCCTCTAAAACCCAAACAAAAAAAAATACTCTCTTATATTCCTATGATTCACCAACGAAATCATAAAGCTGAATTCAAAACAAGATCCGAAACTCAATTATAAAATTGTTGGTGCTGCGAGAAGTGCTCTATTTGTTTATATTACAAAACCATGTTTCACCGCTCCAGATGGGGAAATAATTCATTCGATCCTCCCTATACCAAGGTCATGTATCTGTAAAATACATTGAAGCTGTTTCCATGGACATTTAACGCCATCTAGTAGACAAATTAAAACATTCCATGTGAAAATACGCGTACGTGGCACTCGCCATTCAGAGTAAAGTTTTCTCTTCCACAGAAGCGTGGCATCCGTACTTGAATGCAAGTTCGCAGCCTACACGCGGGCGTGGCAACCATCGCGAAAGGGTTAAATAGCAGATGAAGAATCCTGTAAAATTAATCAAAATAGTGGGGAAATAATACATAATTTTTACTTTCCCTACAATACATTGTAATGTGTAGGGGAAGTATACTATTGAAATCGGAACCTGAGTTTTCGACGGATCTACACATTTCAAACGGAAAAGAACACGAGAAATTATTTTTAACTTGGCATTTGTGTGTGTATCTGTGCATTGTATGTATCCAGTCTAATTCAAACACTATTTGATGAAATTTTGCAAAATTTGATGTGCAAGTCACGTCTACGTTCCCTTGGTGCTGATTAGATTTTAGTGCAATTTGGAAAAATAGAACGTTGACTCAACATAGTGTTATTTTGAATCATGTTGTTATTTTGAACTCTTATCAAGAGAAAATGGGTAAATTGGATATATCCAACTTGATGAACATTTTTATCCAAAGACCTCTTCAATGTTTAAATTCATTTTTCATTTAATATTAAATAGTTTATTGCATTATTAATTTATATTTATATTGTTGTATTGTTTTATGAGTTCTTATAGAATTTCAGTATTGAATTATATATTTTAAAAAGATGTAAACAGTCTAAATATCACTATTCCAAAGCCTCATATTTGTAGTATGAAATGTTTCACATTAAAAATGTCCTCCGAGAGGTTGGTGGTAGGGGAAGGAGGGTACGGTCCCTGTGGATGCCTCCCCCACTGGGTTCCGGTCCAAATTGGGTGGCACTTCCCGACCGTCCAAACAGTTACCTTACACCTTTTCTGGTAGGTCGGACGGTCTGGGTTTCAACAACAACAACATTAAAAATGTCCTCACAATTGCAATATTTATACACTATTTTGTTGCTCCATTTCTGTTGTACATTACCTAACAACTAATAATTATTGCGAATTTCTTTTATGCTATGTCAACCACTCTCTCTCTTCATATTCTAGTCAGCATGATAAATTATTTAAAATACACAGATTTTTTATCGATATAGGTTACTGTTAATTTGAAGCTAAATGTCATTAAAAGTTTAAATATATGTAAGTACATATACTTTATTTATATATTTAATTACGTGTGGTTTATTTAAATATATTATTATTTATTTAATTATTTTATGTAGCTTACTAGAAATGCTATTTAATTATAGTCTTAGATTTTTATATAAGTAACTTATAAATTATGTATGGGCATTTTTCTTGAGGTACCAATGAAATACATGCACACACATGCAACTCCAAACGTCAACAAAATGTTTCGATGAGTATTAAAACAGAGGAGCTATTAAAGTATGAATAGCTACAAAAAAATTTTTAATTTTTAAAATGGTGTTTCCATACTGTATGAGGAATTATAAAAATATATTTAGTATTGAGTTAGCACCCCATGAGTTACAATTTATGAAGAAACTTATGCATCCTAACTTCTGAAACTGTCCAAACTTCTAGTTGTCTTCAAAATTACATTCTTCTGGGGAAGAGTGACAAACAGAAAATTCCATGATATGTTCCCTGTAAAATCAGGTGCTGAGGTGTCACACACTCCGCTCGTGTTAATAGTATTTCACTTATGGTCAGTGCAGTTGTAAGTTGAAATATTGCATTATGTTAGTTGCTCTAAAGTTTTTGTTCATATGATGAAGAAATTCAACGTTACAAAATATGTTAAATGATGTTTCATCGGATATAGAACCTATTAGTGAAGAAGATGAAGAAATTTCTGATGCAGAATATTTCAGCAATAATGATATGGATACTGAAAATCATACTGATTCTGGAAATGAGGTTAAAATTGGTGATAAGCCGTATTTCTTTGGATGAGATAAAGAGACAAAATGGTTTAAAAACAATTTCCATGCCACGGAAGAGTTCCTGCAAAAAATATTATCAAGAAATTACCTGGAAATGCCAATGACTCAAAAAATGTGGTTACGTCCTTAGAATCTTTGTGTGTCACTTTTG
Organism: Amaurobius ferox; assembly: GCA_951213105.1. Classification (NCBI taxonomy): domain Eukaryota; kingdom Metazoa; phylum Arthropoda; class Arachnida; order Araneae; family Amaurobiidae; genus Amaurobius; species Amaurobius ferox. The sequence goes on along the minus strand of OX578141.1, from coordinate 29,585,390 downwards.
ATAAATGAAACAATGATAGAACTTTTAGTGAACTGTACAAACATTTATATTGATAGCATTCAAAAAACTTAAGCAGAGAGAGGGACGCAAAAAGAATATCTGTGTTAGAAATGAAAGCATTCATTACATTGCTTTATTTGTATGGATTACACAAGTGATCTCACGAAAATGTAAGAGATATATGGAATAATGATGGCACAGGTTTAAAGATTTTCCCAAGAACTATGTCGTATAAGAGATTTATTTTCATCATGATATGTCTCAGGTTCGATGATGTAAATTGTCTTCAAAGCAGGAGGGAAGTTGACAAAGTAGCACCCATTCAGGAATTTTTTGAAATGTTCATTGAAAATTACACTATGATGTACAATGTTGTAGAGTTAGTTACAATAGATGAAAAGTTAGAACCCTTTAGAGGAAGATGAGCATTTCGGCAATATATACTGAATAAATCTGCAAAATACAGGATTAAAATTTTTGCACTAGTTGATTCAAGAACCTTTTATACATGGAAAATGGCAATATATGCAGGAAAGCAACCTGATGGGCCCTATAAGGTAGATAATAGTGCAAAAGAAATTGTACTGCATCTAATAAAGCCATTGTTTAATTCTGGTAGAAATTTGACTATGGATAATTGGTATACTTTATATGGATTGTCAAAGGATCTTTTGAAAAAGAAAATAGCAATTTTTGGCACAATCAGAAAAAATAAAAGAGAATTGCCCCCAGAATTTGTTTGCTCAAAATAAAGGGAAGTGCATTCAAGTTCCTTTGGATTCCAAAAAGACATTACACTCATTTTGTACGTTCCAAATAAGAATAAAAGCATCGTTCTTCTTTCAATGATGCACAATGATAATAAAATACATATAGAAACAGGCGATGTAAAAAAACCAGAAATCATAAGTTTCTACAGTATGACTAAAGGAGCTGCGGACGTAGTAGATGAGATAGCCGCCGCATATAGCACAGCTAGAGTTGCTAATAGATGGCCTATGGTTATATTTTTTCAATTTTAAATGTTCATGGTATAAATTCCAGAATTTTGCTTTTGTCCACGAAAAACCCTCCTCTGGAATTTTGAAGACAAAGTCATTTTTTAAAAAATCTTGCACTTGGACTTCTTGCCCCTTTCTCGAAAGAATTGAACTGCCGATACTTCCAGTGCGCATAAAAGAAAAATTAAGAGGCATTCATTCTCAAAGAAACCCTTACCAAGAAACAAAAGAGCTCTTACTCTAGATGTACATATTGCCCCAGAAATAAGGACAGAAAGACCAAAACAACATTAAAAAAATATGACAAAAGTATATGCAAGAATATTCTTTCTACAGCTGCATTTCTTGCACACAGTGATATGTAAGTATCATTTCAATACATTTTATTTTTAATTAAATTTTTATCATTTACGTTATAAATGTTTCTCCTTATTTAATTAATAATACCTGATATTTTTAAAACGTTTTTATTGAAATGATGTTATATAATTAGTTGGGGGTGCAAAACAGCACCCCACGCTCATCCTCTCTTTCCTATAATCAGCATGCGGCCTCCCAGGCTAATAACAATGATGCTATTTGTTCTGTGAATGTTCTTCTCTGAAAATCATTTCTCTCAAACTTTGATTTATTTCATCAAGATATTGCTTCCCTATTTTTCGTTTTATTTTCAAATAATTTTTCGAAAAGATGATCATGCTTGCAGATATAAATAATGAATTTTAAAAATGTTCACTGCAAGGTTAAAGTAGCAAAACTATATTTAATATATGTGAAAACTTCCAAAAATTTGATTTGCAAATTACTTGTATAAATCTATGTTAATTTCTTCTGAAAAGTAAATTTCAGAGCTTTGATTTTCTTTGATACTTGACTGCAAAGTACAGTTTTCCAATAGTGTCGGTATATTATTGTATAAAATGCCATATTAGTATTCAGAAAAATAAACATTAAATTCAGAAAAATACGCATTGTAAAATAATTATTGAATTGCTGATCATTTCTGATGCTTTGTTTTTACATTCTGAATTTTGAGTGCAACTGGAATTATAGCAACTTTTATTTCTTTGAAAGCATGATGTTTAAATGTGTTTGACATAAATCATTATTTGTCGTTGGCCGGAGAGTAAACTATTGTTAAAGAACTCTATACATTTTGTGGGACAATTTAAAAATGTCCTTTAAAAGAATGTGTAAATTAAATGGAGGTGGCTGCTATTGAGACATGTCTGTTGAATGATGACCAATTTTCAGAAGTGGGTGTTAGAAAGGATTTATATGCCTCACATTAAAGAAAAATGAGCAGTCCCCCCCCCCTCCCCAATATTTTCTAAAACTCTGTCTATATATATATATATATATATACAGCCACGAGATTCTTCTGCTTTTTTGTTTTACTTTTATTCCAAAAAATTCAGTTTTTTTAATAAATTTTTCTCCTTAGCCATAGTTCCGCTTTTCAAAGTAAATCGCCGAGAAATCTGTGCACTTCTAATATTCTCCTGTAATGTTGGCAACCGCTTCGGAGAGAGTACACAAGCAATAGGGGAACTTCTGAAATAAACACTTCATTCTTCCCTTTTCTTTTCAACCATTTCATTCTTGCCTAGTGAGCTACAGGACTTTAGAGCCCTGAGTGGGCTATGGGTTCTGCATTTCAGTGGTTAACAAAGGTCGATGGTGTACTAACAAAGGAAGAGGAAGTTTCACAATTAAAGTTCGAGGAATTTATCTTAATCCCCCTGTACTGGTAGTAGTTTTTAACTCCAAAGGAAAAGGGGGCAGATAAAAGATTTATAAAAGGATGAGGAGAAAGAAGTGTGTGCAGTATAGATGTCGCTGACAATGCTAGATTCAACACACCTACTGGAAGATAAATTACTAGAGGATGGGGCCTGAGATCAAGGTCGGTTAACTCCTCCGATTGCAATTATCTGTGAATGGAAAGTGATTCAAGAAAGGAGGAGGTGAAAGAAAAAGAGTCTAGTTAGCCTTAGTTTTAACCAGAGCTATTATCTTATTTGAGCTTCGTTCTACGACAGATGAGCATTGTCTGCCGTCTGTTATTTAGACCCTGTGTGCTGGGGGTAAAATTACTAGAGGATGGGGCCTGGGATCAAGGTCAGTTAACTCCTCCGATTGCAATTATCTGTGAATGGAAGGTGATTGAAGAAAGGGGGGAGGTGAAAGAAAAAGGGTCTAGTTAGCTTTGGTTTTAACCAGAGCTATTACCTCAATTGAGCTTTGTCCTACGACAGATGAATGTTGTCTGCCTTCCGTTGTTTAGACGCTACATGCTGGTGGTAAAAGAATAAATGGAGCTTATCACACTAGAATGCAGATATTCTCATGTGACAAACTCTATTTATTCTGGTACTCCCAGCATGCAGCATCCAAAAACGGACAGCAGACAATGCTCGTCTGTCTAACCCGGAAGTGGAGGCATAAAATCTCCCACAGAAGGGGAATCAAAAGCAAGTCATAAATTTTTGCCTCTTAAATCACTGAGATTTATATATGTCATTAATATATATGTTGTCACTGGACTCAAAGGGAAAACAGAGGGACAGTGAAGTTAGTATCTTATGTCATGCCAGGAAAAAACTTTGCACAGCAATTATTATTGTTCAATATTCTCGCAATCTCTGCTTTAATAGGAACCCTGAGTGAAGTTAAAAGTTTTTTTCGTTTGTTTTTATTGAATTAAAATCTTTGTTTTACTTTTACCCCTTTTATAACAGTATATTATTTTTAAAGATACAACCAGTGGAAGTATTTTTTAATATTCTTTGAAGTAAACTCATTAAAATATATAAAGCCTTTTCTGCTACATTTTTATGAAAAGATATTTTTGAACAAAAAAGAAACATTTTCTTTAAAACATAAGATACTGCCACCAAATTTTATTTATATGTAGACACTAGACAATGTTCAGCCATGGAAGAAAAAATGCCCCACCCTCTGTTAATCGAGCATCGTTCATCGTAGAGAAAATTGAATCATACCATTCGATTAGGAATAATATCCTCTACAAATTAATGTGCATAAAATTTGCATAAGGGGCCATCTTTATATCTAAACGTGCACAAACTTTGAAATTTCCAATGGCAACACCCAATTTTGACATCACCCACAAGTTCTAGATGGCCAAATTATTCCAAATTCAAATTTTCACGACATTTCTATCTTTATATCCCAAGATATTCAATATTCCGGAATGTGCAATTTTCAGGGATCAGCTCCATATTGAAAACCACAATTTGAAAGGCGATGTTTCATTCATTGTAAATTATTGAACTATCCTCTTGACATTCAGCATTATGGCTTACCTCACAGCCAAAGGGTCGCAGGTTCGATTCCTGCATGAGAGGGTGAGCACTTTCATGGCAGGGTATGGTGTTGTCTTGTGTGTATGTGTGTGTTACTAAGGCAATGAGCTTGTAATGGGTAGGATTATGTGAGGTGAGCCTCAAATTGGGCACGATTATTAGGGGTAAAAAGCCGTACTGGGTACATTGCTAAAAACTAATGGGGCATTTGTGCCAGGATCAATAAAAGAAAGAAGAAATAAAGAAGAATGAAATGTTTATTTCCAAATGTTATTTTATAATGCTGTTTCAAAAGCAATTTATGAAACTAACAAATATCTGCAGATCATGCAACAAAACAACTCCATTGGAACTTGGTGATGAATTTAAAAGTATCAATACGGTGTGCAACCTCCGTCATTATCAATCACCGCTTGAAGTCTTGTTGGTGTTTAGTATCACATAATTTTATAATTTGTTATTGTTTTATATAAATATTTTTTTATTATAAATTATCACATTTTGTGGGCGATTTCAACTCACAGTAGCTCGGGAACATAAGTAAATCTCATTTATAACAATACAAGTTTTCACCCTTCAATACAGTAGCAGAATTATGTTGATTAGGTTGCATCTATACAACACTGTTTATACAAAGTTTTTATTAAAACTGGGTAAAAATAAATGCCCGTTTTGTTAAATAAAGATTAACTTACAATTAATATAACTTTTTGAAATTAGTCATTTTTTAAACTAATATACGACCCCTAAAATCATCATGATGCTGAATACTTAAACATTTCGAAAGAACTAGAGGGAGGAAACACCTGGAATTTTACATAAATATATAAAAAGTCTTTGTGAATCGATTTTTATCAAAACATGTCCAGGTTTGTATTCATATTTTTTTGATTATTGATTTCATAATTAATATTTCGTACAAACAATTATTTCCACAAAAATAAAAATCCCGTAAATGTGTTTGGGTTGTTTAGTAGTAATGTCATACAAATAATCAGCGTGAGCAGATAATTATTACAGAAGATATGAATGGAAGTCTTGGAAACTAATTTAACATTAGGAGCTCAAAACTTTACATACTCACAACTTAAAAATGCTTCACCCAAATGACTTGAAATTTGGTATCACAGGTTGAATTTTGCTCTAGATTCGAACTACATATATATTCAAACATGGGTATTGCCATTGAAAATTTCAAAGTTTGTGCACGTTTAGATATGAAGACTGCTCCTTATGCAAAATTTTACGCACATCAATTTGTAGAGTATGTTATTCCTAATCGAATTGTATCATTCAATTTTCTCTACGATGAACGATGCTCTATTAACAGAGGGTGGGGTGTTTTTTTCCCCGCAGCTGTATATCTCATGTTACCTTTTCACCTGTTTAAAATGGTCTTTTCAGCGTAAAATAACATGATATGTTCATTTTACGCACTTTTTTACCTGCCTAAACGGGTCCCTTTTAAAGATTCATTTTCAACAGGTGAGTAAAATTACATGATAATTTCATAAATATGTTTAAAAATGTACTGCTCTTTCATTAAGAACAAAACATTTGTGTTTTGTCAATTGTGGAAAATTTAGTTTTATGATCCCCCCCCCCCCCCTCCATAAATCCTGACTATTATTGTAATGATTTTACTTATACAAAACTGATAAAAAACAAAAGCATAAAAATGGACAGCAGACAATTCTCATCTGTCTAACCCGGAAGTGGAGACATAAAATCCCTTACAGAAGGGGAATCAAAAGCAAGTCATAAATTTTTGTCTCTTAAATCACTGAAATTTATATATGTCATTAATATATATGTTGTCACTGGACTCAAAGGGAAAACAGAGGGACAGTGAAGTTAGTTAGTTATGTCATGCCAGGAAAAAACTACACAGCAATTATTATTGTTCAATATTCTCGCAATCTGCTTTAATAGGAACCCCGAGTGAAGTTGAAATGACAATTTTTTTTCTTTTGTTTTTATTGAATTAAAATCTTTGTTTTACTTTTACCCCTTTCATAACAGTATATTATTTTTAAAGATACAACCAGTGGAAGTATTTTTTGATATTCTTTGAAGTAAACTCATTAAAATATACAAAACCTTTTCTGCTACATTTTTATGAAAAGATATTTTTGAACAAAAAAACCATTTTCTTTAAAACATAAGATACTGCCACCAAATTTTATTTATGTATAGACACTAGACAATGTACATTTTAACAATACATGATAATTTCATAAATGTGTTTAAAATATACTGCACTTTCATTAAGAACAAAACATTTGTGTTTTGTCAATTGTGGAAAATTTGGTTTTATGATCCCCTCCCCCTCCATAAATCCTGACTATTATTGTAAAGATTTAACTTATACAAAACTGATAAAACAAAAGCATGAGTTATTATAGATAACAAAAGCATAGTTTAGAATCAATATGAAATTTAAACAACCATATTTTTAAATTCAAATGCCAAGTTTGCATTATACTAAATATAATATGAATTAAATCATATTTCCAATGTAGTATTTTTTTTATTAGTTATGCAAAATTCTCAAATATTTTAACACTTAAAATGTCTGTCGCGTATAATATCTTAAATTTTTGTTTTTAGCTTTTTTAGCAATCTCTCTCTCTCTATACATATATATATATATATATATATTTAGCCTGTTCACTACCAGAGCCAGAGAGTAAAGAAAGCAGTGTTTCTGCAAGCCAGCATGCAGCTAGAATCGTCTGCTACTCCAGGCCCGTGCAATTTTTCGAGCTAAGCCTAACACAGCAAAAATATCATATTGAATCAACTTTACTTTGAAATACGGCTATGATTGGATTGTTGGATAGACACCAACTTACCGATTGCATGAGTAATTAATAATATAAAATGTAAATATAATATGAATATAGCAGAAATACTGTTATAAAGCAATTAAATGAAAACTTAATTCTAAACTCAAAAATCTATATATTACTATGAATCTAAAAATAGCACTTATTCTAATTATAAAATATAACATTGTTACAAACATATTATTATATATCCTACAATTTTTTATGTAATCAGACATCTCTATTGAATGTTCTGTAAGATATGAAATTTTTCAAAACAAGGTTCAATACAGTGTCCTACATTGCAAATTTTGCACTCGTAAATTGATTGCTTATAGCACTTTTCTTTCAGAGAATTTTTTAAACAAACTATTCACCTTCTTCAAGATTTTTTCTCATTTGTATTAACGTATAAGCTAGGAAAATGTTGACTAGTAAGGATTTGGCACTGGATATGTTAATATTCCCGTTTTAGGTTCAGTGTATTTTTCAATAATTTAATAAAACACCATAGATTTAAACTCTAACACTGTAAGCTGTTAGCCAGTTTGTTTCGTAAACAATATATCTGAATTTAATACTGTCATGTTTAATTAACCAAAAAATAACTTCCGATAACCATTTTACTGCTTTTCTGAAAGCTGGGTAATGGTGCATTACTGAATCTCCCTTATCTATTCCACCTATATTCTTATTATAATCAACCATGCAATGTGGTTTCAAAATGTCTTCTTGTGTGTCCCTGCCTTTTTTGCCAATGGATACTATATTATTTCTATGGAAAGTTGTTAACATTACTGCATCCTTTTCTTATCTTTAAACCCAAACATATTAACACATTTCTTCTGAAATGCCAAGATTCGATTTTTTGGAAACTTCTGAGGTAAGTTTCTAGGCATGCCTTTCCTATGCTTCGACACAATTCCACAAACATTTGTTTGATTTAAAATAAGGTGTAATACTGATTCCGAAGAAATATAAAATCTGTCGAGATACAGATTATATCCATGACCTGACAAGTCCACTAATAGTCTTTACTATTTCTCCATACAATCTGCTCTTCCAAAAGTTGTGTATCTTTCCCTGTATGCACAAAAAAGTTCCATATGTAACCTGAAATTGACTCACATAGTTTGTGAATTTTAATTCCATATCATGAGCGTTTTGGTGGAATATATTGCCGAAAACCTAATCTTCCTTTCCATGCAAATAAACTTTCATCGATACAAATTTCCTCCTCGTCCCACTTAATATGCTAATCATACCACACATGACCCTTCAGTTAAAATAAACACAAAACAACTACCATGATAGAAATATTTCCTTTAACCCTTTCGGGACGGCGGCATTCCGGAGCTGACGCGGACCAAAGGACGACGCGCTTCGCTTCCGAACTGGTCGAAAAAGACGGCGCATTTTTTGCGCTAAGCCTAACTCTCGAAAAAAATTCACTAAAAATCAACTATTCAACACAGAAATCTACTTTTTACAGGAATAAAAGAAATATTTATGTTCTATTTGATGCATAATTTTCATACAAATCTGAATACAAAATACTCGTTAGTTGCTCCCATTCTTTTATCCGAAATAAACGAATAATTTCATTGCCTCTAAAACCCAAACAAAAAATATACTCTCTTACATTCCTATGATTCACCAACGAAATCATAACGCTGAAATAAAAATAAAAACCGAAACTCAATTATAAAATTGTTGATGCTACGAGAATTGCTCTGTTTGTTTATGTTACAAAATGATTTTCCCCGCTCCAGATGGAGAAATAATTCATTCGATCCTCTTCTGCCAAGGTCATGCCTCTGCAAAATGCATTGAAGTTAGTTCCATGGACAAGTAACGCCATCTAGTTCACAAATTAAAACGTTCTGCGTACTGGCACTTATACGTGCCGCTATCCGCTTGCGGTAAAATTTCCTCTGGCCCGCGGGAGTGCCGCTCGTCCTTGAATGCATCTCCGCATCTGGCACCTAGGCGTGCCATTCGTCGCGAAAGGGTTAAATATCTCAGTCGACGTGCTTGCACGTGCATTTGTTTATATTATTAACTTATAATATAAACAAACATCCTAATAAAAAACAGAAAACGAAACTGAAATATGAAGGTCAATGATCCAAGGAACTAGCTTTGCAAAAATACAGGGTTCTATCGCCATCTAATGTTATTTAAAATTTTTTGTACGAACGTTCTAGTTTCCATATGCATATTTACATTGATGGGCTCCAATAGCTGTCTCACATTTGAGGCAAACTTGCACCAACGGGCCGAGGAATGGAAAAACTCTCTGAGACATATATGACACGCTGGTCCCGAACAGGATAAAGTATATGTACATGCATATACATGCTTTTTGTATAGCGACGTGTGTAATAAGAAGTGTAATAAGTAAAAATACATACTCCCACCTGCTTGCTCGTTAATAAAATCCCTAGACACATGTGAACGCACCCCCTCCTGATGAAAACATTACATAGTCCTAATTTACATTAAAGTAAAATTGTGGAGGCTAGTTAAACTAAAAATTACCCCCAAGAGGTTGACTAAAAAATATGCATATTCTGCTGATACTTGCAGATGGTTAGACACTATAGCCACCAGTAAAATTAAAATCGGTGAATTAAGAGGCGATATAGAATCGATGAATTAAGAGGCGATTGGTAAGGAGGGGGGGCTAACTGAAGCAAAAGTTATGCTCGGAGATTTGTCACGTTAAAGATACAAATCCAGGTGACATGTATACAAATGGTACTGAGACTATAGCCCAGTAGCGTAGCATCCATTAAGGTTAAAAAGCTGAGCCGTCTCAGCTTAAAATCTAATTTAAAGAATTATTTAAACATACTTTTATACATTATAATTTTTTAAATAATTTTGTGAAGATATATGCATTATTTAGAAATTTGTTACATTTTTCTTCCTTAAAGTGACACAATTCAAAATATTTTTTCCCATTAAAAAGCATATTTTGATGTTTTAGAAGCTAAGCCTTTGTCTTCTATAAGGAGAAACATGGCATTAAAACCACCCATTTATGAAATACCTCCCTAGCTGATTAACTAAAATGGGAAGCCAGCTTGTAAAGGCGTGGCTATTGCTTCCCCATTTTCAACTTTTTATAAACAATCAATGATTGGATGTGAGATGTGACGTTTTATCAATGATGGGTAGGTGAGGGTGAGTAGTGCAAGCCTAATGAATCCTCTATTTTGGGTCAAACATGATTCTATTAATTACTATTTGTAGAAAATAATCATTATTTGTAATACTAAAGAATTTGAGTCATTTTTCACAAATAACCTAGAATTTACCTAACTTTAAACAATCTCAAGACTAAGAAATATATTAATAATGACTGCCATTAAACTTAACTAGTTCGCAAAGTAGACTTAGCTCTTTATATAGGCTTCAATATGGCGAAGCATCCGTTTGCGTATTTGGGAGTTTTAGAAAGAATAAGTTTCTTTTCCTGTTAAAATCCCCTGTTAGAACAGAATCTCCAAAGTGGTTGATAATTTTTCAGCGGATTCTTAGCATATTGTAATTATAAGATATTTTTAAGTTTTCATTGTACAATATTTGTAAATAATTAATAAGCAATATTGTTTAGGGACATTGTTGACTACAGGGATTTTCAACTGAGCTTATGTTGCAGATTTCTCACAAATTTTCAGTGCACTTTCTCATACATGGGCGCATGTAGAATGTTTTTTGGAAAGAGGGATGTAAACTCATGAATAAAATGTATAACATCAATTAGATTGATGCTCACTTTTGTTATCTTGAATATTAAAGGAGGTGAGTGTCCTCCCCTATGAGCGACCAAGACTTAATATTTAATAAAATGGTTGTAAAAGTTCAACTTATTTAGAAATAAGCAAACATTTAAAATGCTATACTCTGTATGTATGTATGTATCTGATATAGGTAATATATTTAAAAATATTGAGTATTTCATTCATTCTTAGCATTTATGTTAAATTATTTTATTTTACTCACCAAGGAAATAAAACTTATTGAAAGCGTGAATTCCAATATAAATTCACTTACACAAAAAGCTTTTCCATGTTAAAATGACAATCGCTTAGCCTCCCCAGTCAAGAATACCACGCCACGCTACTGTTATAGCCACCAGCAGAACCAAAATCGCTCAATTAGGAACAGATATGTAAAATTGTGGAGGCTACTTAAACTAAAAGGTACACCTAGGGGTTGACATAAAAAAATATATATCCAGGTGACATATACAAATGTTGCTGAGACTATAGTCACCAGTAGAATCAAAATCACTCAATTAGGAACTGAGATGTAAAATTGGGGGGGAGGGGGAGGAAACTAAAAGTTATGCACAGGGGCTTGATACAAAAGACATATGTATATCAAGGTGAGATATACAGGTAGTGCAGAGACTACAACCATCAGCAGAATCAAAATCGCTCAATTAGGAGGTGATGGGAAATTTGGGGATGGAGTGGGATAACTGTATTAAAAGTTACACTCAGGGAATTGTCACAACAAAGATGCATATCCAGGTGACATACACAAATGGTACAGAGACTATAGCCACTAGCAGAACTAAAATAGCCCAATTAGGAAGTGAGATGTAAAATTGTGGGGCTAGTTAAACTAAAAGTTACACCCAGGGGACTGGCACAAAATATATATATATATTCAGGTGACACACATTCAGAAGGTGCAGAGACTATAGACATCCTCAGAATCAAAATTGCTGTATTAGAAGCCAAGATAAGAAATTAGGAGGTTACCTCAAGTAAAATTTACGCCCAGGAGTATCTGAGCAATATAGTTGCCAGCAGGGGCCAAAATTTCCAGGGAAACAATGTCAGATAAAAGGATCATGTTGAAAAGTTAACTTTAAAGTTTTTTAACAAATATTTAGAATTTCTTTGCTTTTTAGGTATTTTTTAATGTTAAATAGCTGAAAAAATAAAACAGCTGGGTGGGTCAAGTGACCCCCTCAAACTAAATGTCCGAAACAACACATTTCTGAAAGTATCACTAAAAGTAGCCTATCGGTCATGGGTATGCCAAAAATAGGAAACTCGTGACGTTTAAAAAACTAATTTTAAGTCAAACGTTTTGAAATTCACTACCAGTAGATCAGCCAGAGCGCAGAAATGACCCCCCTTCCCGAAGGACAGAACCACTCTACATCAGAAATGATGAAATGCAAAACAACTTAAATAAGCAAGACAGCTGGGTGAGTCAAGTAACCCCTCAAACCGAGTGTCCTGAACAACACATTTTACTCACAATGGACAGAAACCCCTAAAATATCATAAATAACCCCCCCTCACACACACATACACACACACATATTCAGTTCACTTAGTAAAAGAAAAAAAAATATGTATCAAAGATTTTTTAGATTTCTATTTCTAAATCAAATACAAAACAGTTTCAGCATGAACCAAAACTGAAAGAACTAGGTTAATAGAATTAATAAAAGAAATCAAAATTACATAAAAAGAGTAATTTGTTTTCAAATGTTCATTTAAACTTCCAAATGTATTCATAAAAATAAATGAGAAACAGAATAAACACACACATTCTTAATAGCTGCTCTTAGTCCTCTGGACGAGTCGGACGGTCTGGGTCTTCAACACATTCTTAAATGTAGAAAATTGAAGCCAAATTAGCGAAACTGAGCCAATTTGAAAAGTCCCTCATCATGTTTTACTACTGTTCCATCTCTCTTTGGCGAAAAGCGCTTGCAAAACACAACCCATATCCAATGCGAACTCTGCAATGTCTTTTGTTTTTAAAGCCAAATTTCTAATATTGTTCATATACCATTCGCTCGTTCAGGACAAGGTCATAAAAGGGATGCGTCCCTTAGCAAATATCCCTTCTCCTGGCTCTCATTTCCCTGTAATATAGAATTTCCCCCATGTGTTGAAAATTCTATGAAATGCAGCTTTTATGAGAGAAAGCTATAGTGCTGCCATCTAGTGACAGTTCCACTATTTATTTCCAATACTTTTAGTTCAATTGATCTAAAAATTCAGATTTTTAAAATGGAAATTGTATTGGAATCCATATAACTAAAAAAATAATTTGGGGTATTTTCTCAATAGTGCCACACATTCCAGTGCCCTCCCCCAATAACCGCCCCTGTCATCTGACCTCCCCCTCAGATATTGCCCTTCAGAAATTACAGAAAATAGTATATGAGCTGCACTATGCCTCTAAAAGTCTGGAAGATACCTAATGGCCTGGAAGAACACAAAATTCTTTAATGTAATGATTCACTTCCTTAAGTTTCACTACGGCCTTTCGAAGTCTTGCACAAAAAATGTCTATATGCTTGTAATCCTCCAGTCTAATCGAGAAAAACTTATCCCATCCCACACATCAGCCAGATCATGCGCGATGTTGATGAGTTCTTGATATTCCGAGGATAATCCATAGAACAAGAGAGGTAAAGCTTTAGTTCTGTGCATGTACTCATCTTGATATTGCTGTGATGCATGATCATGGATAGGTTTTACTGTCCATTCATGAAACCTAGCATTCCTCAGCTTTTAGAGCAAATTAATTTGATTGCTCAAGTGACATAATTGTCCCTTGTCAAAAGTACCATCTTTCTGGCCTCCATGGCTTGTTGTGAAAAAGGCGAGTCACTGTACTGCTTAATTTAACAAAGTTGCAATGTTTACTTTAATGTAAATGGCACTGTTCACAACCATGACCCTCATCTGCTGAATCCTATCATCTCAATATGAAGTTTATTTTTAGAAAAAGGGCATTACCTGGCCCATAACATTGTTGGTGACAATAAGAAAATTTGATTCACTGTAATTATAAAAATGCTGTCTGTTGAGAAGTCTCGGGTAAGTGAAAAATGCAGAGTACAATAACACAGTTTTTCTAAATACAGTATAATATCTCAAATCTGGGATTATGCAATATCCAGACACTAGCACAAACTGTGCCACTTGCCCTCAGTGTGCAACTGTTTCTCATGCAAAGAAATTTCAGATTCCTGTTTTGTAGATCATCCTCAGTTTTCAGTTGTTTATCTTTCATTGGTGATATAAATAAAGAAAGAAACATTGTAGAAATTCCTAAAATGTTTATAGCTGAGTGGAAATATGTTTATAACTCAGAAGTACTCACTGCTATCAGTTCAAGATTCAACTTACTGCAGCCGGGTGCAGTGTTCACGAAGTATCTACTGACCATAAATGTTTAAAATATTCAGAAAGTGAACTAAAAAATCTGTAAATTTGGAAAGCTTTTAAGAAATGGGGAAAATGAAATTATTTAAAGATAAACTTAAAATTGAATATAGGTTAAGAAATAAGTTTTAAAAAACTTGATAAATACCAAAAATAAGGTAGCAAAAAATTAAGAATAATTTTTATATTTTATTGCACATTTTTTTAATCTCTCCTGATATTTTAAAATCCCCCTCAGAATCCAAACTATAGGGGATTTTCCCCCTTAATTATAGAACCCTGGCAAGAACCCTGAACTACAATAAAATTACTACAGTGGCCTTATCACAATAATGGTAAATCTGATTTTCAATTTGAGTTACAGAAGGAAATGTTTTGTGAAATTAACTATGACACTATGCATATTCAGTATATTCTTCATCAAACTTTCTGCTAAGATTTCAAATTAAAGTAATGCATTGCCAAAAATTCAAGCTCCTCTGTTAGAAAAAATAAATTATCCTTAGACTGACCCATTGCTTTTGACAAAGAACTGATTTCCTCAGTAATACAGAACAAAGAATGTCCAGCAAATCTTTCTTACCCAAGAAAACATTATAGTACATATTCAGTTTAGATTCTTTTAATATAGGCTTATCAATTTTGCGATTTGGACAGATGCAAACTGTGCTGATTCAAGAAGCACCTGTTACATAACATCAATTTGCTCACAACTAACAGTTTGATATTTGATTCTACTTTGTAGGTATTTCTCCTTGAAATGTACATTGTTTGATTTAAAATGTGTAAAATCAGAAGCTTGTATAAAAATCTGGTAATGGCAAGGCCTACAACTGAATGTCTTTTACCAACTAAATCCTTGCAATTTTTATCCTTTATGTAAATGTTCATAATTATATTTTAGATTTTTTCATGATTTCCTCAAAATCGTGTCTTTTTATTTTTCCTAACTCAATAAATGTCTGTTTTTTCAAGTAGCTGATAATTATAAATTGTTTACTGACTGTTAGTTACAATTTTTGAAGAAAAAAAATTAAATTTTGGCATCAAGCTAAAAATGAAGCATCCGGCTTATGTTACTTTCAGACCAATGCAGCTTTGTATTGTTTACTTCCAGTTTTATGTCCATCTTAACTCTGTTACAGATTGAAATATCATTAGTGTGTGCAAATTTCAGATTTTTATCAGGTCCCTCACTATAGATATTTGAACCTAAATATAGAGGAAAAATAAAAAATATTCATTCAACAACCTATAGAGAAAGAATATGAAAAGTCTCAAGTTTTACTACTAATGGTGGCTGCACGTCAAATCCTCAAATCGATCAACTTATATAACAGAATGATAAATCAATAGATCACAGAAGTCATTTTATTAAAAATATCCTTCAGACATACATACAATCTTTAAAAAAGACAGAGTGCTTTCGGGTATCATCATACTCTTCCTCAGTGGCGTTAAAATAAGAAAAATTGTCAACATGCTTAAATACAATCTACTACCGGCAAGCTGAATTTGCATATCCTAAAATTGACATTACCACAAAACATATTTTATGCATCCATACAACAAATTTAAAAATTACAAGCATTACAAAATCAACCCCGTCCATGTTTTAAGTTATGTTTAAGGACTCATTCTCGATTTCATGCAAATTAAGCCTTTACAAAGTTACCTTTAATTTATAAAATTTAATTTTGTATATTGATGTTTAAACTGGCTTATGTCAATGTGTTTTCTTGATTTTGGAATTTTTAAATGTGGTGTATGGATGCATAAAATATGTTTTGTGGTAATGTCAATTTTAGGATATGCAAATTCACAGGGTGAGGAGTCAGTCACCTTTTTCATCTTTTATCACCTTTTTTTAAATTGGTCACTTTTTGTCACCTTTTTCAGTTTCTATCACCTTTTTCTACCTTTTTTGACTATATTGGGTGAAAATGTACATTTTACCCATATTTGTACATAATTTTCATTTGTTTAGCCCCAATATATTTCTGCTAAATATTTCAAAATGGGGAAATGCAAATTCCGTAGTGATTGGCTTGAAAGAAAAGATAATTTAAAGATTAACGTTTCTGCATGGGGGAGAAAGCTTAATGAAAGTGAACTACCTTGTATTTTGTAATGTGTGTTCCTGTACTATTAGCTTTGAAACAAAAGGTTTTCAGGCTATTTTTAATCATTCACTTATGTCAAAACATAAATCAAACTTTGAATCTAAATTTGGACTGAACCAGCTACACTTAGATCTTGCACCTCCTCCTGTATGCTTGGACCACTTGCAGCCTTCAAATTTAACTTGTGCATCAACACTTCACATCTATAGTACCAAGGATGCTTCTACCAATTCTGAATTGATTTGGACGATGAAATCAGTGTATAATAATTTTTCAATGGATTTTTCACAAGATATTCATGATGTTTAATGCAGTATAAAGACACGGCACCTCAGAACTTTCTTTTTAGGTAAAGCTGATGGTGAAACATTGCATCAAATGCTATGTGAAGCACTTTCTGAGGCTAATTTATCACAAAATATATGTCTAATGCACCTAATGTTAATAAAAATCAGATGGACCTAATGTTAATAAAAAAGTATTTAGACTTTTCGAGATAGTAGTGTCCAGGAGACACGAGGAACAAGACTTATAAACATAGGTACCTGCAACATCCACACAATGCATAATGCATATGTGAAGACATTGGAGAGTTTCGGTGAAGAAGCTGAGTTGATAATCAGAATTTACCATTATTTTGATGGTCGGCCTGCCCTTTGGGAAGAGTTTGAAGAAATCCAATCTAAATTTAATATTCCACACCACAAATTTTTGAAACATGCAATAACAAGGTGGCTTACCTTGGGGCCTTCAGCCAACAGGATTTTGGAGCAGTGGGAAATTATTCAGTTCTATTTCTTTAAGCACGTGCCTCTGAAAAAAAAATTTGGCTGTTCTTCAATCCAACTCCTATAAGGCTGTTGTGAGTGCTTCAAAGAAACCTTCAATAAAAGCTGAACTTCATTTCATTATTTCACCAGCAGAACTATTCATAAAGTTCACACAATGTTTTCAGTGTCAAGCACCCATGATCCACAAATTGTATGAAGAAATAGGGAATGTTGTTCAGACCTTCATAGCTCATGTTTTGAAAACTCCTATCATTAGGAAAATCACTGATTTTTCTAAAGTTGATCTTGATGAACTCTTCACAGTTAGTAATCTATTTTCTCTTGAAGAACTTGTCATTAATGAGGAGGTCACAGACGAACTTTCTAAACTGAAAGAAAATGATAAGAGAGAGTTGTTTCTGAAAGAAGCTCGAAATCACTACATTACTGCTTGTAAGCATGTGATGGAAAAGACTTGCTTATCAAATGGATCACTTAAAAGTTTTAGATTTTTGGACGTAAAAGAAAGAGCAAAGGCTAGAAGCTGCAGAAACATATTGAAAGTTACAAAAATTATGCCATTTCATGTTCAACTAGATTATTTATTAGATGGGTGGAAAGTTTTACAACTGGACAAAGATGATACAGCATTTGAAAACAAAACTATTGATAATTACTGGCAACAAAACATCTCAAAAAGGGACTCATTATCAAGAGATATTAAGTTTCTGAATGTTTCAAAAGTTATAAAGGCTGCTCTTACTTTGTCGCATGGAAATGCTGAATAGAGAAAAGATTTTCCATTTCTAAGCATATATTAGGAGAAGATAAGTCAGCAATGACAGAAAGATTTTTAAATAGTATATTGATAGTGAGGGATACCTTGGAACAATACCCCCATTTTCTTTTTGTACCCATTAATCCAAAACTTATCAAGTATGGGCAATAAGTACATTCAAAGTACACTGCCTTTATGGAAGATTGTAAGAAGAAAAAGAAAATCGAATTAGAAGGACAAAGAAGAAAGGATTCTGAAGAAGATATGGAAAAGATGGAAAAAATAAAAAAGTCAATCGAATGTGAGACTACAATACTGAATGACAAGAAAAAAGAACACCACACCTACAAACTAAGGAGGCTAGAGAAGAACTCTTCTCTGAAGCTTCAGCTATACTGAGAAAAGCACTTGAAAAAAATGATTTAAAGGCAGCAAAATTGGCTCAAGACAAGCTCAAGGATGTAAAAAGTATGCAAGTGGAAGAAAAGTGCAAGAAAAGGAGGTTGAAAACATTTAAAGGAATCTTGAGAAACGAAAATCAAATATGGTTACGTCATTTTTTGCTAAGATTGCTAAGATACCTAGAAAACAATAGGCCAGTTTTTTTCTTTAGAATTGTTTTTGTAGAACATTGAAGAGAATAAATACATCATTAGATTTTGTTTTTGTAGAACATTGAAGAGAATAAATACATCATTAGATTTTCAGAATAATTTTGTGTAGATTTTTTGTTTTTATAAATTTGATAAACTTTATGTGTAAACCTTTTGTATAATATTTATATGGCCATACTCCATCCAGGATCACAATGAAGAAATCTATTATGATTTTACCCGGCTTTTTTTTGGTAGGGGAGTATAAAAAAAAATTTTGTAACCAAATTTTGTTGTTTCATTCTATTGGCAAGAATTCTATTTTTAATCACCTTTTAGTCACTTTTTTGAAAAAATTTGTCACCTTTCTTACCTTTTTCAAAGGTCACTTCCACTCCTCACCCTGAATTCAGCTTGCCGGTACCCTAACAGCATTTTTTTTTCGCAGTGATGTAAGATTTACGTCACACTGTGACTTTGGGACGTCTCAGTATTTCTTGGCAATGTCATATTGAGGTCACAGCAAAATCATTTTGGTCATTTTCATGGTCGTTTGTGACGTTGCATATTAACTTGTTTGTGACGTCACATTGTTATTTGTTAATTAAATTGTGGAAACATCACAGAATATAGTCACAAGGAAGTTACAAATTTATTAATATGTAACGTCGCATAGAAGTCACAAATATGATGTCACATTGTGACCCAGGTGCAACGTGACTACAACGTCACTGTCACACATGTGACGATCTTTGCTGTGAGGGTAGTAGATTGTATTTAAGCATGTTGGCAATTTTTCTTATTTTAACACCACTGAGGAAGGGTATGATGATACCCGAAAGCACTCTGGCTTTTAAAGATTGTATGTACGTCTGAAGGATGACTATAAAATGACTTTTGGGATCTATTGATTTGTCATTCTGTTATATAAGTTGATCGACACACAGTGGAAATAAAGTACTGGTGCATAGATATCTATACAAAAAAAAATTCAGATCCAAGACTTTCTTCCTTCCTATGAAAATTATACATCGAAAGTCATTTTTTAACTAATACAAGATTGAGGTTCAGGCCTAAATTCAGGTCATAAAAAAACAACCTAGGCAAATTGAACATAGCCAGATTTTAACTTGGGTTCTGCTTAAGACTATGGTTTTTAAACCATGTTCCTAAGACATAAAGAGGCTGAGATATAATGATTTATGTAAAGATCTAACATGACTGAAAACACCATGTGCCATGATACAAATATAGCTTCCATCTCTAAATAAAAAATCACATATCACATATCATGGTGGTTTTGAAATCTAGATATGCAAGGGTAGAGATGTGGGTTGGAAAATTTTCCACTATGTTTTTCCAGAAAATTTTCAACTTTTTTTTCTCTCTAATTCATTTGAAAATGAAATATAATACTCTTTCCATACTATTTTTTAAAAAGTAGGTAACTTTACAAGAAGTCTTTGATTATTTAGTTTTCTACTTTTGAGGAGGAAAGGGAGTAGTGCTTTATTTTGAAAAAGAAGGATAGACAAAAGAACTAGAAGAGTAAAAGTGGCATTTTACGCATTCTGATAAAACTGGGTAATATTTTTAAAAGCCTATTTTTTCAACAATTAATTCCATGGAATTTATGAAAATATAATAAATATGGAACTTTCTTGCAAGTGATATTTGGCTGAAAGAAAATATTTTAACATCACTAAATATATACTTAACTCAATGTTCACGAAATCGTCTTTTATCTCATTCACCCGTCTTTATTATCTTTATCACCCATTCAGTCATAAACAGGTATTTTTTAAACAATTTTTAATATTATGTATAGGAATTTTTTTTTTAAAGGGTTTAATTACAAGTACAGTACAGGATCTATTATCCGGACTGCTTGGGTCTTTAGGCATTCTGGATAAGGGGTTTTTACGTAATTCGGAACACTATTTACTGGAATGGTCTAAAATGTTATAGAAAATTATAATTCATTTTAAAAACATGTATTAAATACAGATTTTTTACAATCCATATGAAAAAATATACTTGGTTAACTAAAATGCAAATTACATACAATTATAGTATCAAATTTAGGGATTAAGAACATTTTTGAAAGAACAAAATGTCTGAAAAAAGTTGATTATTTAGGGTAGTTATTAGAAGTCTTTTTTTGGAACATTTCAACTAAAGTGGGCCCTCACCATATTCATCTAATATTTTAGCAGAAGCACCTTTGTTCATATGTTTCAAAATATTTAAAGTACTTTTAATAAAATTAAGATGAGAAGGATGTTCATTTTTAATTGAAATGAGAGATTCAACTATGGGTGCAAATATATCAAATTCTAATTTATGCTCTTCAAATGTATTTCTAATAAGCCTTATAATTCTAAATGCCTGAATAAATAAAAAAATTAATTTCGTTATTCTAAACATATATCTCAATTTCATCAACAATATGTTTAAAAATAATATCCCAGCATAAAAAGCCCCAAAAATATAAAAATATTAGTGGATGGAAACAGATTGAAAAAATGGAAAATATTTAAAAATAAAACTAAATATATCGACGATCGTGTTTACATAAAAAAATTCCGCGATATTGCTAAACTGTCTTTTATAAAATACTAATTAATAAATGTAGCACGTAAAAAATCCATAAATATACTGCAATGGAACTTTTTGATAGGGTCAATTTTCGGTTCAAAATAGCCATTTTCATCCAAATAATAGGATTTCATTGAAAATGATTTTGATGTTGGAATTCCATCAACATTTTTTAAAATTTTAAAGATGTGTATATTTCCACGGAGATGAAAAAAAATCGGGTTTTTCCGAGAAAATGACAAGTTTATTGCTTAGGTTAAGTATTTAAAGAGATCAATCAGAAGGCCCTGAATGACATTTTATAGCTGCTATATTTTTCTTCGCATTTCTGCAAAAGTTAACTCTCATTAATTTCGGGAATTCCTTACTTAAACGTACTTTCTATCATCTCGGAAATGCACTGATGGCCTTTTTTTTTTTCAATCTTTTCCAATAAATGTTTGTGCAAAATAGTGTGAATTCTGTGCGGCACATCACGTTTGAAGGGCATAGACAAAGCAAATAGGATTTCTTTAGCGATATCGGAATATTTCAAGCGAAAAAGTTGGAATACTTTTACTGAAAATCAAAGTCCTGGAACAAAAAGCAGAAAAGAAAATGTAACGAATTCGGAAAAATCGAAACCTTGTTCTCTGCCCTTTAAACCCAGAAAAGAATGAAACGCCATTAAAAAAAGCACCTTGCCACGACTTGTCTGTAACTAAGGCTCCTATATATATACAGGAGCCATATTCGTAACTTGTGAAGAATGGAATGACACGTCTCGCCATGAAGACTAACTAGATAGATGCTTTTAGCCTTCATGCGTCTCCCCCGTGCCGGATGCAGCGTTCTTTGGAAATTTTCGGGAAAAACGGTGCTACTTCAGAT
The DNA here is from genome assembly GCA_951213105.1 of Amaurobius ferox. NCBI lineage: Eukaryota > Metazoa > Arthropoda > Arachnida > Araneae > Amaurobiidae > Amaurobius > Amaurobius ferox. The sequence continues at coordinate 29,563,286 of OX578141.1, read as the reverse complement.
GTTTTCCGGAAAAGAGGAGTTGCGCTATGGAGATACGGAACTTCCCGGAAAAAACACGATCCACGAAATATTTTCATTCCTGCTTTTCATTCACTCTCGTGAGAATTCCTCGCGTTCATTTTCGAAAATTAAGAAAAGGATCAGCGGCGGAGAGTACACACGAATTCCCGCGCGGGATTTTTGAATTTCGTGCGCGGATCGCGCGTACCCTGGAAAAATATAGGCTTCAATACATTTTTTTTAATTGATATTACTAATTAAAGCAAAAAACCGTTTGATGGGATTTTAAACAAAAAATCGCTATTTGGCGCAATATTTGGCAAATAATCGCTTGTTGGCACAGAATTTGGCATTATTTTGCCGAATTCTGGTTTTGGGAGAGTCCGGATATTGGGGTGCCGGATAAGAGGTCGCCTACTGTATTTATTTAATATTTTTGTATTTCTTATACCTTTAATAAACTAAACAGTTTATTTTTCTTTTTATTATTGTTATTAATTACTAAATAGTAGACAGCAGTAGTCATTCAAGAAAGTAGTACATTCAGGGCTCATGTTGAGTTAATTTGTGTATTATAGAGCAGTGGGTCTCAACGTGGGCCGTAGCATCCCCAGGGGCCGTTTTGCTTTTTCCAGGGGGCAGTGGAGAAGCTTTGGCCATTTTTTTTAGCCTTCTTTATTATTATTTTTTTAATAATAAAATATGGTGAGATTTGGTGTTGTTTGATAAAGCAATGAAACTTCTATCAAAATATTTCGAAGATTTTATTGTAAAGACGAGTTAAAAAATGTGCTTTTAATGTTAGTCTAATTATGTAAAAGAAATATTTATAGCATTTGTGCCGATTTTAAATTTGTTTATTAAATTATAAATTGTCAAAAATGCATTTTACATAAAATTAATTATTAATTTGTATATTAATTATACATGTAAAAATGTTCTAAAACTTACTGCTGTGTACATTGCGTTGGTGGCCGCAAAACCCACCCATTTTTGTGCTTAACGGGATACTAAGTTAACAAACTAAAAATAAGGTTACTAGTAAAGGAACAAACATTTATTTATCACATACTTAATTTACACTCTTTAGTTTACAAATTAAATAAGTATCACAATAGTGGAATACATCTCAAGGGTAGTTCGGGGGGTGTAATGCGAGATGAATTGATATTTGGTTGGAGCACTTGGTGGGATGCATTAATTAGCTTTTCCTTAAAAAACACAAATTTAGACAAAGAGGTTATCCTCATATAGTTAATTGTACGGTACCTGATCTTCTTTCATATAACTTGGGTAACACCGATGCTTTGTCACATTTTACACTTGCAATACCAGATGAACATGAGCTCTCCTTCGAATTCCTATATCAGAGACTCACACACAACTCTTAACACTGCTACTGCCGCTTACTCTTCACTAGTCCAACTCCAACAGCCTGCCTTGACCAATTCTGACTCTCAACTTTGAGCAACTCTCACGTATATCCCTTTTTCGGTGGGCGGTCTACGTGCTGGAATGTTGAGCTGAGGGCTAATCTGTAGACATGGGGTCGCCGTCTCGGTTGCCGCCAAACGGCTTAGCGTGGTATGTAAACATGGGGTGTGGTATGTAAGATATGGGGCCACCTGTTTACTATCGCCCATCTGCTTAGCGTGGGGATAATCCGCTCGCATTCCTGGTTCCATCATTTTTTAATCCTTCCAAATATTTAATACTTTACATTTCTGGCATTACATTCTCTAGCAGTGTTAAGAGTTGTGTGTGCGTCTCTGATATAGGAATTCGAAGGAGAGCTCATGTTCATCTGGTATTGCAAGTGTAAAATGTGACAAAGCATCGGTGTTACCCAAGTTATATGAAAGAAGATCAGGTACCGTACAATTAACTATATGAGGATAACCTCTTTGTCTAAATTTGTGTTTTTTAAGGAAAAGCTAATTAATGCATCCCACCAAGTGCTCCAACCAAATATCAATTCATCTGGCATTACACCCCCCGAACTACCCTTGAGATGTATTCCACTATTGTGATACTTATTTAATTTGTAAACTAAAGAGTGTAAATTAAGTATGTGATAAATAAATGTTTGTTCCTTTACTAGTAACCTTATTTTTAGTTTGTTAACTTAGTATCCCGTTAAGCACAAAAATGGGTGGGTTTTGCGGCCACCAACGCAATGTACACAGCAGTAAGTTTTAGAACATTTTTACATGTATAATTAATATACAAATTAATAATTAATTTTATGTAAAATGCATTTTTGACAGTTTATAATTTAATAAACAAATTTAAAATCGGCACATTTGCATTTTACATAAAATGAATTATTAATTTGTATATTAATTATACATGTAAAAATGTTCTAAAACTTACTGCTGTGTACATTGCGTTGGAGGCCGCAAAACCCACCCATTTTTGTGCTTAACGGGATACTACCCAAACAACACAAGGATGTCTTAAATCAATCCTGTGGAAGTCATATGCAGGATTATGCGACTTCCTAAGGAAGTCCTGAAATCTCCCAGAGTCATCCAGAGGGTGTCCCGTGGAAGTCAAAATGAGACACTTTTTGTAGTACTGTGGGCATCCTTTGTAGGATGCTTTCCGGAATTTTTAGTATGCGTTTAGGCTTACTATGGGATTCTGTAGGAACTTGTTGGATGCTTCTTGACATATTCCTGGACGCTTTTGGGATCTCTCAGGATAGTTTTTGGATGGATATAGGCTTGTTTTAGGAATTCATTGGATGCTTCCGGACATATTACTGGACACTTTTGGGATTTTTCAGGATAGTTTTTGGATGTATATGGGATTTTTCAGGATAGTTTTTGGATGTATATGGGATTTTTTAGGATCCTTTTGGGATTTTCCAGGATAGTTCTTGGATGGTTACAGACTTGTTATAGGAACTTATTGGACGCTTCTTGACATATTACTGGATGCTTTTGGGATTCTTCAGGATAGGTTTTGGATGGATATTGGCTGTTATAGGATGGTTCTTGACATATCACTGGACTCTTTTAGGATTTTTCAGGACTAATGTCAGCTGATTATAGAATTTGTTTTGGAACTTTTTAGATGGTTCTCAATATATTGCAGAATATTTCTGGGGTCTTTTTTTTGTGTATATTGATAAATTTTGCTATTTATGATAAATAGCAAAAATAATAAACAGCCAAAATTTATCAATATTTTCTTTGTTAAAGTTTTTTATTATTTAAAAATTACTTTAAATAAAGATTAAATATTCCAAAATTATTTTCAAATAGTTTTATTATATTTCTACCAATTTCACACTCACTTTGATATAGCCTAAAATTTAGTCAATAGTTAAATCAATAGTGCTTGTATCAGTACCAATCAATTTTACTAATAAGAATTTTAAAAAGCACTCATGTATTATAAGCAGTGGTTGGAAAAAATTGCTTTATTTTGTAGTGAACTAAAACTACTTTTTTTTTATAAAAAAAGTACTGACTACAAACCACTTTTAAAATGTATTCACTGCATAACTACTTTTATAAGATGAATTTGTCCACAGCTTCAATTTGCACAAAAAGTTGAGGATATGGGTATACTATACTTTAGTAATTTAACATATTTAATTTACTGATCAACTTACCATACCAACTTTAAGCTTTTACCCACTTCTGAAAACAATAAAATAAAACAAAAGTATAAGTAAAAAATATTTATTTAAAAATATGGTTGTTCATTTTTAGTAGAATTTGCAATCAGATAAGCAGGATCTTTTGGGACATAATACATCTGAATATATCCATATAAAAAATGAACTTCATGAGGCAATGGCCTTCCTAACCCTGCAGCATCGGAACTATTGCATAGTTAGTTTCTCCTTGTTCTCTCTCAGGAACAGGCATATGTGTTCGACAGCAGAATGCATTGAGTTCCATCTCATCTTATTTGGTATTATGAGATAGGTAATTAGCTCCGAAGATATCTTGTCAGCTAAAACAACCGACATTTTTGATTTATTCCAAAGAGCTTGGCACTTTACAAGTCGTACATCGTTGCACAGAACATCAAATTTTGTACAAAGGATCACATATGTAGAATGGCACCTTGTTTGTTTATTGAAAGAATGTTAAAAGTAGGATCAAAACTTGATACAAACTAGTTATTTACCATATCGTTCTACTAGATACACTACTTATTTTTAAAAGTAGTGTGTTACACTACAAACTATGATGAAAAAGTAGAGACTACTGCAGTTTCGTTACTTCTGGCCACTGATCTGTTAATTTTTATTGTCACTTTGGTCAATAACTGTCATGAATTTTTACCATTATAGTAGTCATAAAATTTGGTAGACATATTTCATAAAATCTGAGGAGATACATGGCATGTATTCCTAAACTAAAATAACACTAGATATCATAAAATCTGAGAAGATGCATGGCATGTATTCCTAAACTAAAATAACACTAGATAACTCTAGATATATCAATATCATTATTGTACAATAAAAACACAAAAGTTTGAAATCATTATTTATTTGAAGCTTTCTTTACAGAATACAATCTAGATAATAATAATCCTCTATAATCCTCTTTTTTGCATGTCTCAGTCAATTTTTTTTTATGACATCTTCAATATCGGATCTTGTCACATTCTGACCACCACCTTGAATAGGCATTACAGCATCTATTTGGGATAAAAATTAATATACATTAAAGAAACAGATAAGGAGTTACCTACAGGGGCCCTGTTTGCAAAAAGATATCTGACATTTTATTTGAGGCTGTGTTACAGGAGCTTGAGAACGAGATTTTGCTTTTTTTATTCCTTAAACCTAATCTTTGGTGCCGTTATATGGATGATGTATTTATTATTTGGAACCATAGTTTGAGTGACTTCCTTAATCTTTTGGATAATGTCAATGATTTTTACACCTCTATTAATTTAACTATTGAGTCTAATTTTTCTTTACCTTTTCTGGATGTTCTTGCTTCCCATAACTCTCTTGGGTTTCATACTTCTGTTTTTCGTAAACCTACTTTCACTAATTCTTGTATTCCCACTAACTCCTCTCACCCAATTTCTTCTAAAAAAGCCTTTTTTAATGCTTATCTTAATCGTGCATTTAATATTTATTCATCTATTTCAGCTTTAGTTATTGAGTTAGTTGTACAGAAAGCACCAACTAGAGTACAGAAAGCACCACATAGAGTACTTTTACAGAAAGCACCAACATTCATAATATTATTTACAATTTTAAGATTTTATTTAGAAGCTCTAACTTTGAGATTTTAAGTGCTGAAATTCTCTATTTTTATGAAAAGTGCTAAAATTTGCAATTTGATTTAAAAGTGCTTAAATATTTATTTTATTTAAAAGAACTAAAATTTATAATTTTACTTGAAAGCAGATTTTTATGAAAAAGTGATAAAAATTGAGATGTTATTTAAGTGTTAAAATATGCAATTTTGTTTAAAAGCACTAAATTATATATTATTTAAAAGTGCTTGAAATCACAATTTTAAACATATGAAAAGAGCACGACGTATACAATAGAATTACTGGCTAGACCATCAAACTGCGCGACTGTAAATTCAAGAGTGAAATTTCAAGATGTAAATTTGTTTTTTCAAGAATTTAAAGACAAGTACTATCCCTGACATTTTCATATCTTAATTTAGAAAGCATAGTGTAAATACTGATTGTAGTTATACTCACCAATAGCAATATCAACAACTTTCAGAGCAGAGAATCAATCATCTTTTGGTGTTCCCATACCAGTTGTATTCTTCTGCTACAGCATCTGCAATCGAATGTTGTATCAATGCCTAGTATCATCAGCATAAATAGTGCCTCCTAGTCCTCTGAATCTGCTATACTGCAAGAATATAATAAAAATTGCTGTAGTAAAATTCAAACTCAACATAATCAATAATTTGTACACTTTAGTAGAACTGAGCAACAATTAAATAACAAAGATAGGATATTCCCTAAATATAACATTGTTTAGATTAACTGGCTAATAAAATTAATGTGAACAATTTTCACACAAATTTGTTTCATAGCGATTAATCAGTATCTATCTTGACACCATCATAAAAAAAAAAAAATTGAAAAATTATCTTTTCCAACTATAAACTGAATCGTTAGAATGCATGTGCATTATTATAGGATGTATATGCTGGGGGCAGCCACATATGCATCCACGCAGCGAGTTACTATACCTTTTGAAAACTTAATGAATGCAATTAATCTTTGCCATAAATCCCAGGCAGTGTTGTGTACATTTTCCAGTTTTGAATAAAACTGAAATAAATACATTTTAAAAATATATAAATACATGGTAGTCAATTTATTACATGGTAAGTCAATTTATTAATTACTTATAAGGGAAGAGCCACATACTTTTAAATATATTAATAATCATTACTAGAAAAAAGTGACAAAGTGTAAATTAGATACATTTTTTTTTTTCTGTTTTGAAATAATGAATACCTGAACTTTATTTTTGCTTTTAGTTTAAATTCTTGATTTTAATCATGCATTGTTAATAATTGAAAATTCATGAAACAAAATAGAAAAAAAAAGAAACATACAAGTTCAGTGCCACCAGCTGGAGTCATGGCGAATGCCTCAACATTTATCAGTTCCTCCTCACAGGTGGCTGGGAGGGAAAGGTCTATTAGCCCTTCTGCTTCTGGTCCTGATGCTAAAAGAAAACAATGTTTAACATTCATGCACATAATATGTACATAAAATACATTCGCATCACAATATAAATGATTCTTTTTAAAAATGAATACATAGAAGTAACAAAACATCAGAAATTTCCATAGATAATGTGACCATGAAATCTAAGCTCTAGTGCAGAATTGATTATAGACAACTGTAAATACTTTCGATTATACAGACAATTATATCCTGCTCACCCTCATAAAATATTTTCAAATGTTAAAGATCAGTTTCTTCCAACAAACAAAAAATACTTTGAAATGTAAACACTTTAAGCAAGTAAAGTGTAACAATTTTCTAAAAAATACATGCACTACCTGACACAGAAAAAGCAACACCACGGAGCTTTGGCCATATAATTATACAAATTGCGATACAAACGCAGCTGGCCGTGGCCGATGTATGTAAATGATATGCAAGTAGATCAGGTGATTAGAGTGGGGACAATAGGAATGAAAATCGCAGATGAGCCAACTACTGTCTGTCGCCTATGGAAACCTACTTTTTGTTTCAGAAGACATATGCCTGGAGAGATGCCTGGCCAACGCTGCTGAAGTCCATTTCAAACAATTGGACGATCGTGCAATGGGATTCATTTCAGGTCTAAGTATGGTAGAATGGTCATAACGGCACTGAAACACACGCAGATGTGCTTACTGTTCAAAGGATTTGGAGAAAATAGATTGAAGAAGGGCATGTGAATTGTCGCAGTGGACAATTGTGTCCATTCAGAAGTACGTCAGCACACATTGATAGACACATTCGAAGGCATGCGGTGACGGTATCACAAATGGCAACTATCACAAATGACAACACTGCAGAATTTGCAGGGTACATTGGATGTTCCAATATCAGCGAGAACAGCTTCTCAACGATTGGCCGAAAGCTGCTTGCACTCAAACCATCCTTTACGAAGACTCACATTGACGACAAGACACTGATGTGAGAGATTGCAATGGTGTCAGATATGTCAAAGCTTCCTAGATGACTGAATGGAACAGGGTAGTGTTCAGCGATGTGTCTTGGTTCTGCTTGTCAAATGACAGTCATCATGTGAGAATCTGGAGACGACATGGAAACAGATCTAATCCTGCTGTGACTGTTGAACGCCATACTGCTTGACAATGTGGCATTATGGTTTGGGGTGCGTGGATAGCCAGTCACCTCTGGTTCACATCAGAGATACAATGGCAGCACAACAATATGTGGATGATATGCTGTGGTCGGTTGGTGACCATTTTTGAAAGTTGTCTTTTCCAAAACAATTTTATTATCCCAAACAATTTTATTATTTCTTCCAAACAATGAATTATTATATAACATAAATTAAGAAAATATTACTAACAATCTTTAATCTCTTCTGGTTCAATCTAATATTTACGAGCAGAACATAAGTTTACAGCATATCAACAAGTCGCAGACTAAAGTGATTCCATCACAAAACACAAAGGGTCCTAATTAAAATTACTTTAGAATATTTATTACACTTTAGCAAGTCCCTTGTTTTTACAAACAATCATTTTCACAAATCATTAAATAAATTGACAGAATTTAGAAAATGAAATCTTCATACGCATTTTTTGTCTTACAATAATATTAAAACAACTTAATGTAAAGCTTTGGCTTGGATGGTAGAGAACTAGCAGTCTTCACAAATAAGGTCTTTGGTTCAAATCCAAGTGAATACTTAAATCTTACAACTCATGCCGCCATCTGTTGATACCATAACCAGAAACTAAGAATTACGTGAAAATTATAAATGAAAATTGTAGATAAATATTGGCATCTGGCGACATTAAATAGTACAAGCTACTATTACAGCATTAACTTCCTCCATTAATAATGCACTGTATATAATTGTGATGACGAGAAAAATAAAGACAAATAATAACAAGAAAGATCAATCATGCTTAAAGCATTGATTATGAAACACTTTCCAACTTCAATGCAATTTTATTTAAACATGTTTAAAATGCAATACATTCCTCGGTAATATTTTAAAACTTATCACAATACTACATTAATTTATTGTATTTGAAACTTTAAACCTTCATCGAAAAAAATTAACTTCATTCAAATGACGGCATTAAAATATAAATTGCCTGGTTTAAACATCTCTAAAATGTGATATATTCCTCGGTAATAATTTTAGAATTATCATAATACTACGATAATTTATTATATTTGAAAACTTTATCGAAAACAACTGAAATTCATTCAAATGACGTCATAAAAAAATAACACGCCTGGCTCTCTCTATAAAAGCAACATTTCATTCATAAATAATTCCCCCATTCATGTCATTCATCACAATACTATAATAATTTATATTATTTAAAAATTAAGACCATGGAGCTACAAGTAAGTAAAACTCTATGCGTAAAACTTCATCGAAAATTATCGTCCTTCTCTTTCTAAAATCAATGAATATTTCATTCATATCAGCCATGCAGACTCCATGGACTAAATGATTTTGTGTTAAAGAATTACAGCGATTCTAATACAACTCATTCTACATATTTTGCTGTTTACATTTTACATAGGTGAAAAATAGGCTTAATAGTAGAAATAATCAAATTTGTATGAGCATTTAAACTGAAATATATTGTCATTGCGTTGTTAAAGTATGTAGATGCACAGAATTTAGGCCAAAATAAAGTAGTTTTAGGATGGATACAACACTCAATATGAATTAGAAAGAACTTTAAAAATCACGATTTTGAGACAAGATGGATGCCATATATCATTTTGAAGTGGGTCATGTGATCGTTTCATATCATGGACACGTGATCGCTTCATATAAGAGGTGTTATTATTATTTTAATTTTTATTTAAAAAACTACTGAATATATTTCGCTGAATTTTTTTTATATATTTTATGGAACAATTTGAATATTGCCTAAAATTTTCGAAGCAATTTGTGAATTTTAAATCCGCTTAAAAAATGCTTGAAAAATTATGTCCCATAGGGCTCAATGTATTCCATTTTTTCAACCCGGGTTCACTCCAAAACTAATTGGGTGATATTATTTATTTATATTCCCATAGGTCTTATATAGACCGTCTGAACAACATACTAAAATTTCATTTTGATTACGTCATTTTTACGGCAGTTATCGTGCTAACGGACAGACAGACAGACAGACAGACAGACAGAATGAACAAAGTCATAAACACTTTTCAACTTTGTTGTAAAGTGTTAAAAATGCATTTAACATAAATATTGAAACTTAAATTTGCTGCAAACATTTTCAGTGTATAAAAGCAATAAAATAAGATAATTAACAAATTTCTAAAACATCTGACAAAATAAGTATTTTATGTACATGCAGTAATAAAATGACCCGATTCATAACTGTCTAAAATGCTAATTCAAAATTAGCCGAAATTTAGAGCATCTGTGTATGTCTATTTTACAACTTCCGAGTATTATATAATCATGTGCACATCAATAATTTTATTTACAATTGTTTCTTAATGTGAATACTCCTATGCAACAATGCCTTTTGCATTTTTTTTAGCAAATGTTCTATTTTGATGAAATTCTGCAAAACACTTTCTGGCTTGATTTTCAGTTTTTTTTGGCAAATAATTAAAAATATTAATTTTTATAAATTATTCTTTCAAAAATGCTACAGGTTTCCTACAGAAAAAAGAAACTATTAGATGACAACAATGATTTTGAGGAATGTGAATTAGGTGGAGAAAAACTCTGTACAGTAGCATGTGTTTTAATTATTTAGACAATATGTTTTAATATTTTCATAACAATTGTGCCTTTGGAAAAATTTCTATCATATAACTTTTATTTTTAACACCATATGCATTGATTGCTACCTACTTTTGTATTTTCTAATAGATATTTCCTCTGGAATAAAAATCTTTTGTTCCAGAAAATAATCTTCATTCATGTGAACGAGTATTTTAAAATATAGTTTAAAATGCAGTACCATAAATGCTAAAAATTTCAGAAAAGATGCTACTTAATGTAATAGTCTGACTTGGTAAAACATTCAAACTTCCTGATAATTACATTTTTGCATGCATAGTCAAATAAGGAGTCACTACCTTTAGAGTAATATTTCTAAATTAACTAACTTCTTGCAGGTTCCATATAATATATAATTTACTCAAAGTTGATACTTTATATTTGATGCAAAGCTGTTCTACAGCGTTTATTTGCAAAATTGCTTCAACAAGGCAATTGTGAATCCATTTCTTCCCTTACATTACATACAAATATTCAAAGCTCTATAACTATATAATTAGTTCTGGGACTCTTTTACACCATAAACAAGTAATCTTTATTGCATTTATCCCTTTTCTCATAAATTTAGAAGGTAAAAGAGTAAATATAAAGCCTAATCCACATGTGAAGTTTCCGATATTGTTTCTGCAGTTCAAAATAAAGACTCTTCACCTACCGCCTAGTCTTGCTTCAATTACCTTATGGCATATGAACTTGTTATGTTGCAGTTAATGTTTATAAATGAAATGCATTCGAAGGTCAGTCTCAACTTAAATTTAGGTTTAAAAATAACACAAACATTACAAACCATAATTGTATTTTTTACACACCATTTCCTAAATTTTAGTTTTTATTCAGCAAACAATATTCTGCAATCCTGTTCCCAAGCAACATTAAGCAATCAACCATGCTGATAAGACAAGATTATAAAGAAAAGTTGTATACCCTAACTGTAGACATGAAAATTCATAACTTTCGCTTAATAGCAAGTAGCCAGTATGTAGTTTTAAGCTTAATGGCCACTATTGCAGAATTTTAGTAAAATCCATAAGTATGGATAGCCTACTTGAGTTTTTGTGCATTTCTCCGTTTGTTTCTGAATTTTTGTTTTAGTACTGGTTCGGTATTATGCATGTTTTGAAATTAAAATAAATTAACTATGTTTTCCTAATTATTATCATAAATATCTTTTAGATAAATGGTAAATATCAACATTAAAATTATGATCAATAGTAAATAAGAGCAAGAACAATTTCATTTATTAATCAATAATATAAAAGTCATTGCCAATTTTCCCTCTCCTAAGAGAATGTAAACATAAATGGTTATATGGTGCAAGTTTTGTAAATGTATTCTACTAGTAAGTTTTCTATCCTTTTAAGAAGGAAAACAGTTTCCATATCAATTCTGCATTATATATTATACATGTGTAATATCAATATACCTTATACCAAATACAACCTGCAAATCTTGTGCACATTAAAACAAATTCTTGTTAAAAATTTATTTGTATTAAATTTAACATATAAATAAACGTAATACAACAAAAAAACTGAATTTCAGGCAAAGAAAATTTATATTTGGTGATTGTGTAGAGAGGAAATATACACAACCCTTGTATATGAAGGTAAAAAAAAATGAAATTGCCTTTTTTATATTAAAATTTATGCAACAATTTCATAACAATTACAGCTGAAGAATTATAGATAGATTCATAGATGTACAGTGGAATCTCATTACAACGAATTTCTAGGGACCGCAGTAAAAATTCGTTATTTTGAAAACTTAAGTTAAAGTGAAAATTTAAAATGGGGGGGCATTTAAAAAATTGAAGGTATAGGAAAAAACATAATGAAACCATATTATATGCTACGATATATTTTAAATTATATACAAATACAACTATTTCGGTTTTTTGTTGTCATTAATCAAAGATGCATTTTAGAATAAAGAGGAATAAATTTATCACACATATATTTAAATTACGTAATTGTATTGATTGTAGCAGTAGATTCTTTATGTGAAGCATAATATAAAGCAAATCAAACATACCTAAAACTGCAAGTGGCCTTATTTCCAGGATAAGAAAAATCAATAACATATTCGAAAAATAGTCAGAAATTTTTGTTTGCACTGGAAGTGATAAAGAGTGTTTGTTAACAGTTTTCGATATCGCTTAACGAATAAAAATATTCAGTAACAGTTTTTTGCTGAGATAAAATTCGATATTTGAAAGGACTGTTTGAAAAGACACTGGAGGGTCATCTGGTACACATTCATCATTGCCACTCATCACCTTCATCATCTTTTATGTCTTCGCAGTTGCTACTATTAAGACTAGCTATAATATTACTAGTTGTCAAGTCTGAACATATAAAAGCTTACTCATTGTATCCAACATAATCAGAAGGTGATATTGTTAAAGGAAAATTAAGCTCTTTGGACGCTGTAGCTCATAGATCTTTAGGAAAATCGACAGCTGTAGAATCCTAAAACAAATATATCATTCTTATCACATTCTAAAGAGAATACCCAACTTCTTCTAACAGTTCTGGATTATAGACTGGGACATATTTTGCCAAGCAACAAATATCATTGCAATGGCTTGTCTGAGGTTAATTGCCATACTAGTACTCATCATTCAAGTTCGCAAGTATTTTTTCAACAAGTAGTCAACGAAAATGAATTTAAACATTTTTTTATGATACTCTGATCGAGAGGCCGTAAAATTGAAATGCAGTTAGCAGGAATATTTTTTGTTATCCAGGTTCAGGTGTTGTTTTTGTAATTGCAGAGAAGCGATGAAACATTTTTAAAACAATGAGGTTTTGCGGATTTTCCAATCACTAGTGGGGTTAGTTTTTCTGTGCCAGTTGCATTACAACAAAAAAGAACTGAGATGCAAACTTTTGATTTTTTTCCACCTTTGCACTGTTCGCCTTATTTCGCCATAGTACGATTTGGTGGCAGTTGGTAGAAAAAGGCTATCTCATTAGCATTAAATATGTCTTCAGGTTCATAATCTTCCAAAATTTCCAGCAGTTTGTCTTCTTTCCATTCATGTGCAGCCGATAAATCAGTACATTTTTCATCTCCACTGACTTGTTTTCATGTTATTCCATATCTTTCATGAAAATGAAACAACCATGCAGAACTAGCATCAAATTCTTTTACTTTCACAACTTCTGCAAATTCTTTCGCATTAGTTTGTATCATTGATATAAAAACAGGAATATTTTTTGGTCGAACATCTGCACACAGCTTCATCAATGTTTTAATGATTTCCTAAACAGTCTTTTCCTGTCGGGACACAAAACAGACTGCTCAGAAAGTTTTAAAATTTTGTTCTTTTTTTTAAATCGCAGATAATATAGAAGCAGCAATCCCACATTCCTTTGCAATATCAACTTGCTTTCTTCCGGATTGTACTGCTTCCAAAATTTCAACTTTTTCTTTTAAAGAGAACTAACTGCTTTCACTTTTTTCGGAAATTTTAAAACAGAAACAGAAAAGTACAGCTGTACAGCCAAATAAACTAACTGCAGTACACGTTTAATGTACTCGACAATACTGCTAATCTCAATTTTCTTATCAGTTCATATATGAAAGAATTTTCAGGGAAAATAATCACATGTCCCCCCCCCCCCCCCCCCCCCCCCCCCGGATGCATTATCTATACACCTGGTCATGTAGACAAAAATATCTAGATAAGGGGTGGTTGCTGTTATATTGTAATTTTCAATTCCCAATATAACATTGCTCTTTTGAAAGAGGAAGTGGACCTAAGAAGACGGTCCCTCATGAAGTGAGGCAATTTTTGTAACATTCCCTCGAACGCAGCTGCACCGGACATTCATTTCGAAAAGAGAGGGTGCTTCTCAAGTTCATGTCAGCGTTAGGTGTTACAACAAACGGAAGGGGTTGAACTTCTTGACCCCAGAGTCAATTAATATCACTCGAACCTTGGGAAAATTCTCGTGAGAACTTTCAACGATTTTAAAACTGGAGACTGCATATCTCATATTTCAGGGGGGCCTTGACCAATAATATAGCCTGAAGGGCGTAGCCCTTAATTTACTTAGCCAATTATGGACAGGGGCGCCTTGTTAAGGGGGTAGAGACAGAGAGCAACTTTGGACTTTTAAGTTTTTGAAATCGAGGACTTGAATTTTGTGAGTGAAAAGAAGAGGTCGCAAGAGCGACGGATCTCGGAGAGAGCGAGCCCACGGGACAGAGCCGGAGCGCGCGGTCATAAAGTCCGACATCGGCAAAGATGATCGAGGTAGGACAATTCTACACATATTTTTGCACTTTGATTATTATTATCTCTCTGACCCTCCTAAATAAGGTTAACCTGGGCCATTAAGACGTAGGCTAGTAAGAATAGTGAGTTAATGCACATTAATAGGTTAATAATTGTAATGCTCATATTATGATCATAGAATGAGGAGATTTGATTGTCTTAATGTACTACACTAAAGATGTTGGTATATGAAATTTACCAGATGTTAATAGTTATTAAATAAGGTTTGTCTTAATGAAATAAATTCTTTGTTATTGTTTAAAATTAAGCCTCTTCATTTTAATTACTGGTATTATGTATTTCTTTATTTACTCCACTTTACGAGATCGGTCTATATAGCGCCAATACCTGGCGTGTGACGACTCACATATCATTTTGGCGCCCGTGACCAGTCGAACCTGGACTCAAAATTATTGCTCACATATCATTTTGGTGCCGTTTAAACCAGTTTCGAACCTGGACTCAAAATTATTGCACCCTTATCATATTGGTGCTCATGAGCAATCAAACCTCGATTCAAAATTATTTAACCCTTCTGGCGACTTTGCTGTTTTAGACCAGTTATATGCCAGAATTTAAATTTTAATGAAGAGAATAAATATATTTGGAATTAATGAGAAAGGAAAAGATTGAATAAAAAAATTTTTTTGTGTGTAAAATAAGGATTAAATTAAAGAAAGAATTTTAAAATTAAAATAAATATAGGTAAATTTAAGAAAATTTATTTCACAGTATGAGAAGCAAGCAAATAGTGAATCATTATGTGTTCTTAATGAGACATGCCATATTGTATGTGAAAATATAATTATTAGGGAACTTGAAGCTTTTAAGAAATTTTTGAATTGTATAAATATTTGTGTAATATTTGAGGAGTTAATTATGAGGAGTGAAGTATTTGCATGCGTAGATAGTGAAATGATTAGAATTATGTTTTTGAATTTATGTGATATTGTATTTAAATATTTTGGGGGAGGATTTTAAAGTGTAACAACAGGGAATAATTTTGATTAAGCTGTAAAAAATGGCCACATACTTAGAACAAGCAAATTTAGCTCCGATAACTGCAAAGGTAAATAATGATAATTTTAGATGGGAAATTGAGACGTTCCGCAGAGAACAACAAGAAATTAGAACACATCTTTTAAATTCTATTACCCAAAAGATAAACACATTTAAAATACAAAGAAAGGTACATATTCCCACAATACAAACAAGAAAAATTGTTACATGTCATTATTGCAATAAAGAGGGTCATTGTATGAGAGAATGCCGGGCGTACGCAACAAATAATGGGGGACGGAATCGAAACATAAACAATTCCAGAACATTTTTGAATAAACGAATACAATCTCCTCCCCACTCATTTCAAAACCAACCGTATGTTGATCGCAGAACTTACGCCTCCCAGCCGGACACATACAATTACATTTCAAACCACGCCTTTCCGAGAAAATATCACCAGAGCAGAAATTACTATGCAGAACCTCCTACACAAAACAGAGACCTAGAAAGGGGTACGCAAAGGAATAGAGAAGGAATTAGGAAAAGGAATGCTACACAAATAAATATTGAGAACGAGGGACGTAACGTTGAAAAATATAAAACTCAAATTGATAGTGGAAATATTGGTAATTACAGAACCCAAAATAATGGAGAGAGAGAGGACATTAAGGACAGGAAGGACAAAGTTGAACATATCGCGTCAATTGGAGATGAATTAAACACGGAATTACACAAGGTGGAAAATAAATTTCAAAACACAAGTACAAACTATGGCAATGAAGACATCAAAATTTCAAATGAAAACAAAGTAATGGATTCTTTGATTAGCAAAAATGCTGATCCCGAAAATTCACGAAACACTGGTACAAGCTATGGCAATGAAGATAGCAAAAATCCAAATGAAAACAAAATAACGGAGGTTTTGATTACAGAAAGGGTTCATTTTGAAAATATTCAAAATACAAAATGCAAGCTTCAGGACATTCGAATTACGAATGAGAATCACATGATACAAGATACACAAAATTGAAATGAAAGTGAAATGATGGATATTATGGACAACGATAATGGAAATACTAACTCTCAAAATTTACAAAATTCAAAGGAGACCACTAAAAATATTCAAAATAAAAATTCTAGTACAAGTAGAGAGAAAAGCCAAAACGATAGTGAAGTGAATTGCGTCCAAAAACCTTCAGAAATAAATGAGAATCATAACAAAAGGTATGCTAGGCAAGAAATAGAGGTTCCACAGAAAATACAAGTTTGTAACAATAGTGTAAGTGAGGAGATCCAAAAGCGGAATGAAAGAAAACTCGGTTCACATTTTTTCATGAAACCAAAAATTTTTAGGAACTTAATATTGTATGACAATCGCTATTTGGAAAATTTCAAGATGAGAAAGAGGTAAAAATAATAATTTGTCAAAAAAATGAATTCTTTGGAAATTGATCTGGCATTGGATAAAATATAAAAATGAAAAATGGATATGAAGTCAAAATTGTTAATGGAAAGCAACAATCTCTTCCCGCTTTTATTATTTAACGTACCTGCGACAGATAGGTAGCAAAATACACGACATTCACTAAATGTCAGCACAACACAACACCAGCGAACGATCCCCCTCCCCCCTCCTCGAACAGTACAAAATGACAACAAACACACATTTGCTAGCGAAAAGGTTTCTTTCTCCCTTCTCTTAAACAGCAAGCGGGTCTGGTTTACAGAGAGACGGGGTTCAGAGCAGGTTGCCATTCTTACAAAGCAGTCGGTGGCGACAATTTCAGGGAGGCAGAATTTCTCAGTGGCGACTCACGGTTAGAGAGTGGAGATGGGTTCCACTCAAGGTCAATTTTCAGAGGGAAACAGGGGAAATGGGATCTCACAAAGGGGGTGAATTGCAACCTCAGTCTACAAAGAAGCAGCGTACGCACGATATTCACAGACAAACCGGAATTCAAATTTTTGAAAATTTTTGTAACAAAGAAAACACACGGCACTCACAAAATGCAACGCGAAAGATGGAACGCAAATTTTAAATAAATATTGGATTATAAATAAAGGAAGTTTTAAATAAACATTGAATTATAAATTAAGGAAGTTTAAATAAATATTACATTAATTAAGGAAGTGTAAACAAATTGTGAAATAAAAATAAAAAAAATTGAGGAAATTTTAAATAAATCATACATTAATTAGTTGAAAGTTTAAATGAACAGGAAAGTTTAAATAAATATGGAACTATAAATAATTGGGAATTATGAATAAAAATTGTGATTTAAAAAAATAAACAATTGTTACAAAATAAATAACAAGTATCGTTGTAGGACAAAAGAAATTTTAGGGATGATAGGTTAAAGATGTGGATATATTAAATTCAAATTTTGGAAAGAACATAAATAACAGAGAAGACACGTCACATTTTATGAAAAGAAAAAAAAAGCAAAAGGGGGACATCGTTAGAATTCTATAAAAAGTCGTTATAACTCTATAAAAAGAAGGTTTTTTTTTTAAGAGAACTTTGATTTCCAGGCAATAAAAATTTCGATGGATAAGATAATTAGGAATATTAAATAAAGGGATATTTTGAATTTCAAAAAAAAAAACTCTTTTCAAAGAACAGTGAAATTTTAAAACAAAAGTAAACTTTCTCCACGCGCTCTTCATTTAATTAGCGGATTGATCAACCATTGTTGGATGAATACGCGTGAGGAAATAAGAGTTATAGAATTATAGTTTAAAATGATTAGATAATTGGTAAATAAAAAAAAAAAAAAAAAAAAAAAAAGAAGAAAATTTTTTTTTTTTCTAGTTTAAATAAATAAATAATTCTTAATTAAAAGTAAAAATTGGAATTTAAATAAATAAATAATTCATAATTAAAAATAAAAATCGTAATTCAAATAACTAAATAATGGGTAATTAAAAATTAAAATTAGAGTTTAAAATGGATAGAGAATTTTAATTAAAAATCATAATGGCAGTTCAAAGAAAAAATATAATGGTAATGAAAATTATACGCAAATTATAATTTAAAATGAATAGATAATTTTAATAAACATACGCGAATTGTAGATTAAATAAAAAGCATTTGAAAAAAAAAAAAAAGCGTTTCTACATATATTTTGATAGGGTCGCACATATAAAATTTTTGAGAGAGACGAACTTTCGAAGGTAACGCTAGAACGCGGGAATAAACATGATATAATAATAAAATACAATGGAAGAACAAATTAACACTAACCGCATTTTAATTTATCCTTTGGAAAGTGTGTAATTCCAGAGCTTTAATCCATTTGGGGGGCCTCGGTAGAGCACTTCCACATCACACAATTCATAAGCCACTGAACACAACATGGCGGAAACGTAGACGAGGAAATTTGTACCATTTTGCCAAAACGACATCTTCAAAAATTTGTACAGCTAATTGGCCATGGGAAGTTACACGAAGAAATGCCCGTATTAGCCGCAGGCCAGAAAGGGGACCGCTTTCCAGGGAAAATGACACAATGGCAGAAGGACATGTTGACCTTGTATACCACTACTTGATTTTCTCTGGGGACTAGATTTTTCTGTTTGAACAGGGAATTTAGATGCTAGAATAAAATACACAAAAGTTTGGCAATTGAAAAAGGAAAGAGGAGAAGTGAATTAATTCAGGAGACTTTGCATTCAATTACAGCGGATATAAGAAAAGAAAACGTACATTTTGGTATTCAAGTATGGAATATGAATCGAGTTAGAGGATATTTGAGAGAAAATTTGTAATTATGTATGCATTGAGAGATTTTCAGTGAGTGATAAGATTTACGAAAAAAAAAAAAAATTTTAAGTATGTTTTCATTAAGTGGGAAAGTGAATAATGTAAGGAATTCGGGAAATTCCGTATCCAAGTATAAGATTTGGATTAAATCAGGGGATATGTGAAAGAAAATGTATAATTATGGATAGTGTAATATAGAATCGCAGGGGAGTTATAAGAATTTAAGTAGGATGGTAATTAAATATTTATATGGGTTTTTCTGTCATCTCAGAGATTGTAGGAAAATTTTAAAGTATTGTGCGGAAATTTTTGAACCTATATAAATCTTATTTTGATAGTATTTGAGAGGATAGTGTAATTGTTTAAGTATTTTATTATAAATATGTACATGAGTTATATTTATGGCATGTCCGGTTCAGAACACATGATGGATTGGATGTTAGATAAAAAGTGTATATAATGTAAAAAAAAATATATATATATATATATATATATATACATAAGGTAGAGAAATGTAAAATAAATAAATAGTAAGAATTTGAAAAATTTAAGTTTGAAGAGAGTAGCAAATTTAAGTAAAAAATGTATATAGTATATGGAAGGATTTAAAGTAGATAAAGTGTAGAAATTTCAATGGGGCAATTTTTGAGAGTGTTAACAAATTTAAAAGGAGTTTGAAGAAAAAAAAAAGAGAGTTTTTTTTTGTAATGTTTCGTGTGCCGGGTGACAAATTAAAATTATAGAAATTGAATTTATAAAAAAAAAAATGATACTTAAGGGAGTTTTAAGAGAAGAGAGTATTTTAATAAGCTTGAGTGTAATGTATATGTATTGATTGTCCTAAACAAAACATGAGACAGCGTACAGATCCGGTTGCCTAACGATTCTCAAATGGTCAGCAATTCCTGTTGATCAGCGATTCCGAGTGCTCAACGATTCCTGGTGCACAAAGATTATCATTTGGTCAGCGACTCCAGCAGTTCAGCGCCTTACAGTTCAGCGAATTCCAGTTAGACAGCGGTCCAATCCTTCAGCGAGTTCCAGCAGTTCAGCGCCTTACAGTTCAGCGAATTCCAGTTAGACAGCGATCCAGTTCTGCAACGAGTTCCAGCAGTGGAGCGATTTACATTTCAGCGGTTTCCAAGTGTGCAGTGATATCAGTGTTTTTTTTTTCCAAAGGAAAGATATTTTACACTTTCCACCATAACTACAAGGGGACATAGTGATATTATTAGGGACCATATGCGTAAGTCCCTGATCCCAACAATTATCCAAGTGACGGTCAAAGTGACTTTGGTTATCATAAGTGAACAATTTTACAGATATACACCTTGAACTTGTGTGGAACTATATTGTTTAAAAAAAAAAAAAAAAAAGACATATCACCAGTGGACGAACTTGTGCTTACATGAATAGACTTTTAATCGATAATAAGTACAACTGAACGACACAGATATCGTCATTTTCAGACACATTGAGAATTGTATTTTGTATAGTATTTTCGTGTTCTTTTGATGGCATATAAGAGTATATATATGATAATATGATTTGTGTATATGTGTATATAGTACATGTTTACAGTAGATACAGATGAGAGCAAGACGAGTTGTTGGACTACACAGTGGACACGCCTGCAGCAACTATGAGCTGGCACTTTGTAATTGGCTTTTTTCCCACCAAACTTTGGGGGGGGAAGAAGGGTAATTGTTATATTGTAATTTTCAATTCCCAATATAACATTGCTCTTTTGAAAGAGGAAGTGGACCTAAGAAGACGGTCCCTCATGAAGTGAGGCAATTTTTGTAACATTCCCTCGAACGCAGCTGCACCGGACATTCATTTCGAAAAGAGAGGGTGCTTCTCAAGTTCATGTCAGCGTTAGGTGTTACAACAAACGGAAGGGGTTGAACTTCTTGACCCCAGAGTCAATTAATATCACTCGAACCTTGGGAAAATTCTCGTGAGAACTTTCAACGATTTTAAAACTGGAGACTGCATATCTCATATTTCAGGGGGGCCTTGACCAATAATATAGCCTGAAGGGCGTAGCCCTTAATTTACTTAGCCAATTATGGACAGGGGCGCCTTGTTAAGGGGGTAGAGACAGAGAGCAACTTTGGACTTTAAGTTTTTGAAATCGAGGACTTGAATTTTGTGAGTGAAAAGAAGAGGTCGCAAGAGCGACGGATCTCGGAGAGAGCGAGCCCACGGGACAGAGCCGGAGCGCGCGGTCATAAAGTCCGACATCGGCAAAGATGATCGAGGTAGGACAATTCTACACATATTTTTGCACTTTGATTATTATTATCTCTCTGACCCTCCTAAATAAGGTTAACCTGGGCCATTAAGACGTAGGCTAGTAAGAATAGTGAGTTAATGCACATTAATAGGTTAATAATTGTAATGCTCATATTATGATCATAGAATGAGGAGATTTGATTGTCTTAATGTACTACACTAAAGATGTTGGTATATGAAATTTACCAGATGTTAATAGTTATTAAATAAGGTTTGTCTTAATGAAATAAATTCTTTGTTATTGTTTAAAATTAAGCCTCTTCATTTTAATTACTGGTATTATGTATTTCTTTATTTACTCCACTTTACGAGATCGGTCTATATAGCGCCAATACCTGGCGTGTGACGACTCACATATCAGTTGCTTCAGAAACCCCTTTCAGTTGCACATTTATTTCCAAAAAGATTATAATTATGAAATACCCTACTTAAAAAGTATATCTTTCCTTTAAAAATAAACAACTTTATTGCAAGTAAAAATAGAAAGGAGTATTAAATGTTATCATAGTGAAATATTAAAATGCAACGTTATATAAGAAGGCTAAAATAACGGTGGGATGTTTTTTCTCAAATTTTACAACTTTTAGATCTATCCGGCCGTCCAAATAGCTGCTCTTAGTCCTCTGGACGAGTCGGACGGTCTGGGTCTTCAACTTTTAGATCTAGAAAGGGGTTTCTGAGGTAAAATGAAAGAAAAAAATTCGTTAATCTGAAAAAACAAATGCTTTCATAGTTTAAATTCATTCGTTAATGTGAAAATATTTAATGAGGAAAGAATAGGAATTTTTTCAAAACATCGCGCAATATTCGTTAAACTGGTGTTCGTTGTAACGAGATTCCACTGTATACAAAAGAATAAAACCATAAAATGAAAACTAACAAAAAATATAAAATGTTATTTTGTATAGCATTGTGAAAAGAAACATTGATATTAATAGATCGAATTCATTTAAAAAAATGAGTCCGTCCTTCATTCATGTTTTTTCCAAATTTTATGAAGTAGATGCAATGGGATTTGATCGTTGCCTCGCATTTACAGCGTAAACAGCAGATTGAATCATGCTATTTCGAATGTAAATTCGGAACATAAAATGATCTTGCAAGTATAAATGTTTAAAAATTGTGAATCTCTATAAAATATTCGTCAAATTATAATTAATTTCTTTATATTGCTTTGTTAAAAAGTACGGCAGAATTAGAGGTATAGTTGAGACACTTTTGTCGATCGGGAAATCCCGATCGACAAAAATGTTTTGAATGGATGTTACGGCCAAATACACCTACAGTATGAAACATAGGCTACAAAAAAAAATGCACTTTTTACAACAAAAGCATAAAAACTTGTATACGTATAGAAAATAAAAACTTACTTTGTACTTTAGTTGGAATACCATGCGGTGCACCTATAAATTCAAACAAGCCAAGCCTAATCAGTAACCGGTACGATAGAGGAAGCACCGAATCACAAAGCCACGCATGCGCGAAAAACTCCATGCTCCAATAGCGGCGGCGTTTGAGCTGGCTCCTTTCGAAGCTTCACACAATCATTCCTAAAGGAATCCTGTTAGAGTCATTCAGGACGGATCTTTTTAATGGCTCCTACGCAGGACGTCTCAAGACATCCAACTTAGGATAGGACGCTTTTAGGATCTTTGGGATCATTTTAGGATCTCCTGTGGAAGTCACTGGTTGTCTGGGTAAGTTAACAAACTAAAAATAAGGTTACTAGTAAAGGAACAAACATTTATTTATCACATACTTAATTTACACTCTTTAGTTTACAAATTAAATAAGTATCACAATAGTGGAATACATCTCAAGGGTAGTTCGGGGGGGTGTAATGCCAGATGAATTGATATTTGGTTGGAGCACTTGGTGGGATGCATTAATTAGCTTTTCCTTAAAAAACACAAATTTAGACAAAGAGGTTATCCTCATATAGTTAATTGTACGGTACCTGATCTTCTTTCATATAACTTGGGTAACACCGATGCTTTGTCACATTTTACACTTGCAATAGAAGATGAACATGAGCTCTCCTTCGAATTCCTATATCAGAGACGCACACACAACTCTTAACACTGCTACTGCCGCTTACTCTTCACTAGTCCAACTCCAACAGCCTGCCTTGACCAATTCTGACTCTCAACTTTGAGCAACTCTCACGTATATCCCTTTTTTGGTGGGCGGTCTACATGCTGGAATGTAGAGCTGAGGGCTAATCTGTAGACATGGGGTCGCCGTCTCGGTTGCCGCCAAGCGGCTTAGCGTGGTATGTAAACATGGGGCGTGGTATGTAAGATATGGGGCCACCTGTATACTATTGCCCATCTGCTTAGCGTGGGGATAATCCGCCCGCATTCCTGGTTCCATCATTTTTTAATCTTTCCAAATATTTAATACTTTACATTTCTGGCATTACAGCGTTCAACACACCTTCCACAAAAAAATTAACTATCTGCAAGTACATCGACCGGAAGTGTTCTGGCAAACCGCTAAATCAGCTCATGTGGACACTGGGGCTTTGCTTTATCATCGTTTCCTTCCCACTATTGTTGGGGCTCTGTGTCAGTGCGTGGACAGAGCGGAAGGGATTGTGCAGGAGGAAACGTGGTGAGGTGTGGTGATAAAAAGCAGTGTCATGTTAGTTGTTAGCAAAGTAAAATCAGTGTTGAGTGAAGTTTTTTTGCATTGTGCATTTTAAGTCATGTTTAAACTCTCGCAGTGTCTGCTGTTTGCAGTTTGTGACAAGGTCAAAGAATTCTAAAGAACACTTTTAAAATATGACTGAAAAGAAGCAATGCTGTCAATACTCAAATGAATACTTGAAATTTGTGTGGTTTCATCCCTACTCCTACAAACGTACAGCATCCCTTCTGCCTTCTTTGTGAAAAAACATTTTCTAATGAAGCATTGAGACCTTCTAGGCTGCATGAACACTTCACGAAAATGCATTCTGACAAAGTAGGTAAACCCATAACATATTTTAAAGATCTCAAGTCAAGATTTGAGAAACGACCGACTGTGTGCAACCTGTTTCAAAGATCTGCAGGTGAAATTGAGAAAGGGCATCTTATAAAGTTTCTCTGTTAGTAGCAAAATGTGGTAAGCCTCGTGCTATTGCAGAAACATTAATAGCACTCGCTGTTAAAGAAATAGTAACTACTATGCTTGGATTGAGCGAAGCTAGTGTTATTGCTAAGTCAGTCCCTTTGAGTAATGATGCCTTCTCATGAAGGATTGATGCCGATGTGGAAGAAACACTTTTTGACATGCTGAAGAATACAGAATTTGTTTTGCAGATCGACGAATCTACCATTACGGACAGTTAAGCATTGTTGCTGACTTACGTTCGTTTCATTGATCAAAATGACAAGGTAGTAGAGGAAATTCTGCTTACTAGGAATTTGACTGCAAATACAAAGGGCTCCTCAGTATACAAAAAGGTCAAAGAGTTTGTCGCAGAAAAAAATATTCCATTATCAAATATTTTAGCGTGTGTCAACTTACAGAGCTGCATCTATGGTGGGCAAATACCAAGGATTTATAGCTCACTTAAAAAAAGCTGTACCTGGTGTTATGGCCATCCATTGTGTTAATTTATCGACAGCACCTTGTAGCAAAAAATTTGAGTGACAAGTTGAATAACTCTCTCTGATATATTATTAGAGCTGTTGACAAAATAAAGGCAAACCCTCTCAATGATTGCCTTTTTTGCAAACTCTGTGATGATAATAAGACGAATTTGAATGTCTGCTCCTACATACCGAGGTGAGGTGGCTATCCAAAGGAAAGTGTTTGCGACGTTTCTATGCTGTGTTTGACTCGGTGGTGGAGTTTCTACAGTCAATTGACCTCAGCCTCAGTGAAGCAATTATGTTGTGATGTGGCCTACCTGTCAAATGTGTTTTATAAACTCAATGAGGTAAACAACAAACTACAAGGAGATAAAATGAATTTTATCAAGGCCAAAAGAGTAGTCTCTTCTTTCATTACCAAACTGAGCCGTCTCAAGAACAACTTGGGTCATTGTGAGTTGTACCAGTTCCCGAGCCTCATACAAGAAATAGCCAAAGACAAAAACAATCTCCAGGACAACGATTTAGGTGTTTTATTATGCTCATCTTAAACAACTGAAAGACGATACAAAAACAAGATTTCAAGACCTTTGTAATCTTTAAATACCATCGTGGGTACTGGATCCATTTACAGTAGATATAGAAGACTTTGAGCGAAGGTTGCAGGGATAGCTAACCGATTTGAAATATGACAGTGAAGCCCAGTCACTGTTTAACAATACGGTTATGAGAGCTTTTTTGGGTAAAAGTTAAAAACTCCTACCCTCTTCTTTGACAAGAAGTTAAGTTGTTACTTTTAGCTTTTCCTTCAACCTACTTGGTGGAGAGTGGCTTCAGCGCCATGTAGCAACTTATGACAAAATCAAGAAACAAAGTGAAAATTTGCGAAAAGGGTGACCTCAAACTTCGGCTGACAAAGCTGGAACCCAACATCATAAAACTAATGTCTGCTCATCAGGCCTAAAGCAGTCACTAATAATCAAAAGGTTTGAAAGAATTCAAATTTGTCTTTTTTTTACTTTTAAATGCTTTACGTACATTCTGAGAAAGTGTGTTTTTGTAAACTTGCATTTTCTTTAAATGCTTTATTTTTTTCATATAATTTGTTGAGTTTAAGAAATAATCGTCATTCATAAAAACACTGAACAGAAACTGAACATATCTCATTGGTTCCTGTAATATTTACCTTCCTAAAACAGGTTTTGCTAACATCCTTTAACTAAGTTTGCTACTTAAAACTGTTTATTAAAATATAATACCAAAAAATGTCATACCTTTCTTTCGGTTTAAAAAGCCTTAAAATGCATTGAGATTTCGTTTGAGTTCGAAGAAAAGGGAAAGGTGTAACAAAGAGGGGGGGGGGGCGTTGGCCATATACCTTTTACTGCAGGGAGGCGCTACTCTGAAATAGGTTGAAAACCACTGCTATAGGGCATAAACAGTAGTCATTCAGATTTCCCTTTCAATTATAAGCAGCAGGGTTGGCTGATTAAGATCCCATTGGTCTAAACCTTTTTTTTTTCTAACCCTAGTCAGCAGGCATTTTTTAAACATTGTTGATATAACATTTAATTATATATTTTTAAATTATAAGCAGTTTTCATTTTTATATCTTTAACCCGTTCACGACTGGGAGTAAAGAAAACGACTCTTCTGCTGCCCCGTGGCAGCAAGAATCGTCTTCTACTCCTGGCCCGGACACTTTTTGCAACTAAGCCTAACACAGCAAAAATATCATATTAAATCAATTTTACTTTGAAATACATCTACAATTGGATTGTCGTATAGACACTAACTTACCGATTGAATGAGTAATTGTTTAGCAATATAAAATGTAAATATAATATGAAATATAGCAGAAATACAGTTATAAAGCAATTACATGAAAACTTAATTCTAAACTCAAAAATCTAAATATTACTATGAATCTAAAAATAGCACTTATTCTAAATATAAAATATAACATTATTGCAAATATATTATTATATATCCTGCAATTTTTTGTGTAATCAGATATCTCCATTGAATGTTTTGTAAGGTATGAAATTTTTCAAAACAGGGTTCAATACAGAGTCCTATGTTGCAAGTTTTACACTCGTAAAACGATTGCTTGTACCACTTTTCTTTCAGTGAGCTCTTAAAACAAACTATACACCTTCTTCAAGATTTTTGTCCATTTGTATTAACATGTAAGCTAGGAAAATGTTGACCAGTTAACCGTAAAGGATTAGGCACTAGAGATAATGTTGATTTTCCTGTTTCAGATTCAGTGTATTTTTCAATAATTTGATAAATAATCCTAGATTTAAACTCTAATGCTGTAAGCTGTTAAACAGTTTGTTTCATAAACAATATATCTGAATTTAATACTGTCATGTCTAAGAAAAACCAAAAAAAATAACTTTCAATACCATTTCACTGTTTTTCTGAAGCTGAGTAATGGTGCATTACTGAATCTCCCTTATCTATTCCACCCATATTTTTATAATCAACCACACAATGTGGTTTCAAAATGTCTTGTGTGTTCCCGTCTTTTTTGACAATGGATACTATATTATTTCCATGGAAAGTTGTTAACATTACTATATCTTTTTTCTTATCTTTGAACCCAAAATTATTTAGACTTTTCTTCTGAAATGCCAAGATTTGATTTTATGGAAACTTCTGAGGTAAGTTTTTAGGCATACCTTTTCTGTGCTTCGACGCAATACCACAAACATTTGTTTGATTTGAAATAAGGTGTAATGCGAGTTCCAAAGAAACAAAAATCTGTCGAGATACAGATTATATCCATGACCTGACAAGTCAGCTAATAAAGTCTTTACTATTCTTTCCATGACTTATGACTTAGAGATAGGTGGCTCAAAGAAGGCCCAGCACAGCAACCATAGGTCTATTGTACTGTCCCCAAAAGATGAAACAGTCCCTAAGAAAGAGAAAAGATGAAACAGTCCCTAAGAATTCAGAAGAGTTTTGAGAATCCTGTAAAAATTCTGGACAATCAACATAGTGTGAGAAATATCACAAATAAAAGATGGCATGCAAATGTATTAGTTGGAGACACATTTTTAGACTTTAAAATTGATACTGGTGCTTATGTTACTGTAGTACCTTATCAAGTGTACAAAACTTCGCTTAAACACATAGAATTGCCAAGATGTGCAAATCACAGATGTGCTGGGAGAAAGAAATTAAGAGTTTTGAGAATCCTGTAAAAATTCTGGACAATCAATATAGTGTGAGAAATATCACAAATAAAAGATGGCATGCAAATGTATTAGTTGGAGACACATTTTTAGACTTTAAAATTGATACTGGTGCTTATGTTACTGTAGTACCTTATCAAGTGTACAAAACTTCGCTTAAACACATGGAATTGCAGGCAACAAACAAGGCAATCTATGGTCCAAATGGGGACAAACTAAAAATAGCTGGTGTGTTTCAGAAACAACTGAAAGCTAAAGATACGAGTTTCAACGAACTGATTTATGTGATTCATAAGTCAGAGCATCTTTTATTAAGTTGTACAGCTAGCGAAGGGCTAAAGCTGATTCAGAGACTCTGTGAAGTTGATGATAAATGAGATGCATTGAAAGAATTTCCTATGCTGTTTAAAGGTATAAGGAAGGTACAAAAACCATATAGGATAAAATTGAAAGAAAATGCTAGACCTTATGCCATTTCAGTACCAAGAAGAGTTCCACTTCCTTTGATAGACAAACTTAAGAAGAAGTTGGAATAAATGATGAATACAAATATTATTGAGCCAGTAGACGAAGCCACGGACTGGTGTGCATCTATGGTAATAGTTCCTAAGAAAACAGGAGATATTCGTATATGTGTCGACCTGACTGTTCTCAACGAAAATATTGAACGTGAATATTTTCCTATAGCATCTATTGACTATACTTTAAGCCAATTTCAAAATGCAAAGTATTTCAGTATTATAGATGCTAATGCTGGGTTTTGGCAGATAGCTTTAGCACCAGAATCATCCAGTTTAACAACCTTCATCACTCTATTTGGTAGCTACCTATTTAAACGCTTGCCCTTTGGAATCAAAACTGCTCCGTAAATATTCCAGAAAAGGATTTATGAAACAGTTCAAGAAAGACCAAGAGTCATTGGGTTGATAGATGAATTTGTCATTTTTAGAGAAACCGAAAGTGAGCGCGATAAGCGACTTCGTGAGGTTCTTAACCAACTCCAAGCTGCTGGATGGACACTAAACTCAGAAAAGTGCAAGTTCAAACAAAAATCAGTAACATTTCTGAGACATGTCATATCTGGTGATGGTATTAAACCAAACCCAAGAAAAACAGAAACAATTTCGAATATACCAAGACCTAAAAATGTCAGTGAAATTAAACTGTTTTTAGGTATGGCAGGATTCCTAAACAAATTTATACCAAACATGGCAAATGAAACAAGACCACTGTACGAACTGCTACGTCAGGGTATTGGGTTGACCACAGGAAAAGTCTTTTCAAATTATTAAAGATAGTTTGTGTCAAACACCAGGGTTAGCCATGTATGATAGTCAGAGACATTTATATCATCTGATGCATCATCATATGGTTTGGGAACTGTATTGTATCAACCGCAAGAACGAACATTGCGTCCTGTATGCTATGCTTCAAGGACTTTGTCAGACACAGAGAAATGCACAAATCGAAAAATAGTCTGTGTGTGCAACAGATTTCACGACTACATTATTGGATTGAAGGTCAATATCAAAACTGACCACAAGCCTCTAGTGCCTATCCTATTGCAAAAGCCCTTGAATAGTCTAACACCACATCTGCAAAGAATGAAGTTACACATGATGAGATATGACTATACCATGAAGTATGTACCAGGTAAAGACTTGATACCTGCAGATACTTTATCTCATAGTCCTTTACCAGTTAACGGTGAAGAAGAAGTGATAGAAGAGATAATTGTCTATGTTCAAATGATCGTAGAATCGTTTCAAGCTTCCGACAAGCTGCTAACTCAAATATGGTCATGTCAACAAGAAGATCACAAATGTAAATTATTGGAGAAATACTGCTTAGACGGTTGGCCAGAAAAACACAAGCTTCCTTGTGAATGTCAAAGATACTGGGAGCATAGAAACTCAATTGTTCTACAGGATGAACTGTTGCTCAAAGATGCACGAATCTTAATTCTAGAGAAATTGCGAGAAGATATTTTGAACTACATACATGAGGGTCATCAAGGCATTACAAAATGCTGTGTTACAGCTAAAGAAGCAATTTGGTGGCCTGGTTTATCAACAGAAATTGAGAAACTCAAATTACCAAAAGTGCATACAGCAGCAAAAGTATTGTAAGGAGCCACTTAACCCATCAGAATTCCCAGAGCAGCCATGGCAGATAGTAGGAGCTGATCTTTTAAAGCTTAGAAATGGATGGTATCTCATAGGGGCAGACTACTTCTCCAGGTACTTTGAAGTTACAAAACTGGAAAATCAGACTTCGCCAACAGTGATCAACCATGTGAAATCCATATTTACAAGACATGGAATCGCAGAGACTGTTCGTAGTGACAAACAACGGCTCTGAATTCTGACAAAAAGTTGCTGACGTAAAATATAAGAAGTTCTCAGAACAGTATGGATTTATGATTGTAACATCGAGTCCAAGGTATGCGCAAAGCAACGGGTTCATTGAGTCCATAGTAAAAGATTTTAAAATATATTACACAAAATCTGAATTGGAAGATCCATATCTAATTGTGTTAACTTTGTGAATGACACCATTAGAGAATGGCTTCAGTGCAGCTGAACTGTTAATGGGGCATAAATTCAGGACCAGAATCCCTGCGTCAAGTCATTCACTGAGACCTAAGTTACCGAATTCAAAGGTGCTTAGAAAGAAAAAGGAAAAACAAATTGAGAAGCAAAAGTACTACTTTGATCATGGTCATGATGTTAGAAAACTACCTCACTTGAAAATAGGACAGTCAGTGTGAGTTTCTGATATGAAAACCCATGGCAAGATGCAAAATGCCCATCAAAGTCCAAGATCGTACTTAGTGGAAACTCTTCGAGGTCTTCTGAGACGAAATAGAATCTTCCTGCATACTTCGCCGCATGTTGAAATATCTACAGAGGAAGAAACAAGTATTCCTAGACTAGATATCCCAGGTCATTGGAAGTGGCAACATAGAAGATCAGAAGTCTTCTGATGATGCAACTGAGCTAGAGGAAGAGACAAAGCCAACACCTTTGTATAAAACACGAAGTGGGAGACTTTTTCGAATGCCCCTTAAACTAAATCTGTAAGACCGAACATTGGAACTTTAAAGGGGGAGAAGTGATGTCATGCATTGCCAAACAACTAAACATGACTGTAAGATTTAGCAAATGCAGAATGACAATGCGAGTTACAGTGTTGACATGGAGGTTACGTATGTATGCTGTGAATGTTTGGCGCATCATAATAAAATGATTTAAAAACATGTTTCCGTAATTAATGCCCATTAAGAAATAACACACCTTTTTTCTAAAGAAAAAAAGCCCCTGCTGTTTTCTTGGTCTATATCTTGTTCACGACTGCCGAGTGAAAGAAACATTTCCGCAAGACTGTGTAGCGAGAATCATCTGCTACTCCAGACCGAGACACTTTTCTATGCTAAGCCTAATGTGGCGAAAAAATTGAATTATAAAAACTTTGCTTTAAAATACATCTACCATTATTACACAGATGTTATTGCATTTTGAGGGACCTGACTGCACTGCACCATTGTTCTTCAAACATGAGCCTTGAAAACATCTTTATTGTGTTAACTATTACTTGTATAATATTATCAATGAAATATAGATTAAAAAAATTAATGTTTTTGAAAAGACTTTGAACTGTTTGTATGTAATCCATAGTTAAAAAAACTGAAGATATGGCAGATCTTCGACATTTGAACTCTAATTATCTGTACCAAAAGTATCCAAAAACATAAACACACATATTAACTTTCTCACTAAAACACATAGCAACTATTTCACTTCCTTCACTATGAGATTCATTCATCAGTTGTTAAATATTTAGTTTCAGAAATATATGTTATTATTTTCAACATGATTATTGCAACATTCTTCTGTTTAAATACTTACTAACTCATACGCACTCCCCCTGAAAACCAGCTATAAGAATCTCAGCCCTAATCTCCTTCTAAACCTACCACCCAAGACCTTCTTCGTTAAAATAAACACAGAATAATTGCTTTTTAAATCAGAACCACCACAACAGCATGCATGTGTATTTGTTTATACAATCAACTTAATCAGAATTCCCATGAAAAACAAAAACAAACTAAAATGTGAAGGTTAATGATTCAAGTAACTAGCTTTGCAAAAACTCTAGGATTCTATCCTCATCTGGTATTATTAAAAATATTAATGAAACGTCCCAATCTTGCATTGCACATTGCCATCCCTGAACTCTAGCAGCCATCTACATAGCATAGTGAATATACATCTTTGGGTCGGAGAAGAGAGAATTGCTTATATGCACCAGCGGTCCTGAAGTGGAGGAATGACTAACCTTAATTATATTTGTGCATTATCCTAGAAGGAGATTGCTTGATATATATGCATCATATGCTGATAACTTTTGATTGTAATATTTTAACTGTTATGTCCTTTTTACTCTTTGTATTCCTACAATATAACTACAGATATACATATATATATATATTACAAATCTAGTATTTTATGAAAGTTTTTGCAATTTTAAATGTATATTTTTAATTTATAGGTACTGCTTATTGAATTCATTCCAAAAATGCCTATTCATCGTCCAGATTAATCTTATTTGTTCAACTGTCTGGTAAACAGTCTAACCTATCCATTCAAGTTAAGCTGATCCTCGGTGTGTACCTTTGGTTGCTGCAACTAGACATATATTTAATTTATTACACAATGGACTGTGTTTATAAAATGTTAAGAAATTTTATTCGATTTCATGTGAACATGCACCTCTCAAATAAAACCAAAAAAGTTATATTTCATATTTTTCTATATGTATAGTTTATGTTTCCATGTAAGTATATAGTAATCTTATTTTTTGCATTAGAATGTTTGGTTATTTTTAACCAATCCATAGAATATTTTAATTTATTTTATTTTGAAAATTATTTTTCATTTTGACTGCTGAGAGAAAGAATCTGAAACATAAATACATTGCTAGTCAACAGTATATAAAGGTTACATGAGATATCAACCAGTTTCAGAAGCTAAAAAGGACTTTTTTGTCAGGATAAATAGATAGAGCACATGACCTAGGAAAGTAATTGTTGCCATGCAAAAATTTAAAAGCATGAAAGGAAAAACCGAAGAAGAGGAATTCACAAAACACTGTCTCAGTGAATAAAACTAGGAACTAAATATCCTATGTTGGAAATTGAGCAAACAACTGATTTCAAAATATACATAAGTAATAACATCATCTAACTTCAAAAATCATTCTCAAACCGGTTTCAAAATTAGATGAGCTAACTTCATCAAAATAACAAAGTATTATAAAATTACCAGTGAAGAAATATGTAATTAAAAGATACAGGGATGTTAACTGTCCCATAAGGCTTTGGAAGCAGCCCACATTGAATAAATTTAATAAACCCTACATTATTTTCAAACTTAACTTTTTCACATTCTTCATCAATATATAAAATGCTACATAAATATGTGCTTACTAGACTTTAAACATTTTAGCATCTAAAGATAACACCAAGAAGTATGCACAAAAAGAAATGACCACCATTACTTCAAAATTTTTTATTGAATTCTATGAAATTTCAAATGTTTTTTTTTTTTTATGATTTTCTCATGTACTCAGAACCATCGACAAGGAGATTTCATCTGATACATGCACAAGTCGCATAAATAGTTTATGTAAAACAGTCAATAACGTATACAATATGGGGTAGTAGAAGGTCCTGTGGGGCTGCTCTTGCATCACTCACTGCTACGAAAGACATTCCCTATTATTCCTTCAGACCCGACGAATTCTTTGGGCTAACAGTATAGCGGAGAATCAGCCATACTCCAGGTTCCGAGTTTGAACCTATACACACACACACCCCCTCTCCCATCAGAGAATCAGCAGCCTCCACAATGGTGACCAAGGACAAACGAGTACGCAACCTTTTCTCTCCAACAATCTCACATCTATCATAAGATGGTAGCACTACAAATGACACACACTTCCATTCCTCTTCTTTCTTCTGGATGATTACGACTGACGTTAGGTACTGCACACTTGAAGGACAACATGCTTCACCGGCTATTCAGCTCATGGCTGAGTTTTCGGCACTGAGGAACCACGGAAGGGGTTTCTGGGTGGTCCCCTCTTCATCAAAATTCGACTGAGCTTC
Source organism: Amaurobius ferox (assembly GCA_951213105.1). NCBI lineage: Eukaryota > Metazoa > Arthropoda > Arachnida > Araneae > Amaurobiidae > Amaurobius > Amaurobius ferox. The sequence continues at coordinate 29,528,508 of OX578141.1, read as the reverse complement.
TTGCCAGGGGGAGTATGTGGGGCTGCTCTTGCATCACTCACTGCTTCAAAAGCCATCCCCAATTATTCCTTCAGGCCTGAAGATTTCTTTTGGCCTAACAGTATAGCGGAAGATTAGCAAGCTTCTGGTTCCGGGTTCAAACCTATCCCCCACCAAGAGGAATCAGCAGCCACCCACAGTCCATTCATTTGTTGAATAAGGGCCCAAAAAATTCTGTTGGAGGTAGTTCTTTTAATCAAACTTGTCTACTATCTATAAAATTGATGTCTCTTTTACTAATTCCTTCATTTTAGTTTCTACCTGAGCAAGCATGCATATCTTGAGAAAATGTTAATTGTTTCTGCAAATCTCACTTTTTCAGATTTTGAATTCATGTAAAAATGTCCACAATGAACACCCATTTACTTTATCTTGTTAATTGTAAAATGGAATTAAAAATGCATCAGATCTATTGTGTGTATAATAATTACATCTAGCAAAATGGAAACATCCAAATTTAAAAATTTTTATGTCACAAAATTAAAATATCTCATCTTCAACAATTCTGCCACATAAATACTAATTCTAGACAAATTACAAACTGATAATTTTGCACAGTGATACTACTGTAAAATAGCCCTTCCCCCATTAATATGTTGGAAAAACGACTTTTTTTTATACTACTCTCAATAATTATAAAACATTTTAGTCAATGCAAATAGATTACATAAGTGTAAAATATTTTCATAATTAAATGAGATATACCGAGGATCGCATTCAAATGCTGTTTTTTTTTGCAATACTGCCTCAAAATAGCCTTTCATTTCATTAACAATATGTTTGAAAAACAACTTTTATATACTATACAACTCGTTAATAATTATAATTAACTGGAGTGTGACTCAACTCAACTTTCTCATACCATAATTCATTTTTAAGTAGTTTGTGAGGATTTTTTTTCTTTTCAAATTTTACAAGTAAAACTTTAAAAAATTGGTATCATTGGTCCAAATGATTACAATTATAGTTTGTTACCATTCACTTTAAAGGGCATGACAAAATCTTTCGACTGATATTATACTTGACAATGAAAATTCAGTGAATGCAAACAGATTGCATAAATGGAAAATATTTTCACAATTAAACTAGACATATTGAGGATCACGTACAAATGCTGTTTTTCACAATACTGCTGCAAAATAAATATGTTTGAAAAATTGTTTGTTTTTTCATGTAACACGAAATACTTATAAAAATTTTAGTTGATGCAATAGATTTCATAGACAGATTTGCAATAGTGGGAAACAGATTTCCAGATGCAAGATCGGAAAAACTCCAATCTCAAAATTCTTGACATTTTGGACATTCGTAACAAATTTATAATCAAATAATACTTTTGCTCATGGAAAGAAGAAAATTCCTTGAGGGGGAGGGGGGGGAGAAAAAAAAGGAGAAAAGCGAAAATTCATAGAACTATGCTTGTTATCCCCTGTCCAAAGCAAAACGCTTGAAATCAACTGTATATTTTGCTTTTTTTGTTTAGAAAGCCATATTTACTATAAATAATGAATAACTAAATAAGATCTTATTGCAAAGCATATATAAACAAGGTCATACTGACCTCTCAAAGAAGTCAACTTTGTTTATAAGCCAAGCGCATTCCTTTCTTTCTTTACATTCCCTGCTCTAACCCCTCACGGTGAGGCTGCTCAATAATGACTCATCGTGCTTTTGAAAAATTATTAAAAAGTAGTATTTTTCTTTATAAGAAAAGTTATTTCATCTACTGCAGTAGTTTTCACATATTTGACATTTCTAATAAAAGTTCTTCCCTTTTTTCAAAGACATCAACTTTTTTTAAATATAACTATTATTTATAAATATATGTAGAGATGCTAGAAAATAAATAAAACTTTTGAGATTTTATTTTGGAGAGCAGGGAGAATGCCACAGTGAAAAGGAAAAGAAATGGGGCTCTTTTCATTTGCGAATTTTGGGAAATCGACTTGTACATTTTTTCATATATTCAGTGTATATTTTGCTGTTTGCCAATTGGCTACATGTATATATATATATTTTTTTTAAATAGTATTGATTAATAATCAGAAGAAATTTTTAAATTCTGTTTCATAGCCATCTGTGCATATTGACAAAAGATAAAAACTTAATTTCACAGATCGATTAAAAAGAGAAATTTTCGATCTTCGGTAATAAAATACTTTTGGAACCAGCTTGCACCTCATGAATGCAGTGAATGATGCAAAAAGTGTCTTCACGGATAATAACAAATAAGAATACATTTACTCATTTGCATCGATAAATAAAACTAAATTCATGGATTTCCGCTAATTCTCGAAAAAATCACATGCCTGAATATTATATAAACTTAATTCACATTATCACAGGCTATCTCAAAGTACATGATAGATAAAAAAAGATCACCAATCACCGTCACTTGTTGCAGAATTCAGAAATCAGAGAGAAAAACTGGTAAAAAGTAAATTCATTCTCATTCCTATCTACATTGTTTCTTTTCACTTCAGAATTGGGATGGAAGTTTGTGAAGAAAGCATGAAGCTGAAAAAAATATTCGTGATTACTAAAGCTTTTGGTTGGTTTGTCGGTGGTTCTTTGTGTTGGAGGATGAGGATAAAGCATTTTGGGCGCTTCCTTGCATGGGGTAAAAGAGTACTTGTAAGTGTCACACGAGAACAGTTACAGGTTTTAAAATATAATAATTTTGCAATAATTTTTTTTCACATGATTTTTAGAAGTTAGTTGATGTTATTACTTATATATTCTGAAACCAATTGTTTGCCTAATTTCAATCATAGGGCACTTAGTTTAGTGCTGAGAAAGTGTTTTGAATCTTTCTATTGTTCTTTATTCTCCCTCTTTGGTTTTTACTTTCATTTTTTCAAATTTTTGCTTGGCAACAATTACTTTCTTGATTCACATGATACAATTATTTTTTTACAGATGCATGTGTACTTGCCTTTGTTAGTACTGTTGCTTTGTCAGATTTATCGTTATGAAGAAGGTTCTTTTTAGCCTTTGAAACTGATTGATACCTTATTCAACCTTTATATGCTATTTACCAACAGAGTATTTATATGCATTTTCATTTTGGAATAATTCACATAATATCTGCATCATTTAAATTTGAAATTAAATAATTTTTCAAGCTGTCACTATTTATTTTGTAAAACTAAGTATCATAGAATGCTGAAATACTGTTACTATTTCAAATAAAAAAATTATAGATAATAAATTGTTTCAATTTTCATGTGTTTTCATATTTAATATCATTTAATAAATAGTAAGAAATTATAATACAGAATTTATTTCATTACTTGAATTTTATATGAAAGTAACGATGCTGTGATGTACATAACTATTTGGAGTATTTTAACTTTTAATTTCAAAAAAATATAACTTTAAAAATTCTTAGCTTATTTCAGCTGTACATATCTGTATTATGTATGATTAATTATTATTATGTATATGTATTATGTATATGATTAACTTAATAACTATCTATGCCTTTGCTATAAGTAAAAGTTATGTACATTAGCATTTTCTTTTGTTAACAAATTTATATACTACTGTGGTGAAATCTAAAAAGAATACAGTAACCCCTCACTCAGTATTGTAACACATTCAGATATATTGTGCTTTTCTTATGTCCGTCTAAGATAGAAAAAGAAGTCTAATTTCTTATAATTTTATAATTATATAAAAAAAAGTTTAAACCCAGTCTGCTTGTTATATGGGAAAAAAACACCAATGTTTGCTTTTTTCATTATATAATGTTCAGGTGTTTCTACTAATGTACATGTTAATATTAAATTGTTTCTTAAAATAATTTAAATATATACCCCTTTTAAAATCTGATAAACTTTCAAGAAATAATTAAGTTTCGATGCATATTCATTGTCTGTCTATATATATATATATATATATATATATATATATATATATATATATAATATATAAAATTGAAAATGCTTGAAGAGAGAAAACAATTTAAATAAAAAATATTAAATAATTAAATTATAAGAACGGCCAAAGAACAAAAAAATTATAAAACACCTTAATAATGCTGAATTGAGTGAGAAAACTTTTTTAATGGACATCAAAACAACAAACCTGAAGAAATTAAGCTAATTAAGAGAACAAAAAAATGAATAACAATAAATAGAAGGTCCAGAATGTACAAAATCATCAGGATACACATGCACAACTGATTTCTGAAGTTCTTTTCATTAGATATTTTATTGCAACTATTTACAAAAAGGTTATTTTATGTTCCAGAAAAGTTTAAAGAAATGCAATTGCAATAAAAAAGAAAAAGAAAAGTAACCAAAATCTATATATAAAATGAACTGGCCATGTGTTAGAATGAGGTACAAAATCAACCATTGCCGCACATATACATATATATATACATAGTTCCTTGAGTATATCTCATATTTTTCTTGTCAACTAACAGACACTATAATGGAAGGCCACTGTAATTTCATATAAAAAGGATAACCTGTGTATAAATATACTTAGCAATTAAAGATGGTAGACATGTGTATAGAACTTGTCTTATTGGGCTTCAGCTGTACCAAATACAATGTTAATGCATTTGAAATGTTAATAAATATTTATATTATATTATAAAATATGGCAGTCTTTGTATCCAGTCTAATCTTTATTTCTGTTATAAAATATTACTAGGAAAATGACATCGTGGAGAAAAAGCATAAAATTTTTTTAAATATAATACTTTGAAAGTTGATATAAGTTATGTATATATTTAGTCGTATATTTTATTGCATGTAAAGTAGCTATAATCAAGGAATCCCAGACAGGATTCCCATTTGCCACAGTTAAAAAGACTGATATGTATGTAAACATTGTATAAAGTAGGGAATTTTATAGAGAATTTTGTTATATCCTGTGGAAATACTCGCAAGTACTCATTCACTATTTAATCCAAAAAGGCTTAATACTGATGATAGCTGTTCAGTAATTTAGTTCCTACAACTGCATCCTGCCTTTTTATTTTATCTTATTTACCTTAATTTTGTGGCATTTCTTAGTTATTTAATATAGTCATCATGACAATGTGATTTCAAGGCATATTTCTCAGGTGGTTTAAGTTTACACTATTATTTTTTTTTATGTAAAGCTAATTTATAGATAATATATCCAGCAGTACTTAAGCATTTATTGTTCTTCAATATTTCAGAAATTACTTGTTAAAAAGTGCTTTTTATCCTATGATTTTGAATAATAAATGTTTAGCAAAATACATAATTTTTAGCAAAACAGAAATAAGAACTAAAAAGCAAACAAAATTTAAAGTAATAGCATATATGATTTATGGTTAATAACTATAACTTCTGCCAAAAGATGTTTCACTTGTTAATTATTTAAAACAGAAAAATTAATGTCTGTGAGCGAGTCAAAGTATACTGCATTGTGATAATTGTTATACTGCAGTGTTAAATTATGAAACACTGTAAAAAAAGTTGAGATTATAGAATATTAAATCGCATGTTGTAAATTATTAAAAAATAATCTAAATTAGAACTAAACGATAAATTGTTTTTGTTTCACAAATATTTTGCAAATTACCTGGCTCATACTTTCCTATAAACATATTGCTTCTTTTGTATTTTTTCAGAAAGCATTTGTTTATTGAGAAATATATAAATGAAAAAAATACAAATTCACATGTCGTATTCTGTTGAACAAAATCTCAAAAAGAATATTCTTGTGTTTTATGTCCATTTTCAGAAACTAGAACAATGAAAAATATATCCATTTGCAATATTGTGTGTTTTAATAATTTGATCAACATTTGACTCTTTTTTTTTTTTCCTCATAAGTGCAAACCATATTTAAGCAGGCATCCTATCAACATTTTTTTTCAAGAAATAAAACTTGCTCTGATACAACATTCTATTTTTTGTACATCAATTGATCATATGTATCAAAAACACTGACAAGTTAAGGTTTTCCAGCTGATTCACTGCAATTTTTGCTTTAGATTGCTTTTAAATTTGGATCCTGTAATGTTAGTTTGCAAGAGTAGATTTTCAGCTAAATCTGTTTTTAGACTTTACTCTTTAAAATTATTTTTCTCTTTCTCAAATGTGCAAGGTACTGACCCAATAAAATTGCTGAAAATATAATTTATGTAACTTAGTTTTACAATATTTAAAAATTAAATTTGAGCTGTGTAAAAGCTAGTAATTGTAACTTATCAAACATTTTACAGCAATTTAATTTATGTATAAATTTATTTTTGTTTTAGAACCAACTTTGGTTCTATAGTACATTTGTAGCCCATTTTGTACTTCAAAGCAAGGAACCTTACATGTCCGATTTTTATCACCAGATAAAATGTTTGATAAGACAAATTCAAACTTTGAAGCTTTCTAAAGTGCAAAATAAGTTTTGGATTTGATATATTCAAAATCTAAAAATTTGAAGGTGATTTACTTATAGCCTTATGGTGTTATTACACAAGGCAATTTTTATTGCCGAACTTCGGGAATTCAGCCCATCAATCATACTTTAGGCCCCTCCTCTCTAATGCCACAAATTTTATTCCAGGAAGCATTTTTTAGTGTTTTTTTCGTATAATTTGGATCTTTTATATCCCACAGATGTCTGTAATTTGGTAGAAGCTCTATTATTTTTTTTTCCATCTGTGAATTCCAACTTAGTTGAGCTGCTTGCCATCGCCATCTTGAATGCAAATGAGGATAAGAAAGGCGGAGCAAAGTGACATCCAATCTTATTATCCTCTGATTGGTTTGCACTAAAAAATTGAGCAATTTTTATTGTCAAGTTTGAAAAATTGCAGCAATTCGGCAGCAAGATTTCTTCCCATTAAAATGTTTGGTATTGCTAATTGATCTGTGTAATAACCCCTTTAGATACTTGCAAGGGGGCATATTTGCACTTGCTAAAAAATTCAAAATTGTCTTATTGACTCAATAGTTCTACAAAACAACAGATCATACTGGCTAATATTGATTTGTACCCAGCGGTAATTTATCTTGCTGGTAACCTTGAAACAAGAAATTGCTGTACAAAATTCAGCATTTTATGTTAGAAATGAGATTTTTTTTATTAGATTGAGAGAAGCAACATGGTGATATTTCAAAAATAGTTAGTGGTTTTAGTGGTTGTATAAAAACAATCTATACCCAGAGCCGGGTTTCCCATTAGGAACAGTGCTTAAGGCTTATGAAGGAGGCAAACAAATTGAAGCAGTAAATTAATAAGAAAAAATAAAAGTGCAAGGCAGAAATCTAATTTATTTAAAATTCATACATTACAGAACAAACAATTTAAAATTACTAGATATTTCACAAGAAATATACAGCTAAAGTGAAGAATAGTACCCCCCCCCCCTCAAAAATAGATATGAAAGAAAAGAAAATAAACAGAAGCGAGTTTTATTAAATAATATCAGTCCGTAAAATTGTCATCTCCTGGTGTCTAAAAATGGAACTTTTACCTGAAAATCTTAAATTCCAAAAATGCAAGGAAGATAATTAAAATCTGTAAGGTGGGAGGATTGATGGAGAGCAATAGAGGTGTAAGTCCAAAACATATATAAAAAATGTAACCATTAGTATTCATAATGGTTCATTTTCTTTAATTCAAAATTAACCATATCTTAGCTACTGACTATAATAGTATATGAATGAGCTAATATAACTAGCCTTGATACGTTAAAGTAGGATGTTGATATATCATCAAAGACATATTATGTTCAGATATATTAGAAACATTGTCATTGATATTAATTTTAAAAATAACGGAAAGATTCAACAGTAGAGATTGATGAAACGCTATTAGTAAGAAGAATGTGCAATGTAGGGAGGTTAGAAAATCAGATGTGGTTGTTTGATGGTGTTGAGAGGAAAATAGGAATTTTTTTAATGCAGATTAAGGAAGAGCTGAAACTACACTGCTGGGTGTATTGGAAAGCAACGTTGAAAAAGATACTTTCATTTTATCAGATATGTTATGAAAATATTCTAATGTCAAAAATAACAGATGGGACCACGATATTGTAAAACATTTAAAAAACGTTTTAAATCCTGAAAACAAATCAATAAACACAAAAAATTGAAGTAACATGGGGAATACTAAAAAAGTTCTTGCATACTACTATAATATACATCTTTCGGAGTATATTGAAAAATATATTTTTAGGAAATATTCAAAAATATATTTATGGATATAATTAAGAGTATAAAGATGATATATATATATATTTACATAAAGATCTTTTTATATTTTCTGTCTATCTTTTATATCCATTTTTGCAGGGAGGTGGGGGGTACTATCCTTTACTCTAATCAAATATTCTTTTTGACTTTTCGTTTCAGTAAAGCCTTAAATAGTGTCCTCAAAGTTCATATTGCGAATAATGTCACTTTCAATATGCAAAAGAGCCAAATACGATAGTCTTAATTTTTGGATGTAAAAAGAAGAGTTTAGTGCTAAAAATGTATCTCCTCACTCAAAAATTAAGTTAGAGCCTAAGTTTTTTTTTTTTAATGGGAAACAGATACATTTCCACTAGACGCCTGAATTTTGATAAAGTCGATAGTTTTATTTTATACAAAATGAGTAAAAACTAAGTTCACTACATTGTTCAAATATTCTGCGTATTGGTAATTTTAAAACTGTTGCTATCAAAATACTTTTCAAGGTATGGTCTTCTAAATTTGTCATCGTGAAGTTTCATAACTTAACTCTCAAAAAGTACAATTGGTTTCATTGTCACTATATTTGTTAATTTTTTAGAATTATATTAGCAATTCAATAACCTTCTCTAAGCTATCGCCTAGCAGAACTTCGGAACAGAATGTTTTTGCCATGCAGAGAAATTTGGGTTATGTCAATTTTCAAATAAGAGTGGATTGAATGTCCTTGAATGATTGTTCATGAAATCTGTGTTCTCGATAATTCATTACATATGGGAGATAGATTAATATATTCTATTATGGATATTGGCTTTTACCAGTGCTTTCACAGCCACTCACTTGCCCTTTGTTTACTTCAATTTTAATACAATTTTCATGTTGTATTTTTTAGTCTACAATGGACCCATTCACCCTGCTCATGCCAAATTTGGACCCAATTTCACTTCTTAACAACTTTTGAACATGTGCAAGAGAGATGGGGCTATAGAAGGGGATGGGGGGATCTGTGACCACTGCACGGGCACAGAACTTTCTAAAAAACTATTTGCTATATAATGTTATTATATATTCAGTGACCGCTAGTGGGCAAAGCCTGCTAGTTACTCTTAATTTGCTTAAGTTCAGAAAATGTTCTTTCTCCTATTGTTCCAATTATTAATAAACAAATCCTCAATGCAATATGTTCATTTGGCAAACTTGTAATAAGTTTGTCCTTTACTTGGGATTTTATCAGTTGAGTCACTTAAACTCTTGGCTTGTTATCCTTGTACAACGATGAAAACACAAGGAATTCATCAACAAAGTAATTTTCAAAATCTGATGAATAAATATTAACTTAGTCACGTGATTTGACGCTTACACAAAAATTCTCCAGTAATTCAGAGTCGTTTATCACAAGGAATTCATCAACAAAGTATTTTTTCAAAATCTGATGAATAAATATTAACTAAGTCATCGTTAGTCACGTGATTTGACTCTTACACGAAAATTCTCCAGTAAGTCAGAGCGTTTATCCTTGTTTTTGCACAGCTCGAGATTAAAGTGCCTAGGGCCTATGAACAGTTAAATCCGGCCCTATCTACACCCAGTAATTAAAAAAATCCCAATCAAATAAAAAAAGATAAACATTGAATGGCATTGATAGAATAATTAGATTGTAAGATATTAGGGATGGACCCTGTTTCTAGAACTTAGTTAAAAATGGTTGGTGGTTTTAGTGTTTGTATAAAAACAATCTATACCCAGTAATTAAAAAATCCCATTCAAACAAAAAAAAAAGATACAAATTGAATGGTATTGACCGAATAATTAGACAAAGATATTAGGAATGGATCCTATTTCTAGAAAACATTTTGTTATAGAAGAAAATATTCCATATCTATATATCTGTATTTTTTTAAATGTTTAAGAATTTACATAATTTTTAATATAAGATCTGACTGTACATATAATGTTTATATTAAAATTGAAGAAAACCCATGATTGTATATCTTAAAAAGCTTTATCCCATTGTTAAATTCTACAATGCAAATATATATATATATATATATATATATATATATATATATATATATTGCCAAATTAAAATTTGCCTCCTCAGTTTATGATGCTTTCATTCCTTAATCTTCTTTTCGTTTGTTAATTATGCAATAAAATAATGGAGTGTAAGTTATTAGTCTTTTTCTATAATTTTTCAATATATTAAAATACTGCCAATTCCATTTTAAGGTTTCAGATTATTTAATATAACTTCAAAATTTTTACCAGTAGGAAATATACTAACTCATTTTATCTGCTTTCAAATGAGTGGAGCAGGAGTGGAGAAACTTGTTTGTTTAAGAGGCACTAAATAAAACTCCTCAAAGATAATATTAAAAATCATATACACAAGGACCTTAGGCTTTTAAATATGGAATTAGTGTCTCATAGTTACAGCAAATTCTTGCTAATAATTTCTTCAAACATTGAATATAGAGAATCTGAATTTATTTACTAAATTACGAACATCTTTATATGGTTTTTCAAGCATTGTTACAATATCATTCTATTTATATACCTTAAATTTCTAATTATGTTTAGGATAAACAAAAAATAGTTCACAGCGTAGTTTCCCCACCCCTGAGATAGAGAATTAGGTATTACTATTATTTGAATAGAACATACACATACTAAATGAGATACGGCCATTCAATTTGCTGCTCATGCCCTAGGGTGAATCGAGTGGTCGGGGTTTTCGACATGCTAAATGGAATTTGTCAGTGTTTTAATTTAATATTAAAAAGCTTAAATGAAACAGTGCTAATCTAAATGTTTTACTATGTATGTATAATGTAACTTGTGAGGGAAAATATATATTTCATTGACATGTATAATCATGGGTTTTATATATACTAGAAATCAACTTAAATATATATATATATATATATATATAATATCTGCACCAAAGTTTTTCCCTTCCAACTGTATAGATCATGTTTTAAAAAGTAATTACAATAAATATAGCCTTTTTATGCATAATTGAAATATTTATGGCTCACATTCCTAATAAGTAATAATTATAATTCCTAATAATGTAATAAGATTCAATTATAACTTTTGCATTTACTAATTTTTGTACACTGCATGTATTTTTATTTATAGTCTCATGAGTTGCATGAATACTGCTAAAACCTTTTGAACAAAATGAAAGTTTATTCAAGAAATGTTTAAATTCTATGAAATTCTTTGTTATAACTGTTCAGTACTTCTCCAAAATGTATGAATTCTGGATTATATTAATATGAGAAAAAATTGTCTTTATATAACATTTAGCATCTAATTGCTAATATATCTCAGAATTTACTCAGTTAATCCTCAATTCCATTGATAAATTTGGTCAATACTTATTTGTTTATATTTTTTGTTAATAATGTAGTTGTAGATAAAGTTTTAATAATATAATTAACTACTTGGGTGCTGAAAGTTTGTATTTACATGATATCACATTCTTCAAATTCATTTTCACATTTATTTATAACTTTCCTTTACATTAGGTCATGCATTGTCATTTTCTTCGTTGCTGTCATTAAAAATATTTTGTGCCAGTTCCTAATTATGTTAGTATTGAGACACAATTTATTAGATATATGATATAGTTTAATCATATTTTGACTTCCATATTCATATTGCATTATTGTGTATACTCCTTCATATTAGCCAATGTATTTTTGAGAAAAAAAAATTTATTAATAAACCTGCAATTAGACATGCAATTTTGCATTTTAATATATGGATTTGAATACAAGTATGATTGCAATTTTTTCATGTGTAGAAATATAATCCTGATGCTAATATTAGTTTATAAATAAAACATTGTATATTAAATACTTCTGACAATTGTTTCACCTTTTTGTTGTAATCAAATAAAAATTTGCTCAGGTAAAACGTTTTTCTGTAAAACAGACTTCTCTATAAGTTATAGAAAAAATTTTATGAGCCAAACTAAGTTTTTAAATGCTTATTTAAATATGAAAGAAAAAAAATGGTGCGATTTGAAACAGAATATATAATCATGTATTGGTAAATTATTTCTATGAAACCAATTTTGATGTTTCTAAACTTAAAGTCTATGTAGCTGGGCACAAAATGGTGCAATATTTTGCATTATTTTGTTAAAATATTCCAGTAACTGTTATTAGTAAAAGTATCTAACAAATTTAACTACCAGCTATAAAGTTCATAAAGACAGGAATTAATAAATCATGCAGTGTTTCTCATTAATGGATGAATAAGTATGTAGCACTACAGGAAAAAAGTATCTACTGAACAGGAGAAGTAATTTTAACAAGTCTATAATCTGTCAATGATTAGTTGTGATTTGGTAAATGCTCTTTAGATAAGTTGCATATTTTTAATTTAACTCTGTTAATTAAAATTTATATTATGTTTTTTTTTATCAAATACTTCTATTAGTTCTAAATATTTTTGCCAGATGTTCTATTCTCCCATATACTTTATATATATACAGTACAGGATCTATTATCCAGACTGCTTGGTACTTCAAGCAGTCTAGATAAGGGGTTTTTACGTAATTCGGAACACTTTTTCTAAAACTTACTGGAATGGTCTAAAATGTTATAGAAAATTATAATTCATTTTAAAAATATGTATTAAATAAAGATTTACTTGGTTAACTAAAATGCATTATAGTATCAAATTTAGTGATTAAGAAAATTTTTGAAAGAAAAAAGTGTCTGAAAAAAGTTGATTATTCAGGGTAGTTATTAGAAGTCTTTTTTTGGAATATTTCAACTAAAGTGGGCCCTCACCATATTCATCTAATATTTTAGCAGAAGCACCTTTGTTCATATGTTTCAAAATATTTTAAAGTACTAATAAAATTAAAATGAGAAAGATGTTAGTTTTTAATTGAAATGAGAGATTCAACTATGGGTACAGATATATCAAATTCTAATTTATGCTCTTCAAATGTATTTCTAATAAGCCTTATAATTCTAAATACCTGAATAAAAAAAAATTAATTTCTTTATCCTACTCAATTTCATCAACAATATGTTTAAAAGATAATATCCCAGCATAAAAAGCACAAAAAATATAAACATATTAGTGGATGGAAACAAGATTGAAAAAATGGAAAATATTAAAAATAAAACGAAATATACCGGCAATTGTGTTTAAATAAAAAAATTCCGCGATATGGCTGAACTGTCTTTTATAAATTACTAATTAATAAATGTAACACGTTAAAACCCCATAAATATACTGCAATGGAACTTTTTACTAGGGTCCATTTTCGGTCCAAAATAGCTTTCTTCATCCAAATAATAAGATTTAATTGAAAATGATTTTGATGTGGGAATTCCATCAACGTTTCTTAAAATATTGAAAATGTGTATATTTCCACAGAGATGAAAAAAAAAAATCTAGTTTTCCCGAGAAAATGGCAAGTTTATTGCTTAGGTTAAATATTTAAAGAGATCAATCAGAAGGCCCTGAATGACATTTTATAGCTGCTATATTTTTCTTCGCTTTTCGGCAAAAGTTAACTCTTATTAATTTCGGGAATTCCTTACTTAAACGTACTTTCTATCAACTCGCAAATGCGCCAATGACTTTTTTTTCATCTTTTCCAATAAATGTTTATTAAATTTTGCAAAATAGTGTGACTTCGGTGCGGCACATCGCGTCTGAAGGGCGTAGATAAAGCAAATAGGATTTCTTTAGCAATATCTGAATATTTCTAGCTAAAAAATTAGAATACTTTTACTGAAAATCAAAGTCCACAAACAAACCGCAGGAAAGAAAATGTAACAAATTCGAAAAAATCGAAACCTTTGTGCCTAGTGTGCTATGCCCTATACACCCAGAATGCCTTGCCGCGAATTGTCCGTAACTAAGGCTCCTATATACAGAAGCCTTATCCATAACTAGTGAATAATGGAATGACGTGTCTCGCCCGTTCCGGATGCAGCCGCTTGGGAAATTTTCTGGAAAAAACTGTGCTACTTCGGATATTTTCTGGAAAAGTGGCATTGCGCTATGTAGATGCTGAACTTCCAGGAAAAAACATAATCCACAGAATATTTTCATTCCTGCTTTTCATTCGCTCTTGCGAGAATTCCTCTCGTTCGTTTTCTAAATTTAAGAAGGATCAGTGGCGGCGAGGTTCGCTTGTTCTATTTCAAACCCTGGAAAAATGTAGATTTCAAGGCATTTTTTCTTTTGATATTAATATTGCTAATTAAGACAAAAAAGCATTTGGCGGAATTTTAAACAAATAATCGCTTGTTGACGCAGAATTTGGCATTATTTTGCCTAATTCCAGTTTTGGGAGTGTCCGGATATTGACACACCGGATAAGAGGTCACGGACTGTATATCATCTTCAATAAGGAATAAGTCACCACAGGTAATTAAAATATACAAGTAATTAAATTTCTTACAATATATATATATGTACACACATATATATATAACATATATATATATATATATATATATACATATATATTATATATACATATACAGGGTGTATATAAACTGTTTTGACAAAATAAGAGAGGTGATAGTACCCATCAAGACAAACAATATTTAGTATGGAACCTAGGGTCACATTCCACCCTAAGTGCCAGAATAGAGCAACTTCAAAACACGTCCAAGAAGCACAAGTCGCCACTTTGGAAAACATAGCTGTCGTGCCAGAGAAATATCACATCTCCAGAACATCATTATCACTTCTAGTCATCCGACACTTGAATGCCACATATCCCGGAGGATGGATTAGACCTAGTGGACCTGTGTCTTGGCCTCCACGCTCACTGGACCTCAACCCACTGTACTGCTCGGGGGGGGGGATAAAATCATTGGTGTACAAGGAAACGCCTGTGGACTCCGTAGAAAATCTCATCGCGAGAATTGCTGTTGCAGCAGATAGGATAAACACGACACCAGGTGCCTTCGAGAGGGTGCGCCAGGCATTCATTCGCCGGTGTGAATTGTGCAACAACACCCTTAGCCATCACTTTGAGCATCTACTTTGAGTCTTTCTTTGGTGTAAATAAATGGGATTATGCAACTTACGATTACAATAATTCTCCTTATTTTCACTGTTGAAAGTTCAACTTTAACTTTACGCTTTTCTAACACTTAGAGTGGAATGCGACCCTAGGTTCCAGATTGTAAATATTGTTCGTCTTGATGGATACTGTCACCCCTCTTATTTTGTCAAAACAGTTTATATACACCCTGTATATATGTGTATATATATATATATATATATACATACATATGTATGTATATATATATATATATATATATATATATATATATATATATACATACATACATATGTATGTATATATATATATATATATATACATACATACATATGTATGTATATATATATATATACATACATATGTGTATATATATATATATACACATATGTATATATAGGTGCTTTTCACTTTTTCAATTTATTCATTTTCAAAAAAAATTTTGGGAGCCAAAAAGGCCTTGCCTCCACGTGCAAAAAATTTTTCTGTTTTGCAACTTTTTGCTTTACACCATGTATGTTTATGCAGGGAACAAGGGATTACTAGCTTAAGTACCTGTATTACATATATGATTTACAACACAAATAAAATAATAAATTTAATCTAAGAGTGTAGTTAAGGGATTATATTCAATTCCTTAACATATATAGAACAGGAAAAAAGGGGCATTTTATGCCAATTTAGTACCAGTTTTATTTATAATGTCCTCTTTATCATCTTTACAAGCTTCTAGTATAGTCCACTATTGATATCAAATATTCACTTCAGACCATCTTATTTTCATTTTTGCTATACAGAACATTACAATAAATAATCAATCTCTGCATATATGCAAGTAAATTAAAATTCTTCAATTCAATATACATATATATATATATATATAAATACGGTGTCCCAAAAGCATTGACGTCGGCTTTTATTCCTTAATTATTGATCTTAGATATATATAATAAATTACAAAGTTGCGTAAAAAGAGGTACAGAATTATATGAAATTGATAAAATTTTCAGGAGATTAAATTTGAAGAAATGCAAAATTTAAATTTTTATACGGCCCCCTTACAAAAACATTTCCAATGAGTAAAATGTGTCCCATACACTAATAAGGTGATGTACAAAATTTCAGCATTTTATCATAAAAAGTCCCAGAGATATGTTTAAACAAAATTGGTGAGGGATTAATCACATATTAAAATGCAAATGTTTACAGCAAGAGTGCAAATGATGCAATGCAGAAATGCATAATAGGCAAATAATATCTGCCTCTTATCTTTAATGGATCTTTGGCAATGATGGAAAACATTTTGAGCAAACTTTGTAATCTTTATGTAAAGTTATTATTTCTACACACAGTACTTTTGTACCAATAAATAGCAAAATTATTATTTATTTTGTGTAATCATTGTTTTCTTTCATAATTTGTGCATGACCCCTGAAATGTGATATGCCGACATGATTTTTCCCCCTCTGAGAACCCATGTCGATGCATCAAAAAGTGGTTTAAGTCAGAATTTTTGTCTTTTCATATCTCTGGAACTTTTTATGATAAAATGCTGAAATTTTGTACATTACCTTATTAGTGTATGGGGCATTTTACTCATTGGAAATAGTTTTGTATGGGGTCGTATAAAAATTTAAATTTTGTATTTCTTAAAATTTAATTCCCTTGAAAATTTTAATTGATTTCATAAAATTCTGTACCTTTTTTTATGCAACTTTGTAATTTATTATGTATGTCTAAGATCAATATTTAAGGGATAAAAGCCGAGGTCAATGTTTCTGTAACACTCTGTATATATATATGTAACATATATATACATACATACAGGGTATCCAGTGCTATCGGTGCCCAATGGCTATTTCCTCAACTGTTAGTCACAGAGATATTCTTCCAATTGCAAAAATGTTTTAAAGTTTAAAATCTATTATCTTAGAAACAGTTTAAATCAATAAATGCATTTCTGAAAATAATACGAAATATAAATTTTTATACAGTCTCCTGGTCCTACCAATTATATTTAGGAAAATCATCCTCATACAATATCATGCAAAAAAAAAAAAAAAATCTTTTATTTACGACCAAAATTCACCGACTTATAGCTATTTAAAATTGAGCACTTTTTGTGCTGAGAAATGGTCAATACGGTCCCTGATTGGTTGGTTGCCTGAAACGGGACATTTTTATGCGCAAAAAAGCGACTTAAGTCATAAAATTTAATGCTTCATAACTCTGTGAATTTTGGTCGTAAATGGAAGATTTTTTTTTATTTTGCATGCAGTTGTATGAGGATGATTTTTCTAAATATAATTGGTAGGACCAGGGGACTGTATAAAAATTTATATTTCGTACTTCTTTCAGAAATGCATTTATTGATTTAAACTGTTTCTAAGATAATAGATTTTAAAATTTAAAACATTTTTGCAATTAGAAGTATGTGACTAACGGTTGAGGAAATAGCCATTGAGCACAGATAGTACTGGACACCCTGTATATTCGTTTACAAAATTTAGCCTATTCACCAATTTTTTATTTTCACCCTTATACCAAAAAAGAAAATTCATTATTTTAAATTTATTTGTTTTGTTATACTTTTAATTAATTGCTGTGTTCTGATTTTTAATAAATAAAAATTTTGAAATAACCAATTATATAAATCTATAATATAAATTTTTACAGAATGGTGCATCTGACGGCAACCCTAAAACCATGTACATAAAAAGTTGTCTGTAGGTATCAGTTAGCCGAAATATCAGAAAATGCCTACAAGTATCAACACAACTGTTTTTAATAGATGTAATCATAACTTGAGAATTTTTATTAGAATGCCATAACTTATAACAATAACTATTCCCTTTCTCTTATGCTGGACTATAAACCTCCAAAGAGTGATTTAGATGTGTGCACATGGTGTATTTATATTAGAAAACTAACATTATGACTCAATAGAGTTTTCAGTAGTTTAAAGCATTAGTTCTAACAAATCCTGCTTGACTTGCACCTGCAAGGAATAGAGCCTGTAGGCAACCTTGGTACCTGTTTTGATAATTATGCTGCAAAGATCTTCCCTGAATAGATTAATTGAACTCAAAAAATGCCTTAAGGGGCTTAAAAAAATAATTACAGAAACAATTCAATTAACTACACTATTCAAATGATAACCCCTGCATCATAATTTCACTGGATTGGATTTCCATGTCAATAACAAGGACTAAAATTTTCCAGATAGAAAATAATAATTATTATTGCATAGTGCGTGTTTATAAATTAAATATTAACATGAAAACCTTAGAATTATAAATAAATCCATAAAAATACACAAAATAAAAATTCAAATTTGATAAACAAATTATTTATTTTATTCTTATGGAGGCAAAGATATATTTATCTTATTTAATTAAATCATAACAGAAATATTAATAATCAATTAAATTTTGTCTTGTATTTACTTAAATAAAGCCTAATAATAAAAAAAATTATTTTAATACGCTTTCAAATTTGATAAACAAATTATTTATTTTATTCTTATGAAGGCAAATATATGTATCTTATTTAATTAAATCATAATAGAAATATTAATAATTAAATTTTGTCTTGTATTTACTTAAATAAAGCCTAATAATATTAAAAAAAATATTTTAATACACTTATATTTATACTAAAATATAACTGATTTTTATAATGCAATCAATATATACTCTGTTGCAAAAAAAAAAATATATGCACCCACAGAAAATTGAACTACAGCAGTGAAACTCAGCATGCAAATGATCAAACTATCAGCGCCAATAATGTTATGTACAAAGATGACTTACAGACGTACTCAATGGCACTCTGAACGTCAGTTTTAAAGACAGGTTACATAATAAGCCTAAGGGCAGCTGGTTAGTTCAACTAACGTACCAGTTGCTATCCTGGTTGGATCAATATGGTAGTTGTTCAATACTGGCTACAGATTACAGAAGGCACATGTAACCATTGCAGAAGCTTGGGATGCCCTAAGACTGCTTGAGAGGATCATACAGTCAGAAGAGGAGCCATGTCCACACTAATGTCATTACTATCAGTGATTCAGAGGTATTTGCCATCCTCCATGTATCCTGTATCAAGGCATACAAATCTACAGATGACTGGCAGGTGGGAATAAGTGTTGACATCCATTAAGGTGCCTACTACTGACCCCTCAACATAGACAGAGTCGTCTGTATTGTGCCAAGCTTAATCAACCTAGACAGTCTCCAATTAGAGACATGTTGTCTTTAGCAATGAATCCTGCTTCTCTCTCTTTTAGTGCTGATAACAGCCAAATATGTGTATAGAGGAGGACTGGCCAGCGTTCCAATCCCACAATTGTTGTTGAGCAGCACATGGCCATTACACATTGTATGACAGTCTGGGGGAGCCATCTCATGGGACAGCCGATCTCCTGTAGTTGTTCTGCAAGCCAATCTGATGCAGCCAATTGTTCTGCCTATGCTGTCAAGCCACCCAGGTTCCATATACCAAAAAGGAATAATTTAATACAATTTTAAGATGGGAGAAAAACTATTTATCTAGTGGAAGGGAGAATGTATTACTCAACAATCATCTGCTTTCAGCTTCAAACAAAATGTGGGAAGTGTTTATTCTCTTTCCTTTGCTCTAAATTCACGTCTTGATCTTATTTTATTTATTTGAGGTGAGGAGGGTAACATGCAGGTCAACAGGAGATCAAAAACGTTAGTAATGAAGGCATGCAAAGGACTCTTGGATTTTTATCATCTGGATTATACATGGGTTGATTAGTTTTCTTTTAAGGGTGGCAAAGCCTTTCTAAATCTGCCTAGTGGAAATTCTACATCAAACATGTGCTGAATAATTTTGTAATAGAAAAGGATTTAGTGTAAGCTAGTCACACAATTAACAAAATGATCAACGAGATGGAATAGAATATGAAATGATGATTCTGATGATTGATAAATACAAATTTCTAAAATCTCTAATTTTACAGATATCAGAATCTGAAATTTCAAATATAAAATTCTAATGTTATAATCTTTCTCTGAAAAACTTAGTGTTCTGATAAAAACTTCATGTTTTACTTTTTCGATGTATTGCTCAAAATTAAAATATATAATATCCAGGTATGGTCTTCATGAAGTCTAAAGTCTTGCCTCTACAGGCCTTCTGTCATTTTTGCCATAACTTAATTATGTCAATAAATAACTAATAGAGGTACGATCTTCAAACTTTATTATCATTAAGTGTCATGTCTTAACTCTACAAAACATCAGTTAATTTTGTTATAACTTTATTAATTTTTTACAATTAAATTCATCATTTTATGACTTTCTTCAGGAAAATGACTGATTTTTTCCCCCAAATTTCTTCACACTCTTCAAAGGGAGGGTTGAAATCATGTGATACCACTTACTGGGAAGTATGGGTGAATAAAACAAGATCTTTTATGTATGTGGAGGCACTTTTTACTCGCCTGCTGAGGAATGTCATCAAGGGTACTGGCAATAAAATTAAAGATTTCTAAATTCTCAAATTTTATAGATAAAAATTTTAAATATAACATTGTAATGTTATTATAGGCATTCCCTGAAAAAATCAAAGTATTTTGATAAAAACTTCCATTTTTTTTTTTTGCTGCTTTGTGACTTTTTGCCCACACAAGAAGGGGGGGAGTACTTGCTAAAAAAACTTATTGCTATATATTTATGTGACCACTAGTGGGCAAAGCCCACTGGTGATAGACCATTCAAAACAGTTGTGATAGATTATTCAAAATCATTTTTACGGCAGTTATCGTGCAAACAGACAGAATGAACAAACTCATAAACACTTTTCAACTATGTTGTAAAGTGTTAAAAATCTGATGTGGGCAGCACATGACTTTCCTTATATAATGCAATGAATTTACTACTTTTACAGTAAAAAAAATAGGCTATTCTTATAGTAGATACTTATATTCTTTCCAAGATATTGAATTTTCCTCAATTAGCTGTCATTGTCATTGATTTAGCATCATTTTTATCCATTTGGTGAGATTTTCGTTAATTTGGCAACATTTAAAAAATCGCCAAGTTGGCAACATTCCGCCAAATTCTCGCCAAGTGTTATGGACGGAGAAATAAGTTATTCCTATAGCAGATAAATGACTATTGGCATTCAAATACAAATGTATTACTCAAAGTATCTTTTCTCATGAATGGAACGAGCTAG
This sequence comes from Amaurobius ferox, assembly GCA_951213105.1. Lineage (NCBI taxonomy): Eukaryota > Metazoa > Arthropoda > Arachnida > Araneae > Amaurobiidae > Amaurobius > Amaurobius ferox. The sequence continues at coordinate 29,507,043 of OX578141.1, read as the reverse complement.
ATACACGAGAATGATGTCACCAAATATATCGCACAATATTACATATGAAAAGTGAACATGTTTCTCAAGAGTTAATATTTTTTTTTAATTTATGGAATTTTTTGATAAATTTATTTGAAAAATGTGCAATATCTCAAGAACAGTTCATGTTAGCATTCTGAAATTTATGTCAATCATTTTCTAAGGAAAATTTACATAAGAAATGTCTATTTGCATAACTTTATTAAAGGTTTTGATTTTTTTTAAATTTTCACTGGAAAATTTAGGTGGGTTCTGAACATTCGATTGTGTTAAAAAACAATAGGCTTCCAGTATTCACGGATTGTAATTTTTGTACCAAATTTCATTCGAATCACTCCATTCATTAGCGAGATAACATCTCCACAGACTCATTGACACACACATAGACATTACCTTAAAAATGTTCAATTCGTGGTCAGGGATGCATGAAACATGTTCTCCCGTCGAAAACTTGAATTTGAATTTTCGACCCCATGAATACTTTCCTTATACATTATACTATGTATATAAGGAAAGTAATAGTTATATGGTACTAACTATAATTTTTAATTTTACAATTAATTTATACTTTTGTGCATTTATTTTTATGTGAGTACCTTTCTTTTTGTTTAATTTTAGTTTTGTCATATCATAACTCTTTTTAATTTTTATGTTAATTATCTCCCTCATTCCCAATTAGCATTCAGCTGCTGAGCAAATTCCACTGGACTATTCACTTATTCAGGAAAAGCCAAAATGACTATGTTGTTTGTACATCAAATTATTTTGTTATTTTCTTATATTGGGGCATATAAATCACATTAGTAATCATAAATGGACTGTATTTTTATATATTCTATTATTTATAATCTAATAAGAACAATGCATCCATTGATGATGGCTCAAATAACAATTGCATCCATTGTGGATGACTGAGAAAAGTAGTTTTAAGTCACAGCAAAAAACAAACCTTAAAAAACACTGGCATTAGTTACTATGTCAAACCAAATAAATATAAAAGCGGGCAATAAATTTTGACGTAGACATTTAAGATATGTCATTTGTAAACTGTGGTGAATAACTTTGCTGTGTACATCACAACACCATGCCTGCCAACATTAGAAAATCCAGTAGATAACGTGTTGAGCATTTTTTAAGGCACTCTACAGGTCAGTGTATAACCTGTTCAATATCACTTTTATATCACACAAACAGGGATTTTTTTTATATCACACAAAAAATGATAACTCACTATATGACATTGAAAATGCCTACTGCATAAGAAAAATGTTTTTACATAATCAGTGTATAAAAAACATATCAGTGGCATAAGCAAAGAGAAAATTTAGAGGGACACTAAAACAAAAGATGTTCAGTTTTCATATTGTAATTTAGTTAATTAAATAAATGTGGATAGAAAAATGCTTTTGGGACTCTATGGCCTCTAGAAAATAAGGGGAAAAACATCCATTGTGCAATCACTCATTTTTAGCATATTTAAAATAATAATCCTTTATTTTTATGTAAACTGCAAAGATGTGAGAATGTATTGTTTAACTAATTTGAGATTTTATCAAAAATAAAATGGATGGAAAAGGAGGTTTAAACATTACATGAAAATTTAATCTATACATGTGAAATCACACTTAAAAAATAATAAATATTTTACAAAAATATTAATTAATAGTGAAACATACTAAGAAATGAATGTTGTGCATTTTTTAATTCACATAATTTGAAACTAAAGATGAATGAAAAAGGATGTTCCAACATTGCATGGGAATATAATCTATACCCACAAAATCGCACTTAAATAAAAAATCAATATTTTATTAAAATATTAATTAGTAATGAAACCTACTACAAAAAAAATGAATGTTGAATATTTTTCCTTCACATAGTTTGAAATTAAACATGGATGCCAAAGAATGTTTCAACATTACACGGCAATATAATCTATATATATACATGAAATCGCAATTATTTAAAACAATATTCATCAATAGATTAAAACTGATGCAAATTAGCACTGGTACTAGGTCCATGCACAGAAGAATCAAAATGAAGGCCACAAGTTCGATTGAAATTCTGTTTAACAGAGAATTTTTCTCAAAAATTCTCAACTTTAGGGAATTATAAAATAATTAACAAAAACCGGAAGATTCTCACTAAAAATCAGGAAACCGGGATAAATTATCAAAAACTGGGAAATCTTGGAAAATCCAGTAGAGTTGGTTTAAAAATAACATAACCAATTTGAATGAAAACATGGAAATAAAGCTAAATGCTTATTTAAATTGGATAAAGTATATGATCTGATATGAATACGGCTAATCAAAACAGTAGTAGTTTAATTTTATTTAAGTGAGTTCTATTAATTTAACTGCTTGCACAATGATATTTACAGATGATTCAAAGCATGCAATGACAGATCAATTTAATCTTTGTTGTCTGGTATATATGGCGATGCTTCATAAGATTTTGAAAGCTCAGCTCCACTAAAGTCAAATGCTGGATTCTAGGAAGAAAAAAAATAAAATGCTTAAATTTACTTTCATATTTACAAAATACAATAACAAATAATACAGTAATAATAAAAGACTGATAGTACATGAAAGTGATGACAGTGATTAAACTTATAATTAATTTTTAAGGGGTTTTTTTGTTCTTTGTTCCTAATATAAAATAAATTAAATATGTTATATTACTACATTCATATGTTTGTTGTTTTATAAACTAAGTATAATTTTAAGTTTTCTAAGATGTCTTACTTTTGTTTTACTTAAATAAATGACTGAATCATGCACATTTTGGGGTTATTTTCATTTTACACGATTTTACTTAGCAAAATCCAAGATTTCAATTTACACGGTTTTGTGCAGAACCTATCTTCCGTGCAAATCGGGGGACAGGTGTATTTATGAAACGGTGAGACATAAAATTCACCGATTCGAGCATTTTTCGATGAAAAGAAATTCTAATTTTAAAATAATAGTAAGTTTTAAAAATTTAAACCTTATCTTTAAAATCCACGAATTTCTAAAATCTAATTTTGAGCTACTCCATGTCTAAATGTAGTCTGGAAAAAATCCTCCTTTGATTTGATAAAAGTAACAGATGATAAAATAAAATATATTGAGTATAGAAAATATATTGATAAAATAAAATATATAAGATGATAAAATAAAATATATTGATTTTTCCAGTAAATTTCCACATATTTAGCTTTCCTTTTAAAAGAGAAAATGCGAGTCCGGTACAAAAATTAAGTAGAAACAATCATTTGAGAAAGTCATCTATCGTTTGGAGGATTTTTCAGAAAATTTTTGCAAATGACTAAACATCTACTTTATTTTTTTTTTAATTTTTGAAAGTGTTCTGTAAAAATTCAGATCATTAGCTCACTTTAAAAAATCCAAATTAGCTTTGTAATAAGCGAGACATAAATTTTCAATATTTTGTCTATTTTTAAAAATCTACATAAAAATTTATTAATTTTTTTTAATTTTGCACTATAATCTGTAAATTCAGACATATATAGTTTCTATTAAAAAAAAGGTAAGGGGAGGGGGGGGGGGGGATTTCAGTGCAAAACTTAACGGAAGGTATAATGCTTGAAAAATTGATATTTTTTTTTCAAATTTTCGAAAATTTTCCGTAGATGTTCAGAGCAGAGTCCACTTTAACGATAAGAGCAATTGAGTCCCAGTAGTCCAATAGCAGAGCATCGGCTGACCAGTAGGAAGATCGATGGTTTTGTTCTCGGTTGGAGCAGCAAGGTTCTTTACAATGGCCCCCGAATAAATCAACCTTGCAGGTTAGTGCAATGATGTCTGGGGCTTTGGAAGTATCCCTAGTAAGGCTAGCACAGATTCCGTGGGAATCCAGAGTCCACGTCAATGATAAGAATGTACAATTCCGCCCCAGTAGCTCAACGGTAGAGCTAGCCAGTACGAAAATCCGTGGCAAGTTTCTTTGCAAGTTCTAGACCATGTATTAGATTTGCAATAAATGGAACACAGATTTTATTTTTAGAAATCTTTTATAAATGAAAATAATCTATTAAAGTTTTCGAAAGTTATGAAAAAGTGATGAGATCATTAGCACACTTAAAAAAAAAAACAGACACAGGTTTGATTTCTTTTTAAGAAGGTTTTGTGAATTAAAAAACATATCAAAATTTTCTAATTTTTTAATGTTTGGAATTGTGGTTATTAGCTTACCTTTAAAAAAATTCTCAAGGTTCTAGGTCAACTATCAGTTTTATTATAAGTGGGGTACAGATTTTGAGGGCCTTTTTTGCTTTTTGGAGGGATTATTTATAAATGACTAAAACTCTATTAAATTTTAAAATTTTCTAATAGAAAAAAAGTGCATTGTGGACATAGTGTGATGTGTGACCTAATTTTTTTTAAGAAAGCACACGTATTATGTGGTGACATAAAAAATTAAATAACATTAAAAACTAGGTATACTCTTTAAGCAAATTATAAGCTTTGTTTTTTTTAAACCATTTAATGAACAAAACCAGTCGTCACACACATTTTTGCATTTTAAAATAGTATACGATTTGTCAAAGTAAAGGTTTCTTCAGTGATAATGAAAATTTCCCCCTGATTACCCGCTTAGGTCGCAAAGTACAGTGTGGGGGGGGGGATAAATAAGTCTTGCCAGATCCGAGTTATTGGGGTTGAACCTCAGTTCTTAGCGGGAGCTTGTTTTGTGAATGCTCCATAACAAATTGTTGTGCCAATCACTTTTTATATCACTTTTAATTATGATTTTAGCAGATAACATGAAATTATATGCACAGATACTATTGTTAAAATGTTTGTTTCGTGTTCAGTATTGCTCAAACAGCTTATATCCTTTGAAAAATATAAATCGATTCTTTTTCCACAACCATTTTTCCCTGCTATAAGGAATAATGCTATTTGAAATTCACAGTGATCATATTTATTTATCAATAAACACATGGTGTACTCTGTGGAGATTTTTTCATTTCAGTGACTGAGTAGCAAGTTTCAAAATTTAATATTTTTTCATGGGGATATCTACATTGCATATTGTCATTATATCTGCAACTACAATAACTTCAAGCATTAGCATGCAGTTTAACATTTTTAACCATCCTCAAGACAATGTTTTCAGTATAATTTAAGAATAAAGCTATTCCTGAATTTTAAAATTTAAATATTAATTTTGCGGGAGAGTGAGTCTAATATAACGCTTTCAAATATATCGTCTGCTGTTTTTAAAACCTTAGGGCTCTTTTCATCAATTGAACATGGTGTTTTATAATAGCATGAAGGAATTTTTATTTAAGAGCAGTATTTTTCTATTCTTATAAGAGTGTCATTGAAGAGGTCATTGAAAAACTTCAATAACACAGTCTTTATTTAAAACATTTTATTCTGAGTTAAATTGGAAAAACTGCCTCTTCTCACTTTGTCTGCTGTTACAGTGGTCAAAATTAAAATCTTGAACGCGTAACTAGGTATCGCGTACCTAAGACTTGTTATTCTAACAGCAGAGGCAGATGGCAAATAGTGGAATGTGTTTTTACTTAAGGCAGGGCCAGGTGCGATATTTTGATGTAAACACCCCTTTCAGTAAGAAAGCACTTAACGTGGGGCGGCTTCGCGATGAAAGAGTCCCAGTGCTATAAAATATAACGTAAGAAAAGGGAATTTATTCCCCTGCCTATAAGTATGCCTTGCGCAACTTTAGTAGAATGGGCTTAGAAATCTGTCCGAAAAGGGGTCAGTGTGAACACACAATAATGGGGGTACTTTAATGGCCTGAGGGAGCGAAATCTCCCACGACCATTTGAGATCGCCAGCAGCTGATGGACCCGCCAGATGGTCAAAGGGTCGAGAGGCCATGGGCACCAATATATATTGTGTAAACAACAAGTCGGGTACTATATATATTGGCCCAAGAGGATATCACTTACTTACTTGTAGAGTTCGGCAGTATAGAGTTCAACAGTATAGAGTTAGATGCGACTAAGTTGTGATGACGTAGTTTAGTGCAAAAGAGTCCTCGGATCCCTAGCCGACGACTGACGCCCTACAGCCAAGAACAGAGACCCCCGCCTTAGTTAAGGTAAGAATTCTCATCCATGTTGTTATAATGGGTTTTAAAACGAGCTAGTTTGTTGGGAATAATTAGGGGCTAAGATCGGTGACGCGATATATCATGTAAAGCAAACACTCTCTCCCTATATCTCTCTCCATCTCCATCCTCTTTCCTGGTGAAAGGAAGGGCCCGATAGTTGTCTAATGAACACAAATGTATAAAATAAATCATGTAACGAAAGGGGGAATAAATAGGTATTTTAATTATATAATTGTTCTTTATTTAACCATTTAATCCTTACGTGTCATGTCATTTAAATGAGAAAAGAGCCGCCAATCCACAAAACCATTACTTGGCCGATTCAGGTGTCCTCCAAGTGGGCATAGAGACTGTGGCAGTATGTTTACCTATAGAGTGGAGGGCAGCGGCGTAACACTGCAACAGATCCAGTTCCCCGAAAACTCTTTACTTACCACATAATTGTTAAATTATTAGGGATTTTAGAGCATGGGCATTTCTTCTGAAGCTATTCAGTGACACTTGCATAAGAATGGTTAGAGAAATAAGATCAAATTCTCTGGATTAATCGATTGATAATTAAATTATATGTAATAATCGTTTGGCATATTAAAAACAGCAAATGATATTTTTGATATATTTTTGAGGGTTTATTAGTGCCATTTCACATAAATTATGTTATTTCAGTTTCTCAGTACATTGACTTTAAAATATAAGGTAAGCAACTTTTCAAGCATGTTTCTTCTAATACGTTTTTCTACAAAAATTTTGCTGTTTCTTCATTCTTATTGCAGAAACGTAGAGAAGTTTATTAGAGTCAACGTTAGAGTAGTTCAATATTAAGAAAATTATTTGTGAGAAATCTTAAATTCCTTGAGATGGAGATATCTTTACTTCAACACGATAACGTTTGTTTATCATATTGCTTATATATATATATATATGAGGTGAAATGCTCAGTCACTAGTTTATCTTACACGTGGTGCTATGCTTGTGATTTCATATTTCTGTTCGAGGAGGTATTGTTTTTCAGATTTGTATAATTCAATTGATTTATTTTTCTCCTTCCACTAGCCAGTAGACAGTTCCAATGGTGTCTATAGTTAAATACTATCGCCATTGTCAGAAACTGGCTATTCTATCGGTTTTAATTCGAATTGTATGGCTGTCCTGATGAGAATGCAATTTCGAACTAACCGCCATTTTTTGTGTAGTTTCAATTGATTGTTCTCTATTCTTAATCTCTTATCTTGAGCTGATTATTATTGCCTATTCTCATTTTTGCCGAGTTTTATTTTTATTTACTTTTATATACTTTTAATTGTGATTTTTGAATCCTAATATTCTTCTCATCCCCCTTTCCATTGTAGTGATGTTACCTTCTATCTTTATCCTTAGTCTTGGCCTATAGTTACTCATTTGTAACAGATATGCTAGAGATGGGGTTTTTTGTACATACAGTAGTTTATGCATAATTTTCGATTAAAATCCTTCAATTTTTATTTATATATATATATATTAGGAATTTTGCACCCATAGTGAAAAATGACTTCGGATGCCCCTGACGTTAATCAAACTCACCAATGAAAGAAAATAAACCCTAGCTTCTCCCTACCAGCATCATGCTGCATCTCCATGGGGATGGGGGGGGGGATCTATTTTTAGAATATGGTCAGTCACACTAGTGAAACCAAAAGTAAACATCCATCACCCGGACTCATTACAAAACAAATTGAAAAAACTGTGTAGAAATATTTTCTGCACTTATTAAAATATACTGTCGATCTCAACTGATTAAATTTTTATTTTTTTAGGAAATTAATGCAAATTTCAAAACTTTTAGGAATATGAATAATATTTTAGGAAATTAAGGAACACAGAAAAAAATAAGGAATTTTAAAAATTTTAGGAAGAATGCGATCCCTGTGCTATGCATTTAAATACATCATATAAAATGATACAATATAACAAGGGGGTTTCTATATTTACACATGCTGCCTAAGATTTCTTTTCACAAAATATAGATATCTTTATGAAAATAACTACTGAAGAGTGCCATCATTCAAACTCTAGTTAGATAGCAGAGTTACTTGAATGCTTAAACACAAACTGTGAATCGACATAATAATGGCATAATACTTTTACTGAAATATCTGCATAAAATGAATTTGAAGAAGTGGTAAAAGTTTTAGTAACTATTTGCAACCGAAGTTAATTTGTGGATGCCTCCTTCTTTTCCACTTTCCCAATGAAAATTTTAATTAATGATAACTATGTGTAATTGGATTGTATTACAGCCAAATTTTTTTCAGTTATATTAAATACAGTATGGGTAGCCTTTTTGTAAGACTTTTTTCAATAGAGGGACAGTATAGAAAGTTAATTTTCTTAACTTTCTAACATTTAAATTACTATTTCATAACTTCCTACTTTATTTAAAGCATTTTTGCAATTAGAACAATGGATCTACAATCAACAGTTCAAAACATTTTCCACTGATCACTTCTTGTGGGACATCCGTATATCAAGAGAGTATCTTTTGTATTATGTGAATTCATTACGAGGAAGGCCTGCACATATTAAATGGGATTTATTTGGTTTCCACAACCTATCGAATTGGGACAAGATAGCAGACTCAAAATCTTCAGAATAATCTACTCAAAATACACTCAAAAAATTGCCTCACACACACTTAACATTTTGTTACTTTCACATATTTTTAAATTTTTCTACTGAATAAAGTTTTAAGGGCTACATATGTAGCAACAAAGGTAATTTGTCTCAAGCCAGAAACTGTCATAGCCTCAGATTTGCTAAGACTGTTCTGAAATTGACTGGGTCAAAATGAATTAAAAAAATAGGAGTGAGGTATCTCTAAGGGCATAGGCACCCATAGGAGAAGGCAAGAGGTGACACTTGCCCTCCAATGGACGTTCAAGATCAAAAAGGTGGGCATCAAGCTAGTTAATGCTGTGTGTCTTATCCTTGAGATTACCCCACTGAAGTCACTTTTTTGCACTGTGGCATATAAAAATTGTTAAGAAGGCCATTGACTTTGTGCCACATTAACTCTCCAAGTTAATTTACTGTGTTGTCCGGTGTTGCTGAAAATCAAATTGATTAATAGACATAAATTATAGACGAAATTTGGCAAATTAAAATTTATTAAAATATTTTTATTATTATTCATACTAAATTTGCTCAATATTATACTATTTACACAATCTTCAGTTGCTAACATCATAATTACAGGTAATTTTACCTAGAGCCATTGAAATGTGATACAGCGACTTAATACCGACTTATAGTCAGACTCATTATATTCCTCACATATATTAAGAAAAATATACAATCCCCATGAACCAACCACTGGACTGTCTGAACAAATCCCTGGATGGCCAGAAAGTGCCACCCAATTTAGACCAGAAGTGGGGATGGCATCCACAGGGACTATGCTCCCCTTTTCCTATCACCAATCTCTTAGGACTTACGGATCCACATATTTAACATGCCTATACTCCGTGTGAACATGGAAACAATTTGGGCAGGCTGGGAATCAAACTCGGGTCATCCAATTCCAATCCCAGTGAGCTAACCACTGGGCTGTCCCTCCCCATGAAAAAATCTCTTTTTCGACCTACCCGAAAGTGTAAGGCATCTGTTTGGACAGCCAGAACAGTGCCACTCAATTGAGACTGGAACCTAGTAGGGATGGCATCCAAAGGGTCCATATCCTTCTTTTCCAACCACCAACGTCTCGGAAGGACTTACAAACCCCCATATTTAACATACCCATACTCCGCATGAACACATACAGTTTGAGCAGTGCTGGAAATCAAACTCTGGTCATCCGAGTGCAATCCCCTCAAGTTAACCACTGGGCTGTCCCACTTATCGAAAAAATCCCTTGAAGCAGATGAAACAGCTGCAGTTCCCAAACACCTACTAAAAAATCTGGACTTTCCAAAAAGGTTCAATTTACTAGCAGGTCTGGCCAAACTGTTAAAAAGCCTAAATGATATGGTGACTATGTGTGGTCAGACTTCCCATAACAAAAAAGGGAAGACGTGTGAGCAGACAATAACCCTGCCCATAACTGATAACCAGTTTACTGTACCAGTGAGGGGCATGTTTACTTCTGCTGAAAGCGAGCTCACAAGTTAACGAAATGATCTGAAGTTGCAAATCGAAATGTTGTGATTGTCTCTAATAAATGTTACATTGTTGATATATTTTTAACATGTAGTTTTATTGTTTGCACAGTAACAATAAAACTACATTGTGGGGAGGGCAACTTAACACAAGTGAAAAACACACACACACACACACACACACACAAAAAAAAGCTCTACAAATCCAAAACGAAGAGTACAAATGAAAATGTTTGTGATATAAACCGATACAAATTAATACAATCGGTTTTGTTTAGTTCCCTTTCATTGGGAGGGGGACTTCATGACAGTGCGTCTAAACAGCTTTGGATTGCTATAGGTACGAAAAAATGGAAATTTAATAAATCCTAAACGAAAAGAGTGCCCCTTTACAATTCCCTTTCCGTGGGGGAACTAACTTGATGCAAGTGATAAAATGAAAATTCTATAAATCCAAAACAAAAAGAGCATAAATGAAAGTTTTTGCTGCACAAACCAGCACAAACAAATGGCATTAATGTTTTTTCAAAATTCATTGGAGAAATGATACAAAGGCTATTTTTCATGTATGTCCTAAAATGCTTACCCACATCTAGAAGGGACAGAAACTTACAATTTGATGTATGGACTTTACATATAAAGAATGAATGAAAAAATTTAAGTTTTAAACATATCATAAGCAGAATTATTCTTTCCAAAATAAGTAAATTTTGTAGTTTATTTCGGCACGTTGTTGTATCTGGGAAATATTAAATAATTTAATGAAATGGTGTGCAAAAAATTAGGTTCAATATTACCATATTAAAAAAAAGTTTGTGTTTTTTTTTCAAATATAACTGTACTCAGATATACACTTTTGAAAAATTTACCATTTAAATTTTACTTCCTCTGCATATTTTTACTTTATTAACATTTTATTCTAATGTGGTCCCCTAAACCTTGCTAGGGCCCCAATGCATTGCATTAGTGTAGTTACACTAGGAGTGTTCTGATATCCAATACAGATTATCAGTTTCGCCAATATATCTGTTTCCCTGATAACATTAAACCGATATTTGAGAACCAATAAACTGTTAGATCTGATACCTTTTCTTCTTTTTTTTTTATACTTCAGCATTGAAGAAATGTTTTTTTTTAACTGCCTTTTGTTCTGAAACAGAAAGATAGACACTGGAGGCCAGGGATAAGTCTGTCAGATCCTCTGCATCTGCATGAAAGGGAAACTCTCAAGTTGAATGTCATTCGGCACTATGTTCAAATATTTATAATCAATGGCCCCACCTTTCTGTTATTTATTCATCTTTAGAATAGTATGGAGATCTGTAACTCTTAATACATAAATAAAATTTCTTTTGAATACTGAGTTGGCCACAAGCAAGCCACAAGGGACTTAAAAATAAAACCATTTCTGGTTAGATATATATTACAGATATAAAACTTGGGTGTTTCCAGTTAAAGACAGAGTTGCCAGATTGGGCAACATTCTGTTAATCAGGCTACTTTTAAACCCTTATCAAAAAATTTTGAACCATGAATTAACTAAAAGACTGATTTGAATTATTAAAAGAATCACTGAGGTGCACCTTCCCGGGTCTCGTAGTACCTGTATACCAAATTTCATGGCTGAGATTTCCCGCTACAGACTTCACACATACACACACACACATTTCCTTTATTACATAAAAAGAAGGCTGAAAGCGACTTGTAAAATTGTATACAAAGGCTATTTTTAACATGTTAAGAGTGGCGTCAGTCCATGGGGATTGACTGTGAACTTTTCATTTGGATGATGTCGGTCCGTGGGAAAGGCAGTATCAAGGTTAAAATATAAATGTTATAATTTTAATGGCGTTTATTAAAACATTCTAAGCAAAGATGTGGTTTTGTTTTATACATATTACAAAAAGTGACAACCTGTTTGGTTAACTTTCTGGCTGTATTTCGCCCGAATATTTTTGCATTTGTGTTATAACATTCAGAGCAATATCTTTAGACTCTATGAATGTCTCTTTCTTTTTTTTGCAATTTATGAAGACTTCTATTGATTCAGATTGGTATTTCATCATTTGAATGCCATGTAAGTGCATTTGCCAATTGTTTGCGAAATATCGTGATTGACATTTTTCTTCCTGTTGCATCTTTGAACATAAACAAAGCATTCACAACAGCGGTATTTAGAAAAAGTTTGATAGCTAACTTTCTGTACCATTTTACTGTCTTTCTCAATGGACTGCTATATGAACTCATTTGGTTAAAAAGATCAATAGTGGTTTTTCCTGTACTGTATTCAACGACCATTTTTGGTTTGCGACAAACCCCTCTTTTTGTTTTTACATTTACCATTTCACTAGAATTTTTAGTAGAAAGGACCAAAACTTTTCATTTCAAAACTGTAATTCCATTACTATTTTCTTTGGCAATAACTTCCCCGCATTTCAATTTAGTTGTTAACACTTCATTTGGGTTTCCTTTGATTTATTCGAAGTGTACCAATCAAATGCATATTTTTCTTTATTAGCTTATTTACCAAGTCCACACTGGTGTACCAGTTGTCCGTACATAGTGTATGGCCTTTATGAAACACATCTTTAGATAAATCCAATACAATATTTGATGGTGTTGATTTTATTTTGTCCAGAGCTTTTCCTGTGTAAACACGAAAACTGTAGGTGTACACAGAATTGCAGCATAATTTAAATATTTTTATGCCATACTCATGCCTCTTTTGTTTCAAATATTGCCTGAATATGATTTGTAGCGGAATGGGATTAGAGGCTCGTTGATGCATAGTGCCTCGGGTGGATCATAATATTTTATAAAAGCAGTTGTCAGCAATTTTTATAAAGCAGTATTCAGTTTGTCTATGATGATTTGGACTTTTGACAGACAATCAGATGTACCAACTACTGTATTATTTGTGAAATGTAACATTTTCAACAGAATTTCAAATTTGTCTCTGCTCATTACTTTCTGCAGGAACGTTTGAACAAGTAATGGATGGCGGGACCAATACAGATAATTGGATGGGAGTTTCACCAATCCCATTCATAAAATCAGTCTAAACATACGCTTTATTTCATTTCTGTTCGTTGATACCCATTTATGTAAACATTTGGAAGCCATTCTTGGTTGCAAAGCATAAAGATTTGTTTGTTCATTGATGTGTTAAAAAATTCCATGAGTGACGAAGGGTCCATAAAAATCTTCGACTTCGTTACAATTTAGCACTTTCGCATTAGTTGTTTTAGCACCATACATAATCGTAAAAGGCACAATATTCGGCTAGTTGCCTCATGAATCAAACCACTCATTTTGATGACTAGTTCCAATATTACTTATTGAACTATCAGAATGAATGTCAGATGAATTATCATCTTCAGATGATGGCAATTGTATTATACGGCGACGTTTAGATGGTAAAAATAGCTCACTCTATGAATAGCTATCTCCTTCTTCTCTCAATATTTTTGGTATTATCAACAAATATTTTCGAAAATAACCCCCATGAAAATTACTTTTGAAACACAAATTTGAATATCACAGAAGCAACGAACTATAATTTTCTCAGCTCAAATGGTCTTTTGTCTTTCATGTCTGTATTTTAACTGACTGTCTCTTGGTGGTTGCCCGTTCACCATTCCATCACATTATTTTTCTGTTTATATTTTTTATACTTCTAAATTGGCTGCACCATTCGCATAGCCGAAACGGACAGTGACATACTATCGTCACCTCGACTTGTGTTATATCTTCTGTATATATACTCTATGACTGAACACCTTGCCGAGTGATCGCTGCTGTGTACCGCCTGAATGGTAGGCAGAGCAAGAACAGCTCCATGCTCACCATGTTAATGTATGTCCTAAAATGTTTACCCACTTCAAGAAGGGGCAGAAACTTACAATTTGATGCACGGGTGGTTCCAGTAGTATAACTGGCAAGAAAATTAGAAAAATCCGAAATTAATTCATAGGAGGGTTGGAGGGTAGAGGTGCAATTTTATTTTCCAATATCTGGTTCATATTTGATTAAATCTCATATGAATAACCACTGTTGTACAAAAGTTAAAATAGAGTTCAATATTCAGCCTTGTTATCCTACTATTTTCTTCACTTATTTTACATGCATCTTTTCCCGTAAAATTTGCTTTTCATTAGCCGAATCAAAAGTAGAAAAGGAAAAAGCAAAACATCTCCTACAATATCTGCTAAAAGATAATAAATGAATAATAGAAAGAGAGATGGAAAGATCATGAAGAATGCACTTCATTATCTGCTCGATAAATTACAAGTTTCATTTTCTTCACAACAATTTAGCTCAATTATTCTTTGTTTCATTCCAATTTGGACTAAAATGCTCTGAAAATTTGTAGTATTTAAAAATATTTGCTTTAAAACTAATATTTGCAGATATAATTATTTGGACTGGGATTCCCTCATGTTTCTCATTTGCGAAAATACTGTCTTCACCAAGTATTTGTTTGCATTGAGTCAGCAGACTAAACAAAACAGAGTGGAAGTGAGACTTGGCGATTATGATGCTGGGGTTAACTATTTTATTTCGCATTTGTATTATTTTATTTCGCAGGATAAAGGAGGTCAAGTCTAGTGTTAATATAATTTTTTACTTCTATGTAAAACTTTTTTCTCAGTTATTTTTACTTTCTCATACAAACAAATATAATATAAAGTATTGTTTTCACAAAATTTTTCGATTTCAAGATTTTTATGCCAAATTATGTTTTGGGACCTTCTTAAACACATTTTGACTATTTTTTACGTGATGTCCATTTGTCTGTCTGCGATTGATTTCTTGTATACACAATAGCTGCCACAAATATGAATGGATTTTCATGAAATATTGAGCTTACTGTACAGAGACTCTAACCAATTCATCACAAAATAACCAGTTGAAGAATAAACATTCATGATCGATACAGTATGGTCCCATCTAGATGAATCAACCTCCTATCACCTAAATGCCCCGAACAGGATCATCCGTATTGGTCAAAAACTAGCTGGGAAGGAGGACAACACCAACAATCAGGCCAATCCCTATAGAAGATCGTTGAACTAAGGAATGAGAAAGGAGATGGTTGGAGTCAAGAGACTCCTACAATGCTAGAACATCAGCACTTGCAAACTCAAATAACATCATCTATGAATTGTTTGCTCGAAAACTTCGACCATTCCACTGAATAATTTTAAATTCCGAGAATAAGACCCAAAAAAAAAACCTTGACAGCCATCCAACAAAAACAGCATTCTCCTCGGTGCCTCCACACATGAATGCGTCCATCATGATGCTGTACACAGAACCGGGATTCATCTGAAAAGACGAAGTGGTACCACACCTGTGTCCAGTGTCATTGTTCATCGCACCACTGTAGGTACGCCTGTCTTTGCGGCAGCATCAAGGGAAGCTGCAATAATGGTCACCGTGCTGACAGCCTGTGGTGCTGCAGACATCATCGCACTGTCCGTGCAGACACTTGTCGTCCTGCAAACAAACCAAGTTCCTGACTCAGAGTACGTGACGTGGTTGTATAATCCCACAAGGCCGAGAAGACAACATGTCTGTCCTCTCCATATTTGCCTGACAGTCATGGAATCCCGACTAAAGCCAGCAGCAATGTCGCGGAACGATAAACCGCAGTCCCGATAGGCCACGATCCTGCCGTGGTCGAATTTCGACACATGCGGTAGGAGTTTCTCTTTATTACATGAGGCATAACACGACCTTCATACAAACAACCAATGTTCAAATGTGATTTCCAAATGAAAAACATGCTATGCAATCTTATCTTTTATACAGAATGTAGACGGCATTACTCATACCTGCTTTATGCACATGTGCTGCAATGCTAATTATTTGCATATCCCAGCATGTAGTACCTTTCATGTAAATTTGACGTTTGTTGCATGCCGCCTTCATCGTGTAGCAATTTTAATGACCAGCAGTGTACATGGAGAGGTTAATTGATGTGGAGTGGTTTCATCAATGGCTTTTTTCCTTCTGTCTGAGTCGGAGCAAATAATCTCCAACAGGTTGAAGTGATAATTTTGGATATTATCTCACTTGCTCAATATCAGTATTACATTGTTCAGTGTTCCTATTTAAAACCTTTCTCGATTTTGATAATTTAATATCATAGACAGCTGGAAAAACGCAAATGGAGAATAGAAATTGTCATTATGAAGAGAAACAGAAAAGAAACAGCACTAAAAGGATGATGACAGCAACTATAAAATTCAACTATAAAATTCCAACAATAAATGTAAAATTTTGAAAAAAAAAAAGATTTTAATATGTTTGTTGTCTGAATGCCACATATGGCATAAAACAGAAATTTTCCTTTCTTTCAGATAAAAGAAAATCTATAATTAATATAACTTTATTTCATGAGAAATTAGTATCCCATTATAGTTTACATTTCTATTGTTAATGTTATATTCTTAATGTTTTGCTTACATGTGAAATAATTTAAAAAATACTATGATTACGACTAAACTCACTGTTCATTTTTTCAGAAACTTCTGGAGTGTCTCAAATACAAACATCGCAGCTTGAATACAAAATGGGTATGCTCACTTTAAAAATTTTCACCTAAGAGTTTTAAAATATTAAAGTGTATTTTCAATAGTTTGGTTTTTAAAAATGAGCAAGTTTGTTATTCTTACAGCACTTTTATCTCTGAAGAAAAGGAGTAATGAAATGTTTAAAAAAGATGTAATTGTGCATGACATAAAGAAATATAAAATTGCATAAAATGTTACCGATATATAGTGATTAGACATTGTTAAGATATACAAAAAAATTGTTCCTATAGGAAGACATTTTTTAGTCCTATTTTCTGATTCCTATAGGAATGAGAGAAGTGTACCTTTGTGGTGGCGATTAGGGGCCTTAGCAATACTGTACCACATCATTTTCAAATGCCAATGATGCATCACAAAAATTTTGAAATATTCTTTACAGCTGCAAATTTTTCAAACTGTTAGTTCTACCAGTCACCTAATTCATTTGTGTTAAAATACATATAAAATATCTACTCGCTTGACAAAGCTAAGAATTTCAATTTTTTGATAGGCCCGTCAAAATGCCTACCATTTTCATAGTACTATAGTTACTTTTTTTTTTAACATCATAAACATTTGTCAGCCATCTATAAAGTGTACAAAAGAATATATATGTTTCCAACAATCAAATAGGTGGACCAGTATTGGGAGCTCTCGATTTTGCTCTTGACAATGATATTTGGAGAATTTTTAATAATGCCGACACAGACTAATTTGAGAAACAAATTAAATGAAAATTTCTTGAAGTCTATTAACTATAGCATTCTAAAAGTTGTCTAATTCATTTTCTTGTGTGAAAATGCACATAAAATAACTACTCACTTTTGCTTTATTTAATTGCCAAACTGCATTGTTTAATCGACCTGTGGCGTGTGACCTATGTTTAGCGTGTGACCTATGTACACCCTGTCTCAGATCTAAAACTCCACACTTAACCCTTTGCGAATGGCAGATATGTCTGTGCGTTGACTGTGAAACTGCATTCAAAGATGATACACATTCATGTCGAAGAGATATTTACCCTAAAGGGCGATGGATACCAATGCACATTTTCATATGGAACATTTTTATTTGAATTTATTTTAATACTAGATAGTGCTAAATGTCAAGTATTAGCAATATACATTTTGCTAATACTTGACCTTGGTATAGGGGGTCCCAATGAATCATCACTTCATCTAGAACAGTAAATCATGGTTTTGTAATATAAACAAACAATTCATTTCTCACAGACTCTGCTATGTTATAATTGAGTATGGGTTCTCCTTTCGATTTCAGTTTAATGATTGCATTGGTGAATTATTGGAATATAAGAGACTATTTTCTTTCAAGTTTGGGTTTTAGAGGAATGTGCACAGTAGTGAATTTATTAGGTTACTTTTGGGATAAAAGAGTGGCTGAATCAAGACATTTTCGGCATACATAAGAATATACTTGCATGGTAATTGAACCAGGCAGTTATAAAATTATTGCAGATAGTGAAGATTCATGGAACTTTGGTATTTCTGATGAGTGCACAGACAGTTTTTATGAATGCAAAGATTGCAATGTTGGTCTTTGTGTAAATCCATGTTTTGAAATATATCATACATATATCGTACGTAAAAGGCGTATTAATCAGCGAAAATAACAACACTATTTTCTTCTTAAAATTTGTATATAATCTCTATTAGCTATATAAAGTTTTGAATACAATCATTTGGATATTTTCCTGCATAACAAATAACTATTTTAATCAAGTCAATTAAACATTTTTAATCATTTAAATTTTTAGCATTGCAATAAAAGATAATTTGTGTGGAAAGTAATCATGAAATGAAAAATAAGTATTTCCTTTATTCCTAAAAAAAATAGAATGTTGTATTGAATTGATGATTTTTAGAGAATTTTTCTCGGAAGTTAGGCTTGGTGCAAAAAATGTGCAGTCTTTTGGGACCTGTTTAGAAGTGAAAAGTTCCATCCTTTGGGCCACAGCAATTCTGGGATGCTGCTGTCCATAAAGGGTTAAATTTCCAGCTGATAAAAAAAATTTTAATAGTTTAGCTGAAATGCAAATCTCATCACTGCACACATATCCACACACCTTCTTTTGATGTCACATGGATTGCCTACCCAAGGTCAAAGGAAGATAACAGAGCAATAAAAATATTATACACTGAAACAAACAGGTTCTCACAATAGGGAAGGAGCTACTTGAAAGACGATTTTTCAACGCAGAGAGAGAGAGAGAGAGAGAGAGAGAGGAATACCGAAAACTCACTATTTTTTTTATCCACTCTAAACTTGGAAAATTCTTTGAAAATTAAATTCAAAGATTTTCCAGGCCCATTTTTCATAAGTACCCTATTTTTCAGGATATTCAAAGCTTTGGGGGGGAAAATTGGAAATTCAAGGATTTTCCAGTTTTTCAAGGACACGTGCGCACCCTGTTTAAATGTTCCAACATTTTAATAATTGCAGCATCATTAGACCAATTTATATACAGTGAAGCCTATGTATAGCGAACTTGAATATAGTGAAATATCAGTTATTACAATACTATCTTGCACAAACAACATATTTTTTTTATATTTTTAGCACCCTTTTGAACTGATCTCTGAGTTCCACATGATGTGAATTGTAACCCCCTACCCAAATTCCACAACCATGAGTGTAAAAGAATAGGCTTTGCGTGAAGCTTTGCTCATTTATCTGTTCATCCATGGTGGACTCAAACTCTTGCCATATTTAAAAATTTTCAGAAGCTAAGATCATTTTCACACCTGATTCTATTTTTGAATTGAACTTTATTGAAAGTTTCTCTATTGTCTCTCGGTCAAACTCCCTTGCTAACAATACCTGTCTCTTCCTTTCCGCTTAGCAATGCCTGGCCTAATTTTCAAAACCATTTGCTTCCATCATTTTTTGGTTATTTTCTACACATTTTCCAAAATTCTGTTACTTTCTGCAGTATTAGTTACTCATACAGCCAGTTAACTCATACAGCCTCTAAAACCAATTAGTTTCTTCATTTTGTTGTCTTAATCTCAGTCTTTTATTCGCTGGTACTTTTACAGTTTTATTTTGATTATATGTTTTTTCTTTAAGTAGTTGAAGTCATCTCATATAGCAACCAAGATTCTGCCTTCATTTCTGTTAAATTCTACAATATTTCTGCAGTTATAAACAGTTATTTTTACAGCTGTTTTTTATAACTGATGCATCTTCCTAAACTGGTTAGTTTTCTATTTAATTTATCATAAAACACCCAAGTTTACAGTTTTTGTCACTGAAAAAATGCTTTGAATCTTTCTACTGGTTGCTCACATTCCTCTTTGATTCTTTGTCATTCATTCATAAAACTCTACTATTCTTTCTTTCATGATTTATACCATTTATTTATATAATTCTGCTATTCATTTCCTCTTTAGTTTTTAACTTTCATTTATACTTGTGCCAATTTACAACAATTTCCCACCTCAACCATATTTGCTATTCTAAAAGCAGTTGCCAATTTTGTTCTGGTGAATATAGGTCATGTTTCTTGTAATACAAATGAAGAAGGTTGTTTTTTGCCTTCAAAACCTGCTGACACCCTTATTTTGTTGTTTCATGATGTTTTATACAAAACATTATAACTTTTTTTATAACTTTCAATAGGATATTAAGTGTATTTTGAAGTTGTAACTATGGTTGGGAGTTCAATTTCAATGTCTGATACAACCCCCTCCATTAGCAGACTCTCACTTTAAGTGTTTCAGATCTATCTATCTATCTATCTATCTATCTATCTGATTGTTACTTTGCTTGCCACTTTGCAGTTCTTTCTTAGTATAGAGAGCGCACTGTTTCTGACCTGAGGAAGAGGGCTCAAAACGTCCTTGAAACAATTGTAGTCACCTTATTTGTTTATACCTGCTTTCTTCTACAATAAGTCCTAGAATACCTGCAATAAGTCCTTATACTATAAATACTAGAATAAAAAGTATATCATGTAACTGTTGACAGATTTGATTTTTTATAGCTATAGTTACCAATAAAGAATAAAAATTCATATAATATGAGGATTATGCTAACACCATCTACTATATACCTACATGAAATTTTACATTTAATTGATCACACTAAAATGGGCTCAACATTTTATTAGTCCAATAATCGTCATGATAGTTATACAGTATTAAAAAATATATATACTCAAATGGTTTGGCAATTAATATAAGCAAATACTTAAAAATACAGATGAGTTACCTCTGTCTGAAACTTTTCCAACTCTAATTTTTTCCTCATTTCATGCTGCATATAAGGATTTGCATTAAACTGTCCCTCTAACAAACTAATCCATATATTTTCATTATTAAATTTCTCAGCCTTTTCCAAAAGAATCAAAATCTTCTTTCGCTCTTCTATAATGAGAAAAATATAACAAAATTTATATTATACAAGTCTGATAGTTTCTACAAAAAAAATTCAAATTTCACTTTACTTTAAGAACAACCAAATCATACTACTGTTCTAAATTATTGTTTGCCTTTATTGTAATACTATGTATTTCTTCTTAACTAGAACTTTTTGACAGAAATAAAATATTTTGGCCAAGTGAGAACTAGTGTTCAGTAACTAGTATTAGCTTTAAATTTTTTATTTCTGTTATTGTAAATTATCTGCAAATGGCCTAAAAAGCATAATAACGTAAATAAAAGTATTTGCACTCTCATTTGCTAGTAATTTCTGTTATTACTTATACAAAATGTATTTAATTGGACTTGTGCTCTCTTTATGAACTCATTTTTCTGCGATTAAATCCATGTTCAATTTGGCAGCTATCTCCTTATGAACATGCAGAATAGCCATGCTATTTAGTCTCTGCTGCTTTATTGTAGATCTCAAGTAAGTCTTGAGTCATCGGAGAGTAGAAAAAGATCTTTCAGCTGTACAGGATGTAACCGGAACAGTTAATATTCGGTTTATTAATTTACAGAACTCTGGTATGAGAGAGCGGAAAGAAATGTTTCCTTTTCTATATTAAAAAATTCAAACATATCGGATATACTGTTAATTTCTGCAGAATTTGCCTTAACTGTGCCCCAAAATATATCCCGGTGAAGCGACAACCTTTTACCATCAAATTCCAAACCGTAAAAAGATACTATTTGTTCGTTACCTTTATCTTTATTGAGGGCAAAGTTTTCAATCATGGAAAGATGCTCCATCGTCTTTTTCTCAAATCTTGTTTTCAGGGAACTTATGACATTGTCCACTAATTGAAAGTAAATTTGACGATATCTTTCTTTAGGTGACTGAAATTGATAAGGATCACTTACTTCCCTCGTCAAATCTTCATGCAATTTTCCTAATCTGTGGAAAAACAGGACCTTCTAAATCCAATTCTACACCTTTTTTTATTACTTTTTCCTAGAAATCTTCAAAATTCTTTTTTTTTATCTGAATCTGAATAGACTGTATTACACTTTTGATGTAATTATTTGCAGCTTGAACGTTCAAAGATGTTTTCTGGAGAGCAATATTTAACGTCTCCACTCTTTGAAAGACAAAAATAACAATTTTTGTCATAAAGAAAAATTCGAATTCTTGATTTTTTTTTTTAAGAAAGCAGTTAGCTTTTGCTCTTGCTTTTCTAACTTCCTTGCACATACCTTCGAGAAACTTAATGACCGTTTCGTAATTTTTTTCCAATGATAAAATGGAGCTAACTCTCAAACACAATCTAGTTGGACAGAATGGTCGCAAGGAAACTGTATCATCTGAACCCAATTGAAACTTTTGGAAAAATTTTAATAGAGATCCTCTTATAAACTATATTAGCTTGCGCACCAAAGTTAAGTAATTACGAATTATTTGTAATTTGCACATACTGCCTTGCACTACCAAATTTATAGTATGTGCAAAACAATGAATATAAATAGTCCTTGGCTCAATCGACAAAATCCTTGATTGCAGTCTTGAAAGATGGCCGCTGACATTAACAGCTCCATTGTAGGGTGATTTTCAAATGAATTGCCGTTTTTAGTTCTCCATCATATAAAAATGTGATTTAGATTATAAATAAAATTGTACTCTGTTATCAATTTTTTGTAATGTTTTTTTATACTAGATAAGAAGGAACAATATGGCTTCCATTAACTTTGTTACCAACTGCAGAAATCAAAACCTATTTAAAATAATAGTAGTAACACTCGTGAGATGTACAGGGAACACATTAAATTTAAATTTTAAAATATTAATAATTATATTTATAAAGGAATCACTTGCAATTTTGTTAATTAAAATTTAAAACCATATTTTCTAATTCATATACAAAAGCTAATCTAGTTTACGAGAATAAAAACAGACTTCCTTAAGTGTGGTGTTTTGAGTTGGGACATGCAAATTTATTATTTCAAGACTAAAAATAGAAAATAGCTAATATTTTAAAAACAAACACTTTTATGAGTACATTTTTTTAATTATAAACTATTTCCAATCTATCTATCTATCTATATATACTAATTGCCAAGTGTCCGTCTGTCACGCTTTTTTCAGGCACTTCCCGAATAGATAGAGACTTGCAATTTGGTACACGGCTCGGTCGTTCGATAAAACCCCTGGAAAAATTGAATTTTCCGAAAACGTTCTATAGAGGGGGGGTGCCCCACACCAAAACATTCGAAAAGTGAAAAGATGGGAAAGCATACATTGCGATGAGATAGAGACTTCAAATTTGGTGTATAGGTAAATCATTCGAAAGGAAGAAAGTATGCAATTTCAGATTTCCAATATTTTCTACGTAAGGGGGCGCCGCACACCAAAACTTTCGAAAAGTGAAATGATAGGAAAGCATGCTTTGCGATGAGATAGAGACTTCAAATTCGGTGTATGGGTAAACCGTTCGAAAGGAAGAAAATGTGCAATTTCAGATTTCCAATATTTTCTACATAAGGGGGTGCCACACACCAAAACGTTCGAAAAGTGAAATGATAGGAAAGCATGCTTTGCAATGAGATAGAGACTTCAAATTCGGTGTATGGGTAAATCGTTCGAAAGGAAGAAAGTGTACAATTTCAGATTTCCAATATTTTCTACATAAGGGGATGTGGCACACCAAAATGTTTGATTTACCGAATAAATGAGAAAAGGCGACTTTAAAATTTGATAAAGGCTTAAAATTTGGTATATGGGCTAATAATTTGACGAAAACACCCAAGACGAATACAGTTTTTCAAAAATGTTCGTTTAAGAGGGTGCTCCAGAGTAAAACGTTCGAAAAGTCAATTGATAAAAAAAACCATGCTTTGGAATGAGATAGAGATAACAAATTTGGTGTAAGGGTAGATAGTTTGAAAGGAAGAAAGTGTACAATTTCAGTTTACCAATATTTTCTACTTTAGGGGGTGCCGCACACCAAAATGTTCGATTTTCGGAATAAAGGAGAAACGCTCCTTTAAAAACGTGATAGAGGCTTTATATTTGGTATCTGGGCGAATCATCTCATAGAAATCACAAAAAGAATAGAGTTTTTAAAAAATGTATAGTTAAGGGGGTGGGTACTCCACACAAAAGCATTCGAAAGATGAAATGCTAGAAAAGCATGCTTCACAATGAGATAGAGACTTCAAATTTGGCGTACAGGTAAAAAGTTGAAGAGAAAAAAAGTGCGCAATTTCAGTCTTTTCAACGTTTGCTATTGTAGGGGGGGGGGGGGGCGATCACTAAAATGTTCGATTTGCCGAACAAATGAAAAACGCCTCCTTTACAATGTGATAGAAGCTTGAAATTTAGTATATGGGCTAACCATTTGACAAAAAAAACCAAACATGAATACAGTTTGACAAAAATGTTCATTATCAGGGTGCTACACAGAAAAACGTTCGAAAGGTGAAGTGATAGAAAAAACATGCTTCTCGATAGGATAGAGACTTCAAATTTGGTGTACGGGTAGATAGTTTGAAAGGAAGAAATCGTGAAATTTCAGATTTCCAATATTTGCTACATTAAGGGGTGCCGCACACTAATATGTTCGATTTTTCGAATAAATGAGGCAAGCTTCTTTTTAAATGTGATAGAGGCTTGATATTCGGTATATGGGCCAATCATCTGATAAAAAACCCAAGACAAAGAGAGTTTTTCAAAAATGTTCATTTATGGGTGTGCTTCAAAGAAAAAGGTTCCAAAGGAGAAATACTAATATAGGGGTGCCTCGGGATGAAATAGACTTTAATGTGGTGTACGGGTAAATAATTCAAAAGGAAGAAATGCGGAAATTCAGTTTCCCAATATTTTCTTCTTTAGGGGGTTCTGCACACCAAAATATTCGATTTGTCGAATAAATGTGAAATGCGAATTATTAAAAAATTTACATTTTTCAGGGGGTTGCTTATTGCGAGACCGTTAATTTTCAACGGGTATTCAGCTAGTATATGCTAATTGCCAAGTGTCCGCCTGTCTGTCTGTCTGTCATGCTTTTTTCAGGCACTTCCCGAATAGATAGAGACTTGCAATTTGGTACAAGGCTCGGTCGTTCGATAAAACCCCCTGGAAAAATCGAATTTTCCGAAAACGTTCTATAGAGGGGGGTGCCCCACACCAAAACGTTCGAAAAGTGAAATGATGGGAAAGCACACTTTTTTGCAATGAGATACAGACTTCAAATTTGGTGAATGGGTAAATCAGTCGAAAGGAAGAAAGTGTGCAATTTCCGATTTCCAATATTTTCTATATTAGGGAGTGCTGCACACCAAAACGTTCGAAAAGTTAAATGATAAGAAAGCATGCTTTGCGATGAGATAGAGACTTCAAATTTGGTGTATGGGTAAATCGTTCGAATGGAAGAAAGTGTGCAATTTCACATTTCCAATATTTTCTACTTAAGGGGGGTGCCGCACACCAAAACGTTCGAAAAGTGAAATGATAGGAAAGCATGCTTTGCGATGAGATAGAGACTTCAAATTTGGTGTATGAGTAAATCATTCGAAAGGAAGAAGGTGTGCAATTTCAGATTTCCAATATTTTCTACCTTAGGGGGTGCCGCACACCAAAACATTCGAAAAGTGAAATGATAGGAAAGAATGCTTTGCGATGAGATAGAGGCTTCAAATTTGGTGTATAGGTAAATCGTTCAAAAGGAAGAAAGTGTGCAATATCAGATAACCAATATTTTCTATACTTAAGGGGGTGCCGCACACCAAAATGTTCGATGTACCGAATAAATAAGAAACGTCTCCTTTAAAATTTGATAGAAGCTTGAAATTAGGTATATGGACTAATCATTTGATGAAAACACCCAAGACGAATATTGTTTTTCAAAAACGTTCCTTTAAGGGGGGTGCTCTAGAGGAAAACATTCGAAAGGTGAATAGAGCTTTTTCACCTGACGTCACATCGCCAAGCTACCACCTAGCAACCGTTGCTGGTGGTCAAATATTGCTGGCTTTGCGTTTGAGTCAATTGTAGATATACTGCCGTGTATAGCGTTACAAAATTTTATATTTGTCATTATGCCTACCGCTTGTGGTGTTTTCAAATGCGGAAATCATCCTGATCGAGACAGCAAATCTTTTTTTAGACTCCCTGCTCTATTAATTAGAGGAAATGAGTCAAAAAGACGTCTTAGTGAAGAGCGCCGGGATACGTTTTGGTGTGAATTTTTTTTTAAAAAGTCGTTTTATTAAAACTATATCCGGCCGATATCATATATAATCATAATTTCTTTAAGATAAAGTAATTGAATTTGATAATGGCGATTTGTGCCGTAATTAATTGTATCATTTTTTTCATTCCCTAGAATAATTGAAAATAAAGGGAATAAAATCAAGGACTTGTCTGTTAAAAGAAGCAAAGAATGGCCTTTAAGAATCAACAGAAAAGATTGGAATACTGAAAATTTGAAGCACAGGAAAGTTTGCAGTGAACCCCCCCCCCCCACACACACACACACACACACACACTTTTCAAGACTTTTTAATGTTATGCGTATTTTTCATTTAAAATAACCCTGGCATAAGCAAATGTTAAACAGTTGCCCCCCCCCCCCCACATACACTTTTCAAGACTTTTTAATGCTATGCATATTTTTCATTTAAAATAACCCTGGCATAAGCAAATGTTAAACAGTTGCCCCCCCCCCCCCCACACACACACTTTTCAAGACTTTTTAATGTTATGCGTATTTTTCATTTAAAATAACCCTGACATAAGCAAATGTTAAGCAGTTGCCCCCCCCACACACACACACTTTTCAAGACATTTTAATGCTATGCGTATTTTACATTTAAAATAACCCTGGCATAAGCAAATGTTAAACAGTTGCCCCCCCCCCCCACATACTTTTCAAGACTTTCCAATATTGTCTTAGCTCTTTATGAGGTGTAAGCATATGAAAATCCAACTCACAATTTGGATTCGCATTACATTACATTTTCGCAAATATAAAACATTTTAAAATTATTAATATCATGACAAATAAAGAATATCGAGCTTTAGCTCGATCATCCATATCCTGAAAATATTTAGATGACATAATTATTACTTAAAGTTTAAATTAATATTTTTGAAGCAACAGTACAACGTGTATAGCAATGGCCTATCTATGAGTTGTTTGACCACCAGCAACTGTTGCTAAGGCTCGTTACTAAGAGAGTGCCACGTGGTTGAAACAGCTCTACTCCTGACGTCACATCGCCAAGCTACCACCTAGCAACCGTTGCTGGTGGTCAAATATTGCTGGCTTTGCGTTTGAGTCAATTGTAGATATACTGCCGTGTATAGTGTTACAAAATTTTATATTTGTCATTATGCCTACCGCTTGTGGTGTTTTCAAATGCGGAAATCATCCTGATCGAGACAGCAAATCTTTTTTTAGACTCCCTGCTCTATTAATTAGAGGAAATGAGTCAAAAAGACGTCTTAGTGAAGAGCTCCGGGATACGTTTTGGTGTGAATTTTTTTTTAAAAAGTCGTTTTATTAAAACTATATCCGGCCGATATCATATATAATCATAATTTCTTTAAGATAAAGTAATTGAATTTGATAATGGCGATTTGTGCCGTAATTAATTGTATCATTTTTTTCATTCCCTAGAATAATTGAAAATAAAGGGAATAAAATCAAGGACTTGTCTGTTAAAAGAAGCAAAGAATGGCCTTTAAGAATCAACAGAAAAGATTGGAATACTGAAAATTTGAAGCACAGGAAAGTTTGCAGTGAACCCCCCCCCCCCCCCCCCCCCCCCACACACACACACTTTTCAAGACTTTTTAATGTTATGCGTATTTTTCATTTAAAATAACCCTGGCATAAGCAAATGTTAAACAGTTGCCCCCCCCCCCCCCCACATACACTTTTCAAGACTTTTTAATGCTATGCGTATTTTTCATTTAAAATAACCCTGGCATAAGCAAATGTTAAACAGTTGCCCCCCCCACACACACACTTTTCAAGACTTTTTAATGTTATGCGTATTTTTCATTTAAAATAACCCTGGCATAAGCGAATGTTAAACAGTTGCCCCCCTCCCCCACACACATTTTTCAAGACTTTTTAATGCTATGCGTATTTTTCATTTAAAATAACCCTGGCATAAGCAAATGTTAAACAGTTGCCCCCCCCCCCCCCACATACACTTTTCAAGACTTTTTAATGTTATGCGTATTTTTCATTTAAAATAACCCTGGCATAAGCAAATGTTAAACAGTTGCCCCCCCCCCCCCCCCACACACACACACACACTTTTCAAGACTTTTTAATGTTATGCGTATTTTTCATTTAAAATAACCCTGACATAAGCAAATGTTAAGCAGTTGCCCCCCCCCCCCCCACACACACTTTTCAAGACATTTTAATGCTATGCGTATTTTACATTTAAAATAACCCTGGCATAAGCAAATGTTAAACAGTTGCCCCCCCCCCCCCCCCCCACATACTTTTCAAGACTTTCCAATATTGTCTTAGCTCTTTATGAGGTGTAAGCATATGAAAATCCAACTCACAATTTGGATTCGCATTACATTACATTTTCGCAAATATAAAACATTTTAAAATTATTAATATCATGACAAATAAAGAATATCGAGCTTTAGCTCGATCATCCATATCCTGAAAATATTTAGATGACATAATTATTACTTAAAGTTTAAATTAATATTTTTGAAGCAACAGTACAACGTGTATAGCAATGGCCTATCTATGAGTTGTTTGACCACCAGCAACCGTTGCTAAGGCTCGTTACTAAGAGAGTGCCACGTGGTTGAAACAGAAATCATACTGCGGGATGAGATAGAGATTTGAAATTTGGTGTACGGGTAGATAGTTTGGAAGGAAGAAAGTGTACAATTTCAGTTTTCCAATTTTATACTTTAGGAGGTGTTGTACACAAAAATGTTCGATTTTTGGAATGAAGTAGAAATATCCCTTTTAGCACGTGATAGAGGCTTGATATTTGGTATATGTGCGAATCATTTGATAGAAAACCCAAGAAGAATGGAGTTTTTCAAAAATCTATATATACTAATTGCCAAGTGTCCATCTGTCTGTCTGTCACGCTTTTTTCAGGCACTTCCCGAATAGATAGAGGCTTGCAATTTGGTACACGGCTCGGTCGTTCGATAAAACCCCCTGGAAAAAACGAATTTTCCGAAAACGTTCTATAGAGGGGGTGCCCCACATCAAAACGTTCGAAAAGTGAAATGATGGGAAGCACACTTTGCAATGAGATAGAGACTTCAATTTTGGTGTATGGGTAAATCAGTCGAAAGGAAAATTGGTGTATGAGTAAATCATTCGAAAGGAAGAAAGTGTGCAATTTCAGATTTCCAATATTTTCTACCTTAGGGGGTGCCGTACACCAAAATGTTCGAAAAGTGAAATGATAGGAAAGCATGCTTTGCGATGAGATAGACTTCAAATTTGGTGTATAGGTAAATCGTTCGAAAGGAAGAAAGTGTGCAATATCAGGTAACCAATATTTTCTATACTTAAGGGGGTGCCGCACACCAAAATGTTCGATGTACCGAATAAATGAGAGACATCTCCTTTAAAATTTGATAGAAGCTTGAAATTAGGTATATGGACTAATCATTTGATGAAAATACCCAAGACGAATATCGTTTTTCGAAAACGTTCGTTTAAGGGGGTGCTCTAGAAGAAAACGTTCGAAAGGTGAATTGATAAGAAATCATACTGCAGGATGAGATAGAGATTTGAAAATTGGTGTACGGGTAGATAGTTTGGAAGGAAGAAAGTGTACAATTTGAGTTTTGGGTCATTCCATATGAGGACACCCGATGAGTGTTGCTCTGTAGTCACAGATTTTTTTTAAATTTTTACCATGGATACACATGGTAATAAAACCCCCAAATCTGAATTTGTAATGTATATATCCCAATAATGACCCAGATACAGGCATTTGAAAAATGGTCATTTTTGCGAAATGGCGGCCATCTTGGATTTTGCACTAATGTTTAAAAATGTAATAGCGTGAGAACTAATGGCTCAAATGAAATAATTCTGGTACCAATTTAAGGTCATTAGTATCAGGAATATAAGTGCCATATCAAAACAATTAAAAAAATATATTTTAATATCGTTATTACATGAAAATTGCAAAAATCACCTTCGGATTGATGGACAACTTATATGGCTATAAAAAAAATGGCCCCTAATATTTTTTTCTAAAATTTGGTACAAATACTAACTAATATGTGGGCTTTAAGTAAAAAAAAAATTAGAAAGGTAATATTTCTCATTGCAGAGAAAATAACTTTAAAACATATATACATTTAGTTAACATTTGACATGCAATGCTTTAATCATTTTTAAAAAAATATTTTTTAAAAACAAATAATGAGCAAAAATAAAACATAGACATTTTTTACACAGTAACTAGTATGTGTGCTTTAAGTAAAAAAAATAGAATGGTAATATTTTATTTAAATAATGACTAAAAAAATACTGTTATATGTATGGGAAATCAGTGTAAAATTTCTGGAGTGCTGAAAAATTCTAATAAAAATCTTCCTAGAAACCAGACAGTTATCTCTCTTGTATTTTATTTACTTATTTCAAATTTTAAGAAGGTATTTTCTATATTCAGTAGAGCTAAAGGTGCACATTTTTTCCTAGTGGCCACTGGCTTCTAAACCAATTTCACTTTAGAGGCAGTAAGTACAATAATATTTGGCATATTGGTTATAAATGACAACTATCACTTAATGCTGAAGCTTTACAGCATACATATAGTTAATTCCACAAAAAATAATTTGTAATTAGATAATATAAAACACTCATTTTCATGAAAAGCATTAAAATTAAAAAAAAAAATTAAACAGAACTACAGCATGTTGATCACCAAAACATATCTTTAGCCTTCTGCCAACTCCAAAGGAAACACTAGGCAATATTCCCTATCCAGTTGAAACAGGAGCAACAAACTAAATATAAACAAACAAGCTATTGGAGAAGAAAATTATCCTACAGCACCAATATTATTTCTGGAACATTTAAAAACACCTGTTTCTGGTCTTTGTGTACATAAGACATCAGCTGCCTATAGCCTCCAAAGTTTCAACTCTAATACTCATAGTTCTGTTATATAAGTAATAGCAATTAACATATACCAGTAGTCAGTTCCTGAAATGATTACTTGTACTGCATCATCTGTTTTCTCTTAGGTTGAATTTAAAGTAAAATACAATATTACATTTCTGGCTGACTTATTCCTTTCAGAGCTCATTTTTGCTCAAGTTTTCAGAGCTGAGTATGTTCAACAAATAAATCAGTGAATTGTGCTTCAATGATTATTTCTTTTATTTATGTTCCATGATTAGTTCTTGTCTTGCTATAAAAATTGAATGTTTTGTATGCAAGAAAATCAATGTGTAATTAAGCCTTCCTGTTTATTCCTGTACTTGTGTTCTGAGTGGTACTATATGCAAGGTTCACAAGGATGAATATCTGAAATGGTGCAGTTTAAGACAGAAAACTTGTGATCTATTTAATAAACCACCAAAATCAGAACTAAGTCCCTAAAACCAATTTCTCTCAAACTGTCAATGATAAATCAAGAATTACTCACTCCAGGGGAAAAAATTTTTGCATGTCTTGTTATTCTTCCTCGCATTCATCAATTAGTGAGTCAGAGGTTTCTACTGCTGACATGGAAATGACCAATGAAGCAGATTATAGTGAAGTCACAATAGTAATGGAACAATTGAATAAAAGCTGTGTGTGTGTGTGAACTTTTGGATTTATCACTAATAAAGTTCAATAGATTTAGCTCTAAGAGGAAACTTAGTTATATGCAAGTTAAGAAATTAAGTAGCCACGTTGCTACTAAAACTGCTACAGTATTGGGTATTGAAAGTATTAATAAGCTACAAAATTCAAGACATTATTTGCCAAAATTGCATGTTTATGATGGAAAATTATTGAATAAGTTTTCTTTAGATGCATCATTTAAAGAAAACGTGCAGATTTTAAAATTAGTCCAAGATTCATGGATAGTCCAACAAAGACATGTTATATTACTACAGAGAATTTAGTTAAAAAAAAAACAAGAAAAATTAAAAGAAACAGAAGGGATGTTATCAATGCCTAGTGAGATATAAGTGTTAAATTAAATTTGATACCATACAAAAGTTACTAGTTTTTATTATAACAGTCTTATGTGTCCCGGAAGAAAATATTGCATATCTATACCAAGTGAAAATGGGAAAATATTAAAACAAAAGAGATTACTTTTGCATAATTTAAAAGAATTATATGCTGCATTTAAAGATAATCATAATGAAATAAAAATACTATGTAAATTTTGCACACTACATCTAACAGAATATGTAACTGTTGGAAACAAAGTTATTCATTCTGTACGTGTTTGTATATACCATCAAAATATTAAACTCATGCTCCATGTCATCCATATCAGTGAATATATTACATCATTGTTAAAAGAAACAAGTTTATTGCACTGAATCAGAAAAGTATGGTGAGCTAGCTAGTGTGATAACTGTCCATCTCCAGAAATTCTTAGATTACCAATGCATCCCAATGAATTAGAAATTAATGTGTGTTTTATTTGTATATGTTATGTTTATGTATTTTTATGGCCCAAATGCATTATATATATGGCCAAGACCTTTAGATGTGTGCCAAAGATTATGATACTTGCTATTAGATGAAATTGGTTTAGGAGCCAGTGGCCACTAGGAAAAACTGGGTATCTTCAGCTCTACTGAATATAGAAAATACCTTTTCATAATTTGAAATAAGAAAATAAAATATAAAATGGATAACTGTATGGTTTTTAGGAAGATTTTTATTAGAATGTTTCAGCACCCCAGAAATTTTACATTGATTTCCTATACATATAACAGTATTTCTTTAGTCATTAAATTAAATATTACCATCCTAATTTTTTTTGTGCTTAAAGCACACATACTAGTTAGTGTGTAGAAAAATCTCTATGTTTTGTTTTTGCTCATTATTTATTTTTAAAAAATATATATTTTTAAATGATTAAAGCATCACATGTAAAATGTATATATGTTTTATAGATATTTTTCTCTGTAATAAGAAATATTACCTTTCTAATTTTTTTTTGTACTTAAAGCGCACATATTAGTTAATATTTGTACCAAGTTTCAGAAAAAAATATTAGGGGCCATTTTTTTTATAGCCCATTAAACTTGACTATCCATCCGAAGGTGATTTTTGCAATTTTCATGTAATAACAATATTAAAATATATATTTTTTTATTTTTTGATATAGCACTTATATTCCTGATATTAATAGCTTCAAATTAGTACCAGAATTATTTAATTTGAACCATTAGTTCTCAAGCTATTACATTTATAAACAGTGGTGCAAAGTCCAAGATGGCTGCCATTCGGCAAAAATGGACATTTTTCAAATGCCTGTATCTTGGCAATTATCGCGATATATACATTATAAATTCAGATTTGGGGGTTTTATTACCATGTGTATCCATGGTAAAAATTTTAAAAAAATCCGTGACTATGGAGCAACAAGTTTTTCATAAAATGGGTGTTTTCACATGGAATGACCCTTTTCCAATATTTTATACTTTAGGAGGTGTTGCACAAAAAAATGTTCGATTTTCGGAATGAAGTAGAAATATCCATTTTAGAACGTGATAGAGACTTGATATTTGGTATATGTGCGAATCATTTGATAGAAAACCCAAGAAGAATGGAGTTTTTCAAAAATATATATTTAAGGGGGGTGGGTACTCCACAGAAAAACAATCAAAGGGTGAAATGATAGAAAAAGTATACTTCGCGATGAGTTAGAGACTTCAAATTTGGTATACGGGTTTATAGTTTGAAAGGAAGAAAGTGTGCAATTTCAGTTTACAAACATTTGCTATTGTAGGGGTGCCGCACTCTAAAATGTTCGATTTCACGAACAACTGAAAAACGTCTCCTTTAGTGTGATAAAAGCTTGAAATTTATTATATGGGTTAATTATTTGATAAAAAAAACCCTAAGATTATTACGTTTGTTCAAAAATGATCATTTAAGGGGGTGCAACACAGAAAAACGTAAAAACATTCGAAATATGAAATGATAGAAAAACATGCTCCACAATAGGATAGAGACATCAAATTTGGTGTACTGGTAGATTCTTTGAAAGGAAGAAAGTGTGCAAATTTCAGATTTCCAATATTTGATACTTTAGGGGGTGTCGCATGCTAATATGTTCGATTTTCGGAATAAATGAGACACTCTTGCTTTTAAATGTGATAGAGGCTTGATATTTGGTATATGGACACATCATCTGATACAAAACACAACACGAACGGAGTTTTTCAAAAATGTTCATTTATGGGGGTGCTCCAAAGAAAAATGTTCGAAAGGGGAGATGATAAAATAGTATGCTTCGGGATGAGATAGAGACTTTAATTTGGTGTACTGGTAGATAATTCGAAAGGACGACGTGCGCAACTTAAATTTTCCAATATTTTCTTCTTTAGGGGCTTCTGCACACAAAAATATTCGATTTGTCGAATAAATGTGAAACAAGAATTATTCATAAATTTACATTATTCAGTGGTTGCTTATTGCGAGACCGTTGATTTTCAACGGGTATTCGGCTAGTATATACTAATTACCAAGTGTCCGTCTGTCTGTCATGCTTTTTTAAGGCACTTCCCGAATAGATAGACTTGCAATTTGGTACACGGCTCGGTCTTTCGATAAAACCCCCTGGAAAAATCGAATTTTTCGAAAACGTTCTATAGAGGGGGTGCCTCACACCAAAACGTTCGAAAAGTAAAATGATGGGAAAGCATACTTTGCGATGAGATAAAGACTTCAAATTTGTTGTATGGGTAAATCGTTCAAAAGGAAGAAAGTGTGCAATTTCACATTTCCAATATTTTCTACTTAAGGGGGTGCCACACACCAAAACGTTCGAAAAGTGAAATGATGGGAAAGCATGCTTTGCAATGAGATAGAGACTTCAAATTTGGTGTATGGGTAAATCGTTCGAAAGGAAGTGTGCAATATCAGATAACCAATATTTTCTATACTTAAGGGGGTGCCTCACACTAAAATGTTCGATGTACCGAATAAATGAGAAACGTCTCCTTTAAAATTTGATAGAGGCTTGAAATTAGGTATATGGACTAATCATTTTATGAAAACACCCGAGACGAATATAGTTTTTCAAAAACGTTCGTTTAAGGGGGGTGCTCTAGAGGAAAACGTTCGAAAGGTGAATTGATAAAAAAACATACTGCGGGATGAGATAGAGATTTGAAAGTTGGTATACGGCTAGATAGTTTTGAAGGAAGAAAGTGTACAATTTCAGTTTTCCAATATTTTATACTTTAGTGGGTGTTGCACACAAAAATGTTCGATTTTCGGAATGAAGTAGAAATATCCCTTTTAGAACGTGATAGAGGCTTGATATTTGGTATATGGGCGAATCATTTGATAGAAAACCCAAGAAGAATGGAGTTTTTCAAAAATATATATTTAAGGGGGGGGGGGGGGGTACTCCACAGAAAAACATTTGAAGGGTGAAATGATAGAAAAAGTATACTTCGCAAT
The DNA here is from genome assembly GCA_951213105.1 of Amaurobius ferox. Taxonomy (NCBI): domain Eukaryota; kingdom Metazoa; phylum Arthropoda; class Arachnida; order Araneae; family Amaurobiidae; genus Amaurobius; species Amaurobius ferox. The sequence continues at coordinate 29,471,170 of OX578141.1, read as the reverse complement.
GAGTTAGAGACTTCAAATTTGGTATACGGGTATATAGTTTGAAAGGAAGAAAGTGTGCAATTTCAGTTTACAAACATTTGCTATTGTAGGGGGTGTGGCACACTAAAATGCTCGATTTCACGAACAACTGAAAAATGCCTCCTTTAGAGTGTGATAGAAGCTTACAATTTAGTATATGGGCTAATCATTTGATAAAAAACCCTAAGATTATTACGGTTTTTCAAAAATGATCATTTAAGGGGGTGCAACACAGAAAAACGTAAAAACGTTCGAAATATGAAGTAATAGAAAGACATGCTCCACAATAGGATAGAGACATCAAATTTGGTGTACTGGTTGATTCTTTGAAAGGAAGAAAGTGTGCAAATTTCAGATTTCCAATATTTGCTACTTTAGGGGGTGTCGCACGCTAATATGTTCGATTTTCGGAATAAATGAGACACTCTTGCTTTTAAATGTGATAGAGGCTTGATATTTGGTATAAGGGCCAATCATCTGATAAAAAACACAACACGAACAGAGTTTTTCAAAAATGTTCATTTATGGGGGTGCTCCAAAGAAAAACGTTCGAAAGGGAAGATGATAAAATAGTATGCTTCGGGATGAGATAGACTTTAATTTGGTGTATTGGTGGATAATTCGAAAGGACGACTTGCGCAACTTAAATTTTCCAATATTTTCTTCGTTAGGGGCTTCTGCACACTAAAATATTCGATTTGCCGAATAAATGTGAAACACGAATTATTCAAAAATTTACATTATTCAGGGGTTGCTTATTGCGAGACCGTTGATTTTCAATGGGTATTCGGCTAGTATATACTAATTGCCAAGTGTCCGTCTGTCACGCTTTTTTTAGGCACTTCCCGAATAGATAGACTTGCAATTTGGAACACGGCTCGGTCGTTCGATAAAACCCCCTGGAAAAATCGAATTTTTCGAAAATGTGCTCTAGAAGGGATGCTCCACACCAAAACGTTCGAAAAGCGAAATGATAAGAAAGCATGCTTTGCGATAAGATAAGGACTTCAAATTTGGTATATGGGTAAACCGTTCGAAAGGAAGAAAGTGTGCAATTTCAAATTTCCAAAATTTCTTACTTAAGAGGGTGCTGCACACCAAAATGTTCGATTTTCCGAATAAATGAGAAACGGCTCTTTTAAAATTTGATAGAGGCTTGAAATTTGGTATATTGACTAATCATTTGATGAAGACACCCAAGACGAATATAGTTTTTCAAAAATGTTCGTTAAAGGGGGGAGCTCTAGAAGGAAACGTTTGAAAGGTGAATTGATAAAAAAAACATGCTTCAGAATAAGATATAGATTTCAAATTTGGTGTACGGGTAGATAGTTTGGAAGGAAGAAAGTATACAGTTTCAGATTTCCAATATTTTTCACTTACGGGGGTGCCATACGCAAAAATGCTCAATTTTCCGAATAAATGAGAAAAGGACCCTTTAAAATTTAATAGAGGCTTGAAATTTGATATATGGACTAATCATTTGATGAAAACATGCAAAACAAATATAGTTTTTCAAAAAATTTCGTTTAAGGGGGTGCTCCAGAGGAAAATGTTCGAAAGCTGAATTGATAAAAAAAAACATTCTTCGGAATGAGATACAGACTTCAAATTCGGTGTAAGGGTAGATAGTTCAAAAGGAAGAACATGTACAGTTTCAGTTTTCTGATATTTTCAACTTTTGGAGGTGCCTCAAAACCAAATGTTCGATTTTTCGAATAAATAAGAAACACGAATTATTTTAAAAATTGCCTTATTCGGTGGTTGCTTAATGTGGGACCGTTGATTTTCAACGGGTATTCAGCTAGTATATACTAATTGCCAAGTATCCGTCTGTCTGTCACGCTTTTTTAGGCACTTCCCGGATAGATAGAGACTTGCAATTTGGTAGACGGCTCGGTCGTTCGATAAAACCCCCTGGAAAAATCGAATTTTTCGAAAAAGTTCTCTAGAGGGGGTGCTCCACACCGAAATGTTCGGAAAGTGAAATGATCAGAAAGCATGCTTTGCGATAAGATAGAGACTTCAAATTTGGTGTATGGGTGAATCGTTCAAAAGGAAGAAAGTGTGCAATTTCATATTTCCAATATTTTCTACTTAAGGGGGTGCAGCACACCAAAATGTTTGATTTACCGAATAAATGAGAAAAGGCTCCTATAAAATTTGATAGAGGCTTAAAATTTGGTATATGGGCTAATCATTTGACGAAAACACCCAAGATGAATATAGTTTTTCAAAATTGTTCGTTAAAGGGGGTGCTCCAGAGTAAAACGCTCGAAAAGTGAATTGATAAAAAACCATACTTAGGAATGAGATAGAGATATCAAATTTGGTGTAAGGGTAGATAGTTTGGAAGGAAGAAAGTGTACAATTTCAGTTTACCAATATTTTCTACTTTAGGAGGTGCCGCACACCAAAATGTTCGATTTTCGAAATAAAGGAGAAACACCCCTTTTAAAACATGATAGAGGCTTGATATTTGGTATATGAGGGAATCATCTGATAAAAATCACAAAAACAATATTTTCAAAAATGCATATTTAAGGGGTTGGGTACTCCACACAAAAGCATTCGAAAGGTAAAATGCCAGAAAAGCATGCTTCGAGATGAGATAGAGACTTCAAGTTTGGTGTACGGGTAAAAAGTTGGAAAGGAAGAAAGTATGCAATTTCAGTTTTCCAACATTGGCTATTGTAGGGGGGGGGGGGCACTCACTAAAATGTTCGATTTGCCGAACAAATGGAAAATGCCTCCTTTACAATGTGATAGGGGCTTGAAATTTATTATATACAGGCTAGCCATTTGACAAAAACCAAAGATGAATACAGTTTGACCAAAATGTTCATTAACGGGGTGCTACACAGAAAAACGTTCGAAAGGTGAAGTGATAGAAAAACATGCTTCTCGATAGGATAGACTTCAAATTTGGTGTACGGGTAGATAGTTTGGAAGGAAGAAAGTGTGAAATTTCAGATTTCCAATATTTGCTACTTTAAGGGGTGCCGCACACTAATATGTTAGATTTTCGGAATAAATGAGGCACGCTTCCTTTTAAATGTGATAGAGGCTTGATATTTGGTATATGGGCCAATCAAAAGATAAAAAACCCAAGGCAAACAGAGTTTTTCAAAAATGTTCATTTATGGGTATGCTTCACAGAAAAAAGTTCGAAAGGAGAAATAATAAAATAGGGGTGCCTAGGGATGAGATAGACTTTAATGTGGTGTATGGGTAGATAATTCGAAAGAAGAAATGTGCAAATTAAGTTTCCCAATATTTTCTTCTTTGGGGGGGGGGGGGGGGGGTCTGCACACCAAAATATTCGATTTGTCGAATAAATGTGAATTGCGAATTATTTAAAAAAATACATTATTCAGGGGTTGCTTATTGCGAGACCATTTATTTTCAATGGGTATTCGGCTAGTATATGTTCTAAAAGTATAAAAAAATAATTTTATTAGCATGAAATATGGGTTCAAAGATTAGGACATTAAACAGGTGATCATTTTGAAAATCACTCCAGTAGCATTGGCCACGGCAATTTTTGATATCCAGCGAGCTAGAACATCTGTTATTGCACATAATAAAATTGGTTAATGATAAAATTTTGGGGGGAGCACCCGAGCACCCCCGCAGTCGGTGTCTATGAGTACAAGCATGTTAGGTAAAGTAGAAAATTAAGAAATAAAAATAGCTGTGAGAAAGAAAAATAAATTTAAATAGTGGAGAGCGGGAAGTGTTGATCATAAGGGAGGGTTAAACCACCATGATTTTTTCTTTTAATTCAAGCATAAGAATTCAAACTCATATGCTGAAAAAAGTTCAGAACTTTAGCTACATAACTACCATTTTATTATTTTTCAAATCAATACCTAATTTAAGTTCTCAGAAATCAAAACCAAAATCACTACCAGGGGAGGCTACATGGTTCAAACCTCCCTACTATGATAATAATAAATTCAAATGAGTATAAAATATAAGTTTAGTTATTTTTAAGAAATATTTACATAATTTAACTTCATGAACAACATCTTATTTATGCATCAAATATTCTTTGGCAAAGAAATATGCAGATATTGTTTTATAAGATATTATTTACTAGCTATGATTTCAAAATTATATTATAAAAATACAAGTTTACTTTAATTTAAATGCATCTATAGATAAACAAATATTTATTTTAAAATGGTCTGTGTTCTATAATGCTCAACCGTTCGTATCTATAAAATGGAGACTTTAGACTTTTGAATTGTGCTCCTTTACTATAATCTCAAAAACACCACTTCATAGTAAAAATTTCTACCCAAAGTACAAGAAACAAGAACTCTTTTTAAAAGAGTTATGAAATCTCAAATTAATTTGTGGTTCTGAAAGACTGTAGCTGTACTTTCACGTCTAGTGTACCCTGCTGAAAGATCTTGAATTAAGGTTAGATTTTCAGAGTTTTCGCTATGTGACCAACAGACAAACTCATTAATTGCTAAAATATTTTGACTTATGTATTTAACTGGAGTCTACAGCTTGTATTTGAACTGTTTGTTTAAGACTCTTCTAGCAGAAATTTAGAATACTGCTGTTTCAGCTTTGCAGAGGGAAAAAAAAAATATGATGTGTTAAATTTCTGTATTTACAACAGTGCAACAAATTTTTTCTATAAGATTTCTTGGTTAGAAAACCTTTGTATTTTAAGGTAAAAATTTGATAATGCAAATGTTTTCCTTTGGGAAAAGAAATCCAAAGGAAGATTTTAAATTTTACCCAGTGCTGGAAATTCTTAAAACCGATATATGACTTGCGAAACATGAGGGTGTGATTTTCTTTCTGCTATTAAAATCCGCAGTGATTTTTATTTAATACCATCTAGAATTTTTACATATATTTGTGCACTTATTATTTTATCTACCTAGAAACTGAAGATGTATCTGTCACATCAGTGAAGCATATTATAAAATTGCTGAATACAATATCAGTAAGAGGAACTACACAAGTTGCACCAAGAATTAATTTTGATTTTCCTGACTATAAGTACAGTTAACTGTTCAATTCTTAAAGCTAGTCCTATTATTTTTTAGCATTTACTTACATTAAAACAAGTGGGTCAAACCTGCCACATGTGGGGAGCCTTGACCCACAAATTACTCTTTTTTTAAAATCAATTACTTTTCTATTTTGGTGTGAAATATACTTTAGTTATATTTTTATTTTGATAATAAATTGTATGATCTAAAAAAATGTATTAAGCATGTCTATGGGTGCAAAATTTTTTTTTCTTAATGTAAAAAGTGGGTCAACCTTCCCCAGTCTTCCCTAATGATAATATATTAACAAAGATACAAGATAAATTCTAAGCATCAATTTCTTTATCAATATTTTAGATTGCAAGGCCAGGTTTTGTAGACTAAAAACCAAGTCTGCATGCTTTAGCTTAGAACACCCTTGCTAGAATATAGAGAAAATAATAGAATATATAGAGAAATAATAATAATAGAATATAGAGAATAGGAAAGAATAGTCCTTTGCAACTATGAGGTCCCAAGTAGTCGCTTGCATTACATGGCCCTCGGGACCCCCCCCCCCTGAGTGTAAACTATCAAATGCACTTGTAACCTAATATAGCCCTGTTCCTGTATTATTAACGTGAAGGATTAAGTACACTGCTCACAACTGAAACCACAACACCATGAGGAAATTGATGTATCCTCATGAAATTTACAGAATATAATTGTAACATGGAAATGTGCAAATGATCAAGAAATCATACCTGGAAAATGAAAACATGGAACTTTATTGACATTAGATCAATATGGAATAGGCCCACTGCGAGCAGCTATGCAGGATTAAATATGACGAGGCATCCAGTCAATGAGATGGTCAATGGTGTGCTGAAGGATGGCATTCCACACAGCATGCAATTAGAAATGTAATTGAACATGGTTTGCTGGAATTAGGAGTTCTCTTAATCGACGACAAATCCAGAGAATATGCTGGCTGCAAGATATCAAAACCTTGTATTCATAGTTACCCGTGCAGTATGTGGCCTAGCATTATCCTACTGAAAAAGCAGTCCAGGCCTAGTTGACAGATATGGCTGTACCACAGATCTCACAATGTCAGAGACGTATCATTGTGCCGTGATACTGCCAGAAACATGGACCAAAAGTGTTCGTCCACTAAATGTTATACCATCCATTCCCAAACCATGGTACCACTTAGGGGGGGGGGGCTATGTGGCGACTGATAGAAAAAGCTTCCTGGTGGCATTGTTAAAAGTGAAGCCATACGCATGTATGGCCATCTGGCATGTCAAAAAAGAATCAGGATTCATCCGTTAACAGAATGTTTCGCCATTCTGTAGACCAACTGCGTATCATTTAACACCACTGGAGGTGGCATAACCAAGGAAGGCGTTGAAATGGTAGGTGTCATAAAGGTCAACTATCTTGGAGTTCTGTGTCATGCAAACAGTTTTGAATTGTTTACATCGAAACCATGTTACCTGTAGTGTGGAATAAATGTTGTTCAGTTGTTGTAACACAGATGCTGTGGTAAAAGGCTCCCATGCAATGCTTCTCAGGAGCATATGATCTTCAAGTGATGTGGTACACCTGGAGGCTCCATTACCTGATCTTCATGTCATTTCATTGTTTCTCACAAACTATAACACACATCGTTGAACTGTGCTCATATCACGACCCAATAGTTCAGCGATCCTTCGAAGACTCATTCCACCATCACGTAAAACAATGATTTGTTACAGTTCCGTTGAAGGCAACTGAACGTATGCGGTACATCGATGTACTCTTGGCATACTTAATGATTTTTACAACCTGAAACCAATGACGCTACAATTTATCTGTGATATCGCTCCACTTGGACCTAACGTTTTTATGCTGCTCACCAAGGTGTTGAGTCACTATGCATAACAAAACCGTAATCATTTGCATATCTCGCTATTTCCATTGCCTGATTTATATAAAGCCACACCTACAACTTTATGATGTTGTGATTTCAGTTGTGAGCAGTGTAATATACTAAATATACAAACATGCAGTTTCTTGAATACTCTATTCTTCAGCTTTTATTCCGGAATGATTTATTACTAAATTTTATATTACATACATATCTTGAAAATGTAGTTATTTGTTTAAACAGGGAGATACAGCATATTTTCTTCTTCCCCTAGAGTACATGTTTGAAGTTTAAAATTTGAGGATAGAAGCATTATTAATATTCTTAGAAATTATATAAAAAGTGAAATCTCATATATTTTATGTTTAAAATGTGCTTACCAACAGTCCAGGTACATTCATCAGGTTTAACAGTCTTAAAAAGAGATCCCTAAAGTTTATACAATTTTTTTTAAATATTATGAAATAAGAAAATTAAATTCAATATATTTAGGATTTAAAATTATACACATAATTTAAGACTAGCAAAATATGAAATGATTACATATAAAGAATAAAATACATATATACATATGAGTATATTTTCAGACATTTATATATATTTTCATATTCAAATAAGATTTAAAACATTTAAAGATTTAGAACCTATAATAGATTACTCCCCAAGACCTTTCAAGTTACATGCTCTAAATTAGTTAACACACACTTTCACACAGAATATGTAACCTTTTTTAAACAGTAATGCCCCTTTCAAAAACATAAGTGAACTGCAGAATAAAGAGTCTACTTTTCATTTTAATTCAATTTTTAAAATGTTTAATGTCACATCTGTAAATCAGTGTACATTGTTATAAAACTAGTAGGTACCCATGGAAAATCACAGGAAAAACTTTTAAGTTGTATCCGAAGGAGTTAAAATAAACAACAGAACAACCCCATTGTGAGGAAAATCTTGAAGAGTGGCCAAAGAATATTTAATAACATTGGGGCAATGGAAGTGTGACGACTGAGATACTCAAGGCCCCACAGATCAGAGAGAGTGTCATGAAGAGAAGAAAGAACACTGTCGCAACACAGTTTTCATTTATAACTAACATTAAAGATTTCCCTCTCAAAATATAGAGATATAAAATAGTTTATTTTCAAAAAGATTTAAGAATCTTGCTAAAAGAGAAAAGAAGAATAGCACATTTTGATTTAAACTCATATATTTTTTTTTGAGACAATATATGAGTTTAAATCAAAATATGCTATTCTTCTTTTCTCTTTTAGCAAGATTCTTAAATCTTTTTGAAAATAAACTATTTTATATCTCTATATTTTGAGAGGGAAATCTTTAATGTTAGTTATAAATGAAAACTGTGTTGCGACAGTGTTCTTTCTACTCTTCATGACACTCTCTCTTTTGAGAAAGTTCCGGAACGGTGCAATATCTCGAGAAATACACTTCGGATCAAAAAATAAAAAAACATGAATTCAATATTTTCAGAAAAGATATCCAATGATACCAAAATTGGCCCCCTCCTGGGGGGAAGAGGGGTAGGGCAACTTTGAAATCTTCAATGGGAACCCACATTTTTTATTGCAGATTTGGATTCTCCAGAAAAAATTACATTCATTTGACCTCTCCAGAAAAAATTACATACATTTGACCTACAATTTTTGATTTTTGCTCCCACAAACGGCACTATAATTGAGAAAAACGGAAGTAGGGCACAAACGTTTTAAAATGGGAATGTCTCGGGAAATACACTTCGGATAAAAAAATAAAAAATTAAGTGTTCAATATTTTCAAAAAAACTATCCAATGATGCTAAAATTGGCCCCCTCCCCCCGCTAACCACTCACTTTAGCGACAACTGCTGACTTCAGTTTAGAAAACGGTTCAAAACTACTTTTAGCACTACCCAGGAACAACGACGTGGACTTTGTAGTTTTCTGTTCCCTTCGGGGTGCTCGATTACAGGGTTCCCACAAAATGAATGAAATTAAATTCCCTGAGTTTTCCAGGTTTTCCAGGTACGATTTAAAAATTTTCCAGGTTTTAATCTCAAAGCTTATCTCGGTCCTGAATAAGTAAAAGATAGCAATACTCGAAAAGAGTTATTAGAGTATGTAATTTGATCATGTCACAGCATTTGGAATTATGAAATATGTGTGGCTCAAAATTTTAAAATGTAATAAAATTAAGATAAATAAAATAAAAATGTTCCATAGGTATAAAAATATTTAAAATGTTATTTCCAATCAATTAAATAAAATACATGAAAACAATTGCATTAAAGAATGAGCAACATTTATTTGAACCAATTACAATTATTTTACTAAGCACAATGTTCAGATTTTAGCTTTTATTTTATTATAAACTTGATGTATTAAATGGATATATAACAAAGACCAGTGTAATTTATCAAATAATTTCCTGTCATGATTCAAGCTCTTTCAATTGTTTTGCTATGGAATTTGCTTCTTCTCGCATCTTTTGTTGCTTTGCTTGCAAAATACGTATCTCATTTGCTTTGCGCTTTCTTTCTTCTCTTTCATTAGCTTTAGAGTTAATTTTCTTTTTTCTTATCTTCTCCAATGCTTCTTCATATCTACTATGTGCTCCTCTCACACTTTGGATCATACCTTTATTGACATCAACATTAGACACTCCTCCTGCTACTTTCACTGCATCATAAACTTGACGAATGGCCACAAGCGATTGTTCTTTAAGATTTTCAACTAAAACTTGTTTGTTTATGGAAAATCCACTTTCCACATAGGCATTTCCATGAGATAAAATCAAAATCATCTTAATTACATTCCACAGCTCAAAGAATTCATCTTTATTCTTAAGGATACCAGTAAAAAAAGAATCCAGTTCATCATTTTTGACTGAGAAGTTTAAAAATTTCTCTTTCAATTCCTTTTCACTGCTTACTTGATGTAAAAAAGTCTTGTATTGTCGAACTACTTTATCTCCAGTTACACCTTTTATTCTTTTCTTTTTGAGAAGTTCCTGCACAAGATTTTCCATGCGCTGAGAGCAACGTGCTGGATAATGAACAATTTGCTTTGGAATTAAACAGCTGGATGCCCTGGACGATAGCAAACTTTAGTGGACTACATTCCATTAACTTTTCTGTTGTTGACTGCAAAAAAGCTCTGCAACTTTAAAAAAAAATAAGTTTGTCCATTTCTGAAACACCACAGGTTTTCAATACAGTCATGGCACTAACTCCGATGTCAATTTTGGTTAATGTAGTTAAGTTAAATCTTTCCATTACCTACCTCTCTAATGATCTCTTCAAGTGAATCATGAAGACCAACTCCACTTCTCATGCAAGTTTTAAACTGATTCTTCGATGATTAAACAATAACTACAGCAAGTTACTTAGTTAAATCCTAAATAAAAAAATAATAATGGAAAAATGGAAGTACTGGGAGTCTCTGTTTATTCTGGATAGATAATGAAATATCAATTCATAATTCAAATTGAAACACATTTATTTAAAAAACTGTTCAAGCTTGAATAAACTTGTCTCACATAATAATAATTTTTAAAAATTCCCTGAGTTTTCCATGTTTCCAAATTCCCTGAGAATTCCAGGTTTTCCATGTTTTCCAGGTGCGTGGGAACCCTGGATTAACATGAGTCCCCTTGCCTCTCATGATCAGGGTGCTTTTTTCTGTAAATCCCCTTCCCTCTCATGATCGGGGTGCTTGAATCAAAATCTTAGGTCAAATGTATGTAATTTTTCCTGGAGAATCCAAATCTGCAATAAAAAATTGGGGTTCCCATTGAAGATTTCAAAGTTGTCCCATGGGAGGAGGGGGGGTCAATTTTGGTATCATTGGATAGCTTTTCTAAAAATATTGAATACGTGTTTTTTTATCTTTTGATCCAAAGTGTATTTCTCGAGATATTGCGCCGTTCCGGAACTTTCTAGACACCCTGTATATACACACACACACACACACAGGGTGGTCTAAAAGGTCTTAGACAAACTTTAAGGGTAGGTCAGGTATACAAAAACAAATCTGTTTTGCATAGGTACATGTGGCCGCAAACTCCACCATGGGGTACTACAGATGCAGGAAGAAAGAAACAGAAAGGAATGTAGATATTACAACACAGGGTTTATTAAACATAACAACAATTACAAGTATCAATTACACTTGTTTATCATAGTATATTAAAGTAGTTGTTCAAATTTTTACCATCCACAGTTGTGCATGTTTAAGCCAAGATGTGCTAGACTAACTCAATAAGACCTTTCCTGAAAGAAGGATAGACTGGAAAAAACCAGTCAGTTGGCCACCAAAGTTCCCTGACTTGTCCCCCATTGATTTCTTCCTGTGTGGTTACATAAAAATCCTTGATTACGAGACTCCTGTAACATCTGACGCTGAACTTGTCATTAGAGTTGTTGAGTCTGAAGCACATGACTGTGAACGTCCTAGCATTTTCGAACATGTTCGCCAATCCATGCCTTGATGTTGCCAGACATGCATATCTGTGGATAGCAAGAACTTGAAACACCTACTTTAATACTATGATAAACAATTGTAACTGATACTTGTAATTGTTATGTCTATCTATTGCAGGGTTCTCACTGGCTTTTAAATAACTTTAGTAATTTGGCTAATCAGCAACAAAAAACTATGGATTCCCAAATCGTTATTTAAAAAAAAGTTGTGAAAAAAGTTAAATCATAAATTACTTACAAAAGTTCTCCAGTTTATCTCAATTTTGACTGTATGTACCATTTACTTTTGTTTGAATTGTGATAGAGGGCAGTCAGAATTAACTTCCAATAGATATTTTACAATAGCAGGAATCACACTCACTCTAGTGTCATCTCTCTAGTGTATTAGATAAAACTAAGATTCGTATCAGTTTTGTAGCAATGCATATTTGTATTATGTATAACAATTTAATATTCAAACGCTTTTTTGTCACAAATTTACATATAAGTTCTACACTTGATTCTAATTTTTCAATGAGTATTATAAATGAATTAGTTATTTAAGATAAAATACTTGTTAAATGTCAACTTTTGAATATGTTGTATGATGTGCATTATAGAAAGTATGTGTGATATAGAAAGTTCTGGACCCAAGGAACTTAAAACTGAGTCCCATAAGAGTAAAAATAGGCACCCATATCTACTAACTTTAGAAGAAAGCCCGTAGGTTTTAATGATATTATTTTTAGAAATAAAACAATATGAGAAAATTTGAAACTGCCTATTGTGCAATAATTGGAGGATTGAGATAAATGGAAAAGGATGGTTGTGGACTCTCAGCAATGCATGGCAATACAATATGCATTGTGTAATCGCACCCTTTGAGTGAAAAATTATTTCGCAAACAAATTTGAATTTGTAGAGAAAGCCATGAACTGGCTACATCAGATTTTTTGTGAAACAAATACTTTTTCAATGTTAGATTTATATTTTTGAATTCATTTTTTATTGGTTCATACATGCATAGAGTAAAATTAAACTAGATGAAAAAAGATCGCGATTGAAAGTGTTATATTAATATTTAAACGACATCAGGCAAATGTTTAAAAATAAACATTGAATTTGATAAATATGTATACATTTCAATTATGACAGTGAATAATACAATATTTCATAAAAATATCAATATAAAGGGAAAAACATGGATGCTAATAGATTACAATCTGTAGGATTTACAGGAAATTGAAATCAAGACTCATAAAATTTTCATAGCAAAATGACGGCATAAAAGAAAAACCTGGGAAATAAGTTTTACATTAATGCAAGAAGAAGATATTAATTACATCATTAATCACTGACAGAACTGTTTCTTCCACTCAGTGTTTTGATTTCACTAACAGAACGTAAACAAAGTGATTAAGTTGTTTTGCTCAATTGTAGAAACATTGTTCAAGTTCACGTAAATGAAGGAGAAATGAAGATAAAGGAATCCTAAAGTCCCAATAACTATATTTGTAAATATTGGTTTTAAAGCAAAATTTTTAGAGATCAATTTTTCAAAACTTTTTAATTTTAAATTGATACCAAATAAATAAAAATTGAGAAAATGTTGAAATTTGTAAAGAAAAAAGAAATGTATTGTAATTTATCAGGCAGAAAGAGCACTATTCAACAATCTTCCAGTCTCTATGCCTACTATTTTTTTTCAGGAAGAGAATGTTTTCAGTCTTCCTTTTCTACTTATGATTCTCTAATGAAGTGTTGATTTTGGAGGAAAAGAAACTTAAAAAGAAGAAAAGAAATAAAAACACTTACAATTGCTAATATTTTGATTACATTCCTTACGATTGCGATTGAAAACTTTTTCTATTAGATTTCATTTTGGGTATTTAAAATAACAGCACACATACTTAGGTTTGAAAAAAATAACTATCCATAATTAGGCCACACGCAATTTGGCGAATTCAATAGCTTGTTTACTCACCAAATGAAACATTTTATCACAATTTGGCACAATGGCAATCGGCAGAGAGAACCCTTATCAGTTGTATTATCAGCATGTCTTTCTTTTTGCTTCTTTTTACATCCGTAACACCCCAAAGTGGCATTTGCGGCAACATGTTCCTATGATAAATGGGGTTGTTTTTATATGCCTGACCTACTCTTAAAGTTTGGCCAAGACCTTTTGGACCACCCTGTGTGTGTTTATGTATATATATATATATATATATAGAGAGAGAGAGAGAGAGAGAGAGAGAGATAGAGATTTACCAAGTACTGATGTAATAAGCTTTTCTATGCTTTACTAAGCTAAGCACGAGTTATAGTATAAAATATTTGTGTGATGGAAACAAAGACTTTCTCGCTATTTGTTTAGTGTCTTTTAAAGTATCTTCTGTTAGTTTTAAGTCTCTTTTTTGGCCAGAAAGGGTGAAATTCTCACCCCTACCCAAGCTCTCATCACATAAGGACACAGTCCAAATAGAAATTCAGATTTGTAGCTCAAAAAATTCTTAAAACGCAAAGTTGTGCCATTTTCACTTAGCAGCATACCCTAGAGTAGTTTAATTTTTGGCATAAATTGTGCCAATTTTCTGTTGCGATCATTGGTGTAAATTTCATTAAAATCTGTTAAACATTCCGATATGTCACAAAGTAAAATTCTTAGCAAAACACAAAGTTACACCATTTTTACTTAATAGCCGATACACACTGCTACAAAAGCATAAATTCAGCATTGCATAAATTCAGCATACATTCAGCATAAATTGCACCATACTGTACCGATTTTCAGTCACAAGCATTAGCATAAAATCTGCCAAAAATTCCAGTACGCCGTGGCAATAAATTCTTCTTTCACATACCATAGCTGCCAACCCAGAGAATAAAAAATTAGGAAGACTGTACGCGAGAAAAATGACACGCAATAGTTGCACACAAAATATATATACATAGGTATCTCCAACATGGGAGTACTTGCTTCCCCCCCCCCCCCCCCCCCGGCAGGAAAGATGGTGAAACCCATATATATATATACTATATAATTAATCTTAATAAAAAAAAAAATAAGACCTCATGAGATAAGAATTTTGAAACATACATGAAATGCATAATATTTTTACACCCATAAAATTATAACTATATTTGTTCTCCTTAAATACATCAATATTCAACTGAAAGTAAAATTAAACTATTTCCATATTTGAAAAAAAAAATGTCATTACACAATTTAAATACACTATTACAAAGTAAGTAAAACAAAGACAAATTAAGAATCTTTTTGGTTTATTGATACATAGGTAGCAGATTTGGCCTTTTTCAAGAAAGTGGCATCATGTTTGTTCATACCAAGCACCATTTATCTGATTATTTGGCAATTAAAGTAGACTGTAAAGTCAAAATACTCATGGAACTTCTAAAATCAGTTTTGTTTCTTTTTACAGGACTAAAAATTCGTTCACATGCAGCATTACTATGGGGGAGTGTTAGTATCCCCAACATGATACTACTCAATTTACCATACAAAAGTTTATACACAGGATCTTTTTGCTTTCCTAACTTTGCCCACTGAAATCTGGTCTTCAGCAATTATTTCTTCTGGCAGAGCTGCCATTTGATAATGCAAAAACTCAGTCTCTACACTATCAATTATATCAAACGTTGATTCTGTTGAGTCTTTTTGCAGTATAGAGGGAAATCTGTCTATAAAAAATTTTATCAAGGAAATTTAACTTTTTTCCTCTGAGACACATCTGCGACTTCAGCATGATGTAAAACATCAGAGTTGATTGGATAGTTTCTGATAATATAATTACATGTCATACAATAGTAGTTTTTGACGTACTCAAAAAACTGCTTTGTTTCATCAGACTTTAACTTTTTCAGGCACTCTAACGTCTCTGATCCCACAAATATGTCTTCATTATCCTTATGATTTGTTGAATCACTATAAGAGATATCGAAGACACATGTCGAAGCTTTCATGACTTCAAGCTTTATGAATCTGACTAATATATCTGTAAAAAAACTTGAATTTGGGACTTTAGCTTATGGACTCTGGGGGTCTCTGATTGCAGACTCACATTAAATTTTTCGAAAACACTAATTACATTTTTCAGAAAAACTGCAAGGGCATGGTACAGATTTTTCAAAATAGAAAAATTTGTATTATGCAAATATAATTAAAAAATTAACCTTAATAATTAGCCATAATATGAAAATAACTAGTTTAGTCGATCTAATATGCAACATTTAAATGATGGAGATGGATGGAAAAAGATACTAACGTACTCTCGGCAATTCACGTGATGTAACTGAATTGCGCAATCGCACTGTTTATGCGAAAATAATTAAGAAATTAACAGTAATAATTAATCAGAATATGAAAATAAGCTAGTTTAGTCGATCTAATATGCAACATTTAAATGATGGAGATGGATGGGAAAAGATGCTAACATACTCTCGGCATTTCATGCGATGTAACTGAATTGCGCAATCGCACTGTTTATGCGAAAATAATTAAGAAATTAACCATAATAATTAATCAGAATATGAAAATAAGCTAGTTTGGTCAATCAAAAATGCAATATGTAGAAGATTGAGATGGATGGAAAAAGATACTATTGCACTCTCGGCGATTCATGAGAACAAACTGAATTGCGCAATCGCAGTGTTTATGCGAAATTAATGAACAAAATAACATTTTAGCGATTTATGCTGAATTAGACAACCTTTGAAGAAGTATATTTATTACTTTCATAAAATAAGCGATCGAGATCTTAATTTACATTACATGCGGCCGTAAATCTACGTTAATTTGATTGGCCTTACCCTGCATTTTATTATGGAGTTGCTACGATCCCGGGAATGGTAGAAATCAGTGCTAAAAAAGCGGAAAATCGGCGTTTCCGAGGAATTATACCGTGTCTGGTTAATTGATAAATTTCAAACAAAAAAATCCGGAGAATTTCGTTAGTAATTCGGAGGCCGGAGAAGTAATGAAACATCCGGAGTTTCCGGCCCAAATCCAGAGAGTTTTTCACGTCTGATCTGTAATCTTATGAGCGTACTTTTGATCAAATAGAGAAAAATTTCCAAAAGCAGCTACGGACAGGAAGGCTCCGTAATGTTAAATTCCGAAACCACTAGGTGGCGCTGATGCTGTAGGGAATTTGAGGAATAGGGACATCCTGAGGGAAAATATTCAGTATTGTGTTTTGCTTGTGTAGTGTTGGTGTATTACAGAAAGTCTGAGCACGTGGTAAGTTTTAATGATCATTATTTCCTTTAATTTCGTTTAATCCTTTAAGTTTCCTTTAATCAATCGTTGTCTGAGGATTCGTATATCTTTTATTTGCATTTGATTCGTATATTTAGCACGTGCAATACTATTCATGTCTATTTTCGTTTGATTCGGATATTTAGCACGTGTATATCTTTTATTTGCATTTGATTCGTATATTTAGCATGTGCATAACTATTTCTTCCTATATTTAGCACGTGGTAAGTTTTAATGAGCATTATTTCCTTTAATTTGAAGTTCTTGATGATTATTATATATATATGATTCGATCGATCGTTATCTGAGGATTCGTATATTTTTCGCACGTGCATAACTAATCCTTGAATAACTAATAATTGAATTCAGCCTAGTGTTTCTATTCTTACTGATATTTAAACGTTCTTTTGTAATGTAAATTTGACCTGACCATTACATTTCTATGATTACGTTTAAATTAACACAAAAATTTCTGATTTTAATTTTACACGACCATTACATTTGTGTATGCGTGGATATATAATGATCTGTAACTGAATACGAACGTGTGGTGTTCATCTTGTTACAAGCGTTATATTTACCACTGCATAACTATTCGTAAACTAGTAAATTTGATTCATGACAAGTAAAATTTAATAAATTGAATTCAGCCTAGTGTTTCTATGCTTACTGATATTTAAACGTTCTTTTGTAATGTAAATTTGACCTGACCATTAGATTTCTATGATTACGTTTAAATTAACACAAAAATTTCTGATTTTAATTTTACCCGGCCATTACATTTGTGTATGCGTGGATATATAATGATCTGTAGCTGAATACGAACGTGTGGTGTGTTCATCTTGTTACAAGCGTTATATTTACCACTGCATAACTATTCCTTTCTATTTGGATTTCATTCGTAAACTAGTAAATTTAATTTGTGCAATTCAAATGAACTGTTTCAAATAAAAATCAAATATGTACTTTTACATGCATATTCCTTGCTCTTACCATGCACCGCAGCTAGCTAGACACGGGATTGCTACATTGTGCCATTAATTGTACCAAATGTAAATTCTTTACACTAAAGCTGTATTAAATGTTCTCAGAACACTTAGTAACATATAAATGAACACTGAAATTTCTCATTTTAATTTTATACGACCATTCGATTTGTGCATGGATAGTTATATTGGTCGATAGCTGAATACGAAAATGTGGTTGATAACTTTCACATGCCATTAAAAGAAAACAAACACCTATTTAAACAAACTTAATTATAATAAAAACAGAATCTACTATGTTATTCGCCTTCTTACATTACTAATTTGCATGGTTGAGCAACTAACAATAAAAATTTGATGTGGGCAGTACATGACTTTCCCTGCAAACTAAAATTCATATTTTCTTTATTTCTTTAATAATTTATTCAATTGAGTTTAATTGCACAAAATATAAATCTGCCTTTTTAATTCAATTTTTGTTTTTATTTGATAATTGGACATTTTTCCTACAGTGGCGTAACAAAAATGCAAGAAATCTCAAATATATTGAGAATGGTTAGGCCTAAAGTATAATGGAGTGTGTTATATTCTTTTACTCGTTAAAAATTGCGTATAAAACAAGATTTTAATTAATACATTTGAGCATACGTAGTCTTTTTCTTTTTATTTTGGCAATGTTTTTGGCTATGCTCACAGAAGGTTGGGTGGGCATGGGTGGAATTCAAGCAGCTACCTCCATGCGGTGAATTCTGGGCAACAGTCATATTATTAATACAGAGCTCCACAATATTCTAAATTATTTATTTATTCAAAATTATTTTAGTGGAACTTTGTTATATGACTGGCTAACAGCTGCAAAATTGTTAAATTCATAATTTACAATTAGGGTTGCACCGAATATTCGGTTGGTATTCGGTATACTGCCTATTCGGCAGTCAAACCGAATATTCGGTTCGGCCGAATACTTTAATATTCGGCCAAACCGAATAGTAAGAAAAATTTTAAACATTCGATAATTGGTAAAGCACATATTTTTATACAATGAATGAAAGTTATAGTATCATAGTGCAAAATTAGTTCAAATTGTTACTTACCAATATTATCGTATTTAAAATAATTTTAATGTAAAAGTAAACAATCTGATATTAAATTCTGTTGTTTTTTCAATTTTTCTTAAATCTTATCACACCTTAACCTTACTAACTCGTTTAAATATGAAGCAGTAACCAGAAAATAAAACTCATAATATTACGTGTTCAAAAATATAACGGTTAATTTTTTATAAAATATGCAGCTAAAAAAAATCAATTATCATTTCACCAATATTAAAAAAAGGTGAAGGTGATTAATATATAAAAAAACCCAATTTGATGAATATTCAATTTTGCAGTATTTTAATTTCGATAGAGATAGAGAAGATACTGAGGATGCCGGATGCCATAGGTGTTCCTTTGTATCCATTAAAATGTGTCAAGTAAGATAACCAAAGAATTTCTCTCTGTGTGTAGTTAACCCTTCTAATTTCTTTCATGATTTCTAAAGAGAAGATTACTTTGTTGAGTCTTTTGTCACAGGGTGTAACTGTTTAGTTATCTATCAGTATCTACTCTGTTGTAGTTTGTTGTAACAACAACTTAAAAAAGAATGGCTAGACATTCTGGCAATGTATCTATCCTTTGCACTTTAAAAAGAAAAATGATTTGACTATGTTTGAATTTGACTGCTCAGTTTCAATTCTGATAAAATTATTTATTAATTACATTACAGAAGAGACTAAGATAGCAAAAATTCACTTGAATAAATTGTAATTCTAATTTGTAATGATATTTTAAGCAACTTGGGTTTGTATTTGCATGTAAGGTAAATGCAAGATTCTCTATAACATAACATAACATGAAGCCATGATTATCACATATCAGAATCTAACTATCAATTATCAATTTAGGCAGATAAACACAAAACAAATTAAGTACTATATTAATTTGCTTTTGAAATGATTTATTTCATTTTTTATTTATTTTAAATTAATAATTATACTTAATGTAAATGCAAACAAATTTAGGATGTTAAATGTAAATGCATTTAAAAAAGGCACAAAATAGAAACATTTTCTATTTTAAATTGGCATAAAATAGAAAAATTACCTTTAAAAAAATTTAAACGAATATTCGGTATTCGGCCGAATATTCGGTTAGAATTTTAACCGAATATTCGGTATTCGGCAAAATATGGTATTCGGTGCAACCCTATTTATAATTGCAATTTATTAGTTTTACTAGTACTTGCGATACCCACTTTTCGTGTCAGGTTTCCTTTACTTTTCGACTTGCAGGTCTACTAGCATATGTTATTCTTAAGGGTATACCTTAAAACTTGGAGTTAAAGTCCAGAATAGCCTATAACTGTACAGGTAAAAAAAAAAAACTTGCTATGTACAGCATTTACGACACATGTTAAGTTTTCTTGTTGTCTGCGGTTATAGTGCAACAGATTATTCTAGAGGCTAAACCACCTCTTGAATGCTGATTGCTGTACTAGAAGTATAATACTTTTTTCCTTAATTAATCAGCTTGACTGACAGTTTTTAGAAAATGTCTACTTCAGTTATCCACAGCTGATGAGCTCAAATGAGAGCGAAACCGGTCCTGTATCTCTGTTAACAGCATTAGTGACAAGACTGGAGTTACACTTTTCTAATTTCAGATACTCTACTAATATTTTTAACAGTTATCTACAGGAGCTCTTTCTTTAGGAGCAAAACCGGTCCTGTGGTACCGTATAGTGCATAAAGATGTATGCTTATACAGATGTATCACATATTACATACAGGTGTATCTTTTGATTCAGGTATGCAATTCTTACAATATAACGCTATGAGAAATAGCTTCTAATAAATTTATAGTGCAACAGATTATTCTAGAGGCTAAAGAATGCTATTTAAACTACCTCTTACTTGAATGCTGATTGCTATACTGGAAGTATTATAATTTTTTCCTTAATTAATCAGCTTGACTGACAGTTTTTAGAAAATGTCTACTTCAGTTATCCACAGCTGATGAGCTCAAATGAGAGCGAAACCGGTCCTGTATCTCTATTAACAGCATTAGTGACATGACTGGAGTTACACTTTTCTATAATTTCAGATACTCTACTAATGTTGTTAACAGTTGTCTACAGGAGCTCTTTTTTTAGGAGTAAAACCGGTCCTGTGGTACCGTATAGTGTATATAGATGTATGCTTGTACAGATGTATCACATATTGCATACAGGTGTGTCTTGTGAATCAGGTATGTAATTTTTACAATAATATAACAATATAAAAAAACAGCTTCTAATAAATTTAATTATTATATTGCAAAGGCCTTCGAAACAAATTTATATCATCAAAGTAATTTAGATGATGTGGGAACCCCTTTCAAATGAAAGTCACTTTATTTCAAAGAGCTTCCCTCTGAAAGTCCTCCACCAAAATACTTTTCCCTTGGATATATAGCTGACTACACATGCCCCATGCCTAATAAAAGATTATCCTGATTTTCTTTTGATAAAACCGATAAGAATTATCCTCCAATTCCAAGCTGATCAATAATTTTAGACTCAGTTATTGTGTAATGACAAAACAAATACAAATTGATAAGCATCAATAATTAAAAATATTTAAAAAGTAATATACATTGTAAATTTTATATACTTGTAAAATTCAAAGTCAATATTTTATATAAATTTAATAAAACTGTTGATTCTTTTATTACATATATAATGTTGAAATAATTATTTACAATATTATTAACTGCATATCAAATATATTGGCCTATATTCCAGTGAAAAAGTATCATTTTTTAAGTTTAATCAATATTTTCAAAAATCCTAAAAATATCAAATAAAAGATTATATTAAAAAATAGGCCTAAATATATCATGACATAATCACTAAGTAAATCTTAAGTGTTTATCTTTTTATGTTAGGAAGCCATTCTCTTCCAAATAATAAAAAAGAAAAATACTGTCAAATCCCTCCAAAAATATCCTGCCCAATATCTTGGAAAAAAAAAATAAATAAAAGATCTAATTCCAGTCTTTCTACAAAAGACATTCTATATTTTACGTTTAAGAGCCGTTTTATTAGAAAGTTTGAAAAAATCGCAAGCATCGTCCTCTACTGAAATATATATAAAATATGAAAAAGTCGTTCTGTCCAAATTGTGAAAAAAAGCTAAGTCCAACTGGAGCCGTTCTGTCCGAAAGTTTGAAAAATTTACAAGTCCCGTCTTCTACCGAAATATATATAAGGGAGCCGTTCTGTCCAAATTATGAAAAAAAAGCTAAGTCCAACTGGAGCCGTTCTGTCCGAAAGTTTGAAAATTTTACAAGTCCCGTCTTCTACCGAAATATATACGGGAGCCGTTCTGTCCAAATTATGAAAAAAAAGCTAAGTCCAACTGGAGCCGTTCTGTCCGAAAGTTTGAAAATTTTACAAGTCCCGTCCTCTACTGAAATATATACGGGAGGAGCCGTTCTGTCTAGAAAATTCCCTATATCTCCCCTACAGATTTTCAAAAATTCCCTATCTTCAGTGGTCAAAAAAATTTCTAAGTTTTAACATTAGGAGCCTTCCTGTCCCTAGCCGCTTGTAAAATTTCCCACTTAGCTAAAAAAATCCCTTTTATAGGGAAAATTTTGGGGATATTATCCCTAAACGTAGGGATTTTTTCAAAAAATCGTTAAAATCGGGAGATGTGTCTTCAAAAGCGGGAAATCGGGATAAACACTCAAAAATCGGGAATCTCCCGCCAAATTCAGTAGAGTTGGTACATATGTAACTTTTAAGGCCCTATCACACTCAAGAACTTTTGGAACAACCAACTATTTCGGACAACTTTTCCCCCAATTTTTCGGCGAAAAAGTTGGCGATAGGGTTATTGACAGTTTGAAGAAGTTGTGCTAAATGACAAAACTACGGCGGTATGTTTATCGTCTTTTGGCGACAACTATACATTTGTACATGTACTTTTCGGCAGGCAGCACGTTCTCGCTTCGACTTCGGCAGTAAAACAAGACTTTTACTTAGTACTTCCTTTTGTAACCTTTATTATTTTGTAATTATGACTAAATTGCTATCAGCTGCAGGGAAAAATCAAATATGCCTTGGCATAATTACGCTAGGATTATTCCTGCTTAAGAAGAAGAAACAAAGTAAACCGAGAAGGATGTGGACAAAATCTATTGTAAATTTTTAATTTGCTCTTTTTTATATGGATTACTTCAGATATCAGATGCTTAAACAGATGAATGAACATTAAAAAATATTTGGATTTGTCACACATCCGTATAAAAAAGCAAATAAGTATTTGTTGAAAAATATTCACTCTATTTTAAGATACAAAATTAGTTTAAAAAGCGATATTGCCGATATTGACTGAAATGAAACAAAGAAAAAGAAATCGTAAAAAGTATTTAAATTCAAGGATGCCGTTATTAAAATATCATGTCTTAAACAAATTTAAGTTCATTACCATTTTATACTTGATGTTAAAGGTTTTCAAATACGTATCCATATTAAATATCCGAAGATGTTCTTTGCTCATTTGTAACGTTTAAAATATTTCTCATTAAAGTAAACTTTTAAGAATTATTTTATCTACATTTATATTTATTGAGTAATTATGTTTTAAAATAGATTTAAATGTACATTCCATCTATAGCTGGTATAAAGTATACTTCAAGATGTTTTTCAAAGTAACTTCGAAATAAATTTTTATAAGCATTCAAATTTAAAAGAGTAAACTTTTCATATTTATATACAAACTTATTTTTTTTATTAAAAGTAAATGATTTTCAAATGTATTGTAAATTTCTAATTGTCTATGTGCGTTTAAAATAATAAAAACATTCTTCAAATGTTAGCATTAAATTATTGAAATTTCAAAATAGTTTGATTTTTGTTTTTATTCTAATCTAAAATGTTCAAAATTACATGTCGAAAGATAACTACTACTCGTATAAGGATGTTCGATGATTTCTGTCTAATTTTACATGCACATTTTATATTTGCTAATTTTACAAGCGCTTTTTTACTTAAGAATATATTCCATCTATACCTGGTATAAAGTATACTTCAAGATATTTTTCAAAGTAACTTTGAAATAAATTTTTATAAGCATTCAAATTTAAAAATAATTTACTGATATAAGGTTATTTTGTATATAGAACGTAAAATAATTTAAAACAAAAAAATTTTGCAGATTATTAAAGAAAAGCGGTATTTGAATATTTTAGCAACAGATGGCAGCACTTGTAAAATTTAAAATTCGCTTGGATTCGAACCAGAGCCCAGTCGTTTGCTGAGCTGATTCTCTACCACCCAAGCCAAAACTTCACATTTGAAATGTACTAACAAATTATATCATGCAATGCATTTAGTGTTATTTTAGACTACTATTTTGAAGAGTAAACAGAATAAGTTTTCAAGTTGTTTTAGTATTGCAATAGAAGGATAAAAAAAAGTCTATGGAGAACATACATGAAAATTAATTTTCTAAATTCTGTCTGATATTTTTTTTTAACGATTCGAGAAAGAGAACATAATTGTATTCGTTAAAACAAGGAAAATGCCATAGTGTAGTTAATATTCTAAAACAATTTAAATTAGGATCCTTTGTGTTTTGTGATGGAATCACTTTAGTTAGCTTATTTTAGAAAACTGATGAAATATGTATATATCGCCAAAGCAAACTCGCGTACGCTCTTGTTTAAATTCACAGAAAGGCAGATTTTCTGAAACGCATCTAATACTGTAAACTAGCAAGCCGCTGGTAAATATAAATTTGAATCAGAAGAGACCAAATAGATTATATTAGTAATAATATCTTAATTTTTATTATATAATATTTCATGTATATAAAATCGCTTTGAAAGAGATGGTTCGTAAAGATATTTTCTTGTACGCATGTTTCTTCAAATTCTTTTTTAAATACAGTGGGTCTTTTAGATTCCACAAAAATGATTTTTCACGTATTGATTCAATTAACTCCATTTCCATCTCGCATGACTACTTTTTTTGACTTCGAGACGACTTTCTTTGACATCCACCTTTATGACACAGAAATATTATAAATACTTAACAAAATTCTAAATCTAAACTAAAATAATACTTCGCGCTGCCTGGTTATTATATCAATATATTCTATCTGTTCGCACTCCACAGATTCAAACTTGCGCGAGGATTTCACGCCAAACCAGAATGTAGCAGAATCTGTGCCAACCTTTCTACACACGTGATTCCTTCGCTACTCATCTGTGATTGGCTGGTTGGTAAAAAATTGTTCCAAATGAACAACTTTTTCTATACCGGTCAGATAAATTGTCCCAATTTTTTGACCTTATTTCACACGAGTTTTCCCCCAACTCGGCGTAAAAATTGTTCGAAAAGTTGGTTGTCCGAAAAATTGCCGGAAAAGTTGTTGAATGTGATAGGGCCTTTATGGTTGCAGAGGGGGGAAAATGGGGTAAAACGAATATTTTCAAAAATTCGGATTTTGTGGAAAAAATTTGGATTTTCGGAACAGACGTAAAAATTTGGAACGAATCCGGAAAATCCGGAATGGTTGGCAGCTATGACATACAGTTGTGGCATTTTTACTTACAGCTAATGTATACTGCTACAAAAGTTCAATTTTCTGCATAAAATGTGCCATACCATGCAAATTTTCTGCAGCGATGATGTGAAATTTGTCAAAATTATGTCGGAAATTTATTAACGATTCACACATTGTCAAAACAGAAAAATATCATGTATTTACAACAGTACAGATAAAAATAATCACCAAAAGATTTAGACACGAGTTTTATGAATTCAAAAGCATCTATTTCCATCCATGTTTGTATCAAATTATTTTATTTTTAAAAAGCAGAATTTTCAATTCTTCATAGTATGTTTTATTATTAATAAATATTTTAGTGAAATATTGATAATTTTCAAGTAAGATTTTTTGCATACAGATTGCATTCCCTTACAGTAATACTAATGTATCTTTTTTTTATCCATTAAAATCTTTGAGGAATCCAAATTTACTTTCTATGTTACTAATATTATTGTATCTAAATTCAGAAAGTTAGATTTATCGGGTCCTTATGTAACTCCCATAGATTCGCCTATGGCATTAAAATGTAAATATTATCATTATCAACAAACTTACTTCCTGAATAACCTTTTCTCACATTGAACGCACATTACCAGTAGCATCCATAAGATTTTTCAGTGGAGATGGGGGGATTTAACTGCTTGTAAAACGTTGATAATAAAAATAATTTTATCATAAATAATTTTGACGATAGTGTGCACATGCCTGCAACTTATGATTTCAAAATTTACAATTCTGCAAATACCAGTTTAAATAAAATATTATGCGATCATTCCAAATTGTGATACCATTTAAAACATTACAAATATAAAAAAAGCATGTTTGTTCGAAACTAAAGTGCCCTTTTTAGAAAAGTTTACCCTTTTGTTGAGGCTGTGGTTAGACAGCCTGCATGTGCGGTTGCGGATGGAGTTGTAGTAGGAAACCTGCAAGTGGACTTCCGTCAAATTAGTCGGACGGTTGTCTTCCGGTGAAAAGTAGCGTTATATTCCGATTAGGTCGGCTGACTGCAATATACAAGTATAAGAAATTTTTATATATTTTTAAATTCAAGCCCCTTTTTATAGCTATGTTGTGTAATATATGTTTAACTGTAGCTGTAATACAAGAATAAATACTTTAAAAAGTCATTGGACATATTATTCCAGCTAACATGTAATAATGAAAATAATTTCAATAAAATCAAAGCCCCCTCCCCCAATTCCCTCCTTCTATATGTATATAGGTGGAAAAAATTCCATTTTTCAAGATCTATTTTGATGTTATATATGCATTGCTGAGATCTAAAAATAGTATATTTTTAATTTTTTATTTTTAAATATTTTCTTTTTTGATAAAGAAAAGTTATAAAATAATTATTTTTTATCTATAATAGGATTTTTTTAATGATAAATTTAAAACATTACACAAAAGGAATAGCAGGAAAAAATAATTTAAAATTCTTGAAACGTAAATTATTAAATATAATAAATAAGAGTAAATTATTAAATTATAAGAACAATTTTAAAAATGCTTTTGAAAAATATATTATTAAATATTATATTAGAATTCGTTTTAAATACTTACCGATGGGAAATCTTTTTGCCACTTATGAAAAAAATAAAATTAATAACAAAAAGAAAAAAATAATTTACTCTATAATACTAAATATTTACTAAATAATTTACTCTAAAATAATTTTACTTTAATTAATAACAAAAAAAAAACATAATTTACTCAGTTTATTATATATATAAAAAATGAAAAACCGGTTTATAATTAAATCTTTTTTAAGAATATATTATTATATATAATATTAAAAAAAATAGCTGCTTGTAATTGAATGGTTGAATATTATGAAATGGAAGAGAAAATTTGCTGAAAGATAAGTTAAGCATAATTGCGTAAATATTTTATATTCTTCCTTCACAACTTTACAGCTTTTTTCTGAGAAGGAGTAAAATGTCACTTGTATCTTTCTCTTATTCTTTTTCTTCAAAATAAAGCACATACATGCAGGCCCGTGGAAAGCGAGAGGGGAAGGGGTCTCTCCGGGCCCCTTCCCCTCATTTTTGTACCTAATTTTTCCTGTCCGGGCCGAGTTCCCCTGCACACCGGGAGAGGGGGAGGGGGCTCCAGCTCGGGTCTATTAATTAGACAATTTTATGATCAAATACTGCTTGTCAAGTTCCTTAAAAAGTTTGGAAAGATTATTATATTTTATTTTCAGAAAAATAGAAGTGGAAAAGAGGAATTGCTCCATTCTTCAAGCTCTCTCTATTTTAATGCTATATATACATTTGTAGGAGCTAGAAACCGTAAAATTCTACTCTTTTATCGGTAATTTATTTTTAAATATATTTGAAGAATTACAATTTAAATAACACTGTCGTCTAACGTTAGTAAACGAAATATAATTTGTTACCTTCCGCCGTAAGACAAAAACTATCCGGTTAATTTGATGATAGTCCGCTTGCAGGTAGCTCAATGCGCGTCCGCATTTGACGGCAGCCAAATTACATCGTTTCCGCAACCGCACTTGCAGGTAGCCTAACCACTTCGTTTTGTTGACTATCATGCACAAATTTGATTCTGTGGGAAACACTATATCACACAAAAAATTATTAATATTTATGGTGATTTACAATTACACTCTAAATTTTACAGAGAAAGTGATCTTGCTACGTGTGACATGCACAGATAAAATTATAGCATATTCTATGAGTGCCGCAGAAGTTTGCAAAAGCTGGTGCTGTCAAAGAGAAGGTCGGAGGCACCAAACGACTTAGGTCGGATAGAGCCACACCCTCTCCAAGAGATATGGTCAATAAAAAGAGATCAAGGACTGACATCCAACCTGGATCATATGCTTAGGCAGTCCAGGTTATAAAAATGGCAGTCATTAAAGATTCCTTCCCTTCAAGTAAGCTGAGCAAGAAAGAGGTTGACATCATCCAGATGGAGATTCTCGGTAAAATAGATGAGATACCCACTGGTGAGCAACTTCCGAAGATCCATGGTTCTGGTTTATATGCTGGAGCCTTGGTGCTTCAGTGCAATGATGCAACTACTGTGGAATGGATTAAGAAAACCTTCCACAATAACAGACGGGTTTTAGGTGAGGTACTCAAAGTCTTGAGTGCCAATGATCTACCCAAACCTGTTAAGGTGGCCTTCAAGACCAGAGATGTTTACACTAAAGAGCTGAGCGTTTTGCTGAAACGGCTGAACCGTTTCAACCCGGAGTTGAAGTCTGAGGAGTGGCGTGTTCTGCAAAACTTTGTGGAACCCCTCTCCGTAAGATGGATCTTCGAGGTGGACTCGGAGGCTGCGGATGCGATTCGCAGAGCTGACTTTGGTGCTCACACCGATTTAGACCGTGGAGTCTTCAAGATTCTTCGGGACCCAAACGAAAGGCCCAAAAGGAAGATGGAGGTACAGCCAGAAGATCAGGCAACCTCCTCTCAGGTGAGTATCACTAATGTTGATACTATGATACCTAAGCTTGTTGAACTGGAAATTGCTTCCAGCTCTGATAACATGCTGTATGCTAATCCACTGCTTTCTGATGACGAGCTGGAAAGATGCATGCAGGATTTTGAGAATGACGTGCCTGACACTGATCATTCTGATGATACTAGGAAGGCCACTCCCTCCTAGTTTTTTGCTGCCCTTGTTTCTTTCCTTTTTATGGGCTGTCTTAATGTGCAAATCAACCTGCACCATAGTCGTTCTGCCTCTGCTATTCTTGGCAAGAGGTTGATGGATGGTAGGGCTGACATTGCTCTAATTCAGGAACCCTGGACCTGCAATAATAAAATTTTGGGTCTTGGGATCAAGGGCTACAATGTCTTTTATGATACATCTTGTATCAGACCTAGAGCTTGTATTGTTGTTAGTAACAAACTCAATGCTCTTCACCTTGTGGAATTCCTTGATGGTGATAATGTTGCCATCAGAGTGAACTTCAAAACTAATGAGCATTTAGATGAATTCATCTTTGCTTCTGCTTATCTTCCTTATGAAGAAAGAGAAACTTTTACCAATGTCACTACTAGTCTCATTGAGTACTGTAGTAAGGGTAAAAGACTGATCATTGGCTGTGATGCTAATGCCCACCATACTGTGTTGTTGTTGTTGAGACCCAGACCGTCCGACCTACCAGAATGGTGTAAGGTAACTGAATGGACGGCCGGGAAGTGCCACCCAATTTAGACCGGAACCCAGTGGGGGAGGCATCCACAGGGACCGTACCCTCCTTCCCCTACCACCAACCTCTCGGAAGGACTTACGGACCCACATGTTTAACGTGATCGTACTCCGCATGAACACGGCGGCATTTGTGGTAGCGTGCAAATCTAGCGCGCAAACCACGGGGATACCGCACCCGAGATGGCCAACAGCACGCGGTGTTCCGAGGTGGTCACCCACCAAGTACTAACCGCGCCCGATGCTGCTTGACTTCGGTGATCTAACGAGAACCGGTGTTATCAGCACGGTACGGCCGTTGGCCCCCACCATACTGTGTGGAGCAGTAGTAACTGTAATAGTCGTGGTGATGATCTCTTGGAGCACATTGTCCGCTCCAACCTTTTTATTCTCAACAAGGGCAACTCGCTCACTTTTGTTACAATAAATCGACGTGAAGTCATCGACTTGAGTATATGTAACAATATTACATATGACTGTGTTTTAAACTGGACTGTTTCAGATGATATATCTTTGTCTGATCATCGTTTAATCACCTTTTCTGTTAAAGGTCTTACAAAATTGACCATGGCAGCAGGTAGGAACCCCAAACGTACCAACTGGGTTTCTTACAGAGAAGATCTTCTTTCAAAGCTTGTAGATCATTCTGGTAAGTACTCTTCTACAGCTGAAATAGATTTGGCCGTTGACCACGTGCAACGATTCATTATCTTTTCATATTACCAGAATTGTAAGGCTACTAAAGCTGTCTCCCCAAGGTTAGTTCCTTGGTGGTCAAAAGAGCTCAGCTGCTTACATAGCAAATGCAGAAAGCTCTTTAATAGAGCCAAAAAGAGGGGTGAATGGCAGGTCTACAAATCTGCTCTACCTACAATAAGGCAATCAGAGCCTCCAAGAGGAACTCCTGGAGAAACTACTGCGACGGCATCAAAGACGTTTCTGCTACTGCAAAAATGGTCAAGCTCATGTCAAAAGACAGAAATTGCAACCTAAATACTGTTAGGTTACCTAATGGTGGCTATTCTGGGACTGGGCAAGAGACCCTGGATGAAATGTTCAGGGTTCATTTTCCGGTTTCTGAATCTAATTGCCACAGCACCACTCCTGCTGCTCACCTCACTTCTACTTGTAACAGCAGTAAGTGGAGTATTGCTAAGAGTGTGGTCACTTTGGATAGGGTTAATTGGGCTTTGAACTCTTTTAAACCCTATAAAACTCCAGGGATTGATGGCATCATTCCCATCCTTCTTCAGGAGGGAATTAAGGTACTTGCTCCCATTCTCTGCAGAATCTACAGAGCTTGTATTGCCTTTGGTCATGTACCTTCTGCCTGGAGGCATACAAGGGTAATCTTTATTCCAAAGATTGGTAAGGATAATTATGAGGCCAAATCCTTCAGGCCTATTAGCCTTACGTCTTTTCTTTTAAAGACTATTGAAAAGCTCATTGACAGGTATATCAGGGAAGTGACTCTGGCTTCTATGCCTCTGTCTAACTCTCAGCATGCCTATCAACCGGGTAAATCTACGGATACTGCTCTCTACAGTCTCTCCTTTATTGAGAGAAACTTTAATGCCAAAGAAATTGCTCTAGCCACTTTTCTTGACATTGAGGGTGCTTTTGATAAAGTTCCTATTGACACCATCCTACATGCTCTTGATAGGAAGGCTGTTGACATGACGATCTCTTGTTGGATCAAGAACCTATTATCTAATAGGTATATCTGTGCATCTTTGCTTGGTGCCAACAAGACTGTGCATGCTCTGGCAGGCTGTCCGCAGGGAGGCGTACTTTCACCAATTCTCTGGTGTTTAGTTGTAGACTCTCTTCTGGACAACTTAACTAGTTCCGGTGTATCCTGTGTTGGATATGCTGACGATGTTGTCATCATATTGCCAGAGGAAAATTTGGTAACACTGTCTCTGATATGATGTCCACCGCTCTTGGTGCAAAAATGCTGGACTTTCTGTAAATCCACAGAAAACAACCATGGTTGCGTTCACAAAAAAACGCATTCTTAACCTTAGAGACATTCACTTCTTTGGTCAGAAGCTCATGTGCTCCAAGGACGTAAAATTCTTAGGAATCTTCTTTGACATGGATCTCAACTGGAAGAGACACCTGGAATACTGTATAACTAAAGCCAAAAGAATCTTCTGGTCTTGTAGAAATGCTATTGGGAGAACCTGGGGTCTGAATCCCAAGGCTATCCATTGGATTTACTTTATGGTAATTTGTCCCATCATCTCCTATGGCTCCATTATTTGGTGGTCTAGAGTCAGATGTGAAACTGCTAAATTAGATTTAATTAAGCTTCAAAGGATGGTATGTACTGCGATCTCTGGTTGCATGAAAACCACTCCCACTGCAACTCTTGAACTTTTGCTCGGATTGTGACGATGTTGTCATCATATTGCCAGAGGCAAATTTGGTAACACTGTCTCTGATATGATGTCCACCGCTCTTGGTGCAAAAATGCTGGACTTTCTGTAAATCCACAGAAAACAACCATGGTTGCGTTCACAAAAAAACGCATTCTTAACCTTAGAGACATTCACTTCTTTGGTCAGAAGCTCATGTGCTCCAAGGACGTAAAATTCTTAGGAATCTTCTTTGACATGGATCTCAACTGGAAGAGACACCTGGAATACTGTATAACTAAAGCCAAAAGAATCTTCTGGTCTTGTAGAAATGCTATTGGGAGAACCTGGGGTCTGAATCCCAAGGCTATCCATTGGATTTACTTTATGGTAATTTGTCCCATCATCTCCTATGGCTCCATTATTTGGTGGTCTAGAGTCAGATGTGAAACTGCTAAATTAGATTTAATTAAGCTTCAAAGGATGGTATGTACTGCGATCTCTGGTTGCATGAAAACCACTCCCACTGCAACTCTTGAACTTTTGCTCGGATTGCACCCTCTCTACATGCACATTGAAGCTGAGGCTCTCATCTGCATGAACAGACATAAATATCTGAAACACTGGACTATTCTAAGTATTTATCTTGGAGTGGTCTCAACAGTAATATTATAAATCATCCTTATTTCCATATGCCATCTGATGGTATACAGGTCCGATATACATTTGACAAGCCCTATGTAATTCAGGTACCTTCACGGGATGACTGGAAGAGGACTCCCACCTACAATAAACAAAATTGTATTGTATGGTACACAGATGGCTCGAAGATTGGCACCAGTACTGGTGCTGGTGTTTGCTGTCTGGATGATGGCACTAACATGTCTTACCCTCTAGGCAGTCATGCTACTGACTTTCAGGCTGAGGTCTATGCTATTCTAATGTGTTGTAGAATTTGCTATGGCAGAAATTATAGAAGCAACCAGATTCTTATCTGTTCTGATAGTCAAGCTGCTCTTATGGCCTTAGGAAAGTCTACTATGACGTCTTCCCTTGTCTGGGAGTGCTATAATGCACTGTGTAATATTGCTAGCAATAATAAAGTCATACTCTACTGGGTGCCTGGACATTCGGGCATTCCAGGAAATGAGCTGGCTGATGAATTGGCTAGGAAAGGCTCAAGTATTCCTTTTGTTGGTCCTGAGCCGGCTTTGGGTGTTCCCAATGAACAAACTAGAAGAACTGTCTATGACACTTTCAGAAAGCTTCAGTGCAAAAACTGGCGTAATACTAAGGGCCAAAGGCAGGCGAAAATTCTCAACTGCAATTGCCCTAGCATACGTCAGAAGGAATTATTCAGGCTCAGTAGAACTGGCATCAGAAGGGCTGTCGGGCTCCTTACT
Organism: Amaurobius ferox; assembly: GCA_951213105.1. Lineage (NCBI taxonomy): Eukaryota > Metazoa > Arthropoda > Arachnida > Araneae > Amaurobiidae > Amaurobius > Amaurobius ferox. The sequence goes on along the minus strand of OX578141.1, from coordinate 29,437,936 downwards.
GGATACTGCACCCTTAAAAGACATCTTAATATTATGGGTGTCACGAAAGATTCGCTTTGCAGAGGCTGCAAATACAGTGAAGAAACTGCCGTACACATTCTCTGTGAATGTGAGGTGTCCATAGGTTCGAACACTTGGGTCGACATGTGATCAAGCCCTGGGAGTTGTATGACATTCCTGTCAAGTGCCTGCTGATTTTTGCTTCGGCTACTGGTCTCATTTCTTAAGGACTTTCACTTGTTGGGGTAGTACAATAGATCTCTGGTCGATGTGCTGGACTCTTCCGGAGCCACCCACCTTCATGTCATTCATTCATTCATGAGCGCCGCAGGCGACTGTTCCTAATATACCAGAGATCATTGGGGGGCCCCGTTTGTGTAGAACAACCTTTAGGTCGAACCCTTGCCCCTACATGGATCACTGGTACATTTGTTCCACAGATTTCGACTTTTAGGTCGAATCCCTGACCCTACACGTACCACTGATACATACTGATCACTAGTACATTCATTCCACAGATTTCGACCTTTAGGTAGAATCTTTGACCCTATACAGACCACTGGTATATATGGGTCATAGGCACATTCGTTCCATAGATTTTGACCTTTAAGTCGAACCCCTGACCCTACACACGGACCACTGGTACATTTGTTCCACAGATTTTGACCTTCAAATCAAACCCTTGACCCTGTACGGATCTTCGATTGCATGCATGGAGAAAGTGATTCTGCTACTTGTGACATGCACAGATAAAATTATAGCATATTCTGTGTCTGGGCGCCACAGGCGACCGTTCCTAACAAATGGAAGATCACTGGGGGCCCCGTTTCAGTGTAGAATGACCTTTAGGTCGAATCCCTGACCCTACATGTACCACTGGTACATACAGATCACTGGTACACTCGTTCCACAGATTTCGACCTTTAGGTCGAACCCCTGGCCATGTATGACGGATCCTCGGCTGTATGGAGAAAGTGATTTTGCTACGTCGACATGCACAGATAAAATAGTATAAAAATTTTAAATTTCACAAAAATCTTATTTTATAAGGTTTTTAAGAAGAGTACTATTCAGTGTTGCTTAAATTAAATTACACTATCATTTACATGAAAAACTCTTGTTCAGAACACAGTAGCAAACGTCATTTTGGTGGGCGGAGCCTATTGCTAAACAGGAAATAATACGTCCCTTAGGATGGGTGGAGTCAATTTCAAAACACAGGAGAATGTGCCAACTTGACGCGTTTTATACTTAGAAAAAATACATGAGATGGGATGTTCTCTGGATTTACCAAAGTATCTCTCTATAACATCCCATTAATAGTCAAGTTTTCATGGCATTAATTTGGGGTTGCATATATTTACAGGTCTCTATGTTGCATATTGCGAGTCTATATATTATAGCTATATTGTTCCCAACATCCGGTGACAGGTAATAGTTCCTAATATTTGCAATAGAGCTCCCAGTGAAATGACCAGCATCCGTAGATTTGTTTTGTGCCCTTTTACCCTCTTCAGCATGAAGTTACTGAAGCAGTAATAGGCAAATTCATAGAAACAGAACCAACGGATAGGTGATAGTTTCCAGTGTTTGGAATACTACTGCACTCCCAATGAAACGACCGGCTTCGTGCAGCTTTATCTTCTTCAGCACAAAGTTGCTGAGGCTGTAATGAGTAAATTCATAAAAACAGAACCCGCTAATTACTAATATTCAATGTTTGAATGTCTGTATTATTCCAGAAAGTGCCGGAAGTGAATTACTTTATGTCTTTAATGATTACATGTCTGCCATATATTTGTATAGGAAGCTACAGCATACTTAAAAATAGTGATGATAAAACAAATTAGAAGTATGATATAGAATTTAATTTTGTGCATTGATTTACGGCAATATGCAAAAAAAAAATATTCTTCAAAGAATAAAACAATTACCTTGAATATTTCAACACCTTTCACATCACATTCAATAAATTTTGGTTTAATAACGACTTTACACTCTTTACCAGGCGTACCTGCAGGAATATTAACTTCTACAAACACTTCACTGACAGTTTGCCACCACTTTCCCCATGGAGTTTCAGATGCTATTATTCCACTTCTTTCATCGAAATGGGAAAAAGACATTATGAACAAAATTATGCGTTAAGCAAATTACTTTCGTATTCACTTCGTTTATAAAATTATTTGTATGTTATACGAGGATATTCATAGAAGACAACCTAATTCAGGTGTCCATTTCACTTAGAAAACAACCAAATCAATTTTATTGGTGGTGGTGGTGGTGGTGATGGAAGTGGTGGTCGCCCGCTTTGGGCTCCTGGAGCATATAACAACGTTCGCAAGAACGGTTTTGCGCTCCGCAACTATCAATTTTATTACTTTATAAACAAACACACGTGAAAACATATACTATGACACGAGCGGCAAGTTACAAAATCATAACAACTCCGAAGTGGTTAGGCTACCGGCAAGTGCGGTTACGGAAACGATATAATTTGGCTGCCGTCAAGTGCGGACGCGCCTGCCAGTGGGCTACCGTCAAATTAACCGGATAGTTGTCTTACGGTGGAAGGTAGCAAATTATATTTCGTTCACTAACGTTAGACGACAGTGTTATTTAAATTGGAATTCTTCAAATATATTTAAAAATAAATTACCGATAAAAGAATCGAATTTTACGATTTCTAGCTCCTACAAATGTATACATAGCATTAAAATAGAACTTGAAGAATGAAGCGATTCCTTTTTTCCACTTCTATTTTTCTGAAAAATGGTGCTATATGTGCAAAATATGCTAAATTGCATGAAAATATGCTAAATTGCATCAAAATAGGCTAAATGAAAAAAAGTTAACGTTTAGTCATTTTAAACATTTGTTTGTTATGCTTAGTGTTCTATAAAGACTGGAATTTTTTAAACAGTCAGTGGGGGGATGAGGATGTTTTTTACAGAAACTTGAACAAAACTGATTTATGTTTTCAACTTTGGCTTTTTTCCATATCTTAAAAATGAAGAAATCTAAAGCGTCTCACTGTCTGATGAATATGTAAAGCAAAGAATGAGATCTGAAATAATTAAAAAAAACATATATAATGAGTCGCCGGGTAAATTCATAAAGGATTCAAAGTAATACTTTTTAAAATTAGAATGCGAAGATATCATCCCATTATGTTAAAAATTGGAATTGTGAAAATATTAAATTTTGGGATGCAACAACATAAATATAAGAAATTTCATAACACATATTTAAAAAATTAAAAATAATTTTAAATATGAAGAAATTATTGTCCTATAGATTCTATTTAGCTCTTTGAAACTTCGTTCTTTGATCCTTTTAATTATGTCAAAGTAATAATATTTTTGATCAGTGAGGAACTGAGTGTGAAAATGTTTCAAAATTGTGTTTAAAATGTTTATTCATTCCCCACTCCTTCCCAGCATTTAACAGGGTGTTGTTCTATTGATAAATATGAACTAATAAAGCCATTTTATTAGAAAGTTTAAGTCATTAACTTTTGCAAGTTAATGCCTTACAAGCAGCATTTTCATTTATTAGGATAACATTGTGTCGAAATATTTTTAAAAGCAATTTTGAAAGGGGGGGGGGTGAAGGAATATAAAGTAACTGTTGCATAATCTGGGAATAATATACAAGATTTTGAATAGTTACAATTGTATAATGCTCAGCTATATTTCTAAAGTTGAAAATTGGCATTACCTCAATGCCAATTTTGCACTTCAGTTTGTACAAAAATGAAAGTATTTTATTAAAAATAAAGTTTTACTGAAGTAAGAAAATAAATTTAGCGGCACTTTTAAAACACTAAAAGGTATGGTAATTCTAATGACTGAATGTATATTTTTAAAATCTCACACTTCATAAAAGTTTTTTATTCATTATTAAAATGTTGATGCATTAATATTAAACATCAACAACCTTAAATAATATAATTGATGCTTTTTTCGACATTAAGGACAATTTAACTGATGAGTTTCTTTTCAAGTACACCCTTTTATTAGCTATATGTGACTTAAATATATGGATATAACAGCATACAAAATGTTTGCTCCGGTTCCCGAGTTATTCTTCAGACTAACATTAAGTTGTTCCTCAATGCATTTCTCTAACGGTTCCTGGACGAGCTGGGATAGTAGCAATGAATTTAATTGCTCTGATAATTCAAAATCCAATGAATTAAAATATACCACGAAATATAATCATATGCTAAATATGATATAATCTTTCTAGATACAACGGATCTCGAGTTATTCCCGAATTATGAGTATATTTATATAGCGGACCCAGAACGGGGCTATCCCGATTAGGTTCAAAATCTAAGAAATCAATATGCACCGTAAAAGACAACGAAATACTACATTTGGACCTTCTAGCTAGAAAATTAAAATATATCACAAAGGAAAACGATATGCCAAATTTCATGTTACTGTGATTTATAGAACTTGATCAGTTAGCACCTAACCAATATGTATTTTGAAATACATCAGAAACGTAAGAGGTACTCAGCACTGTATTATTCCAGTGAAAAAAATATTTTAAAGCGCCAAGCGCGACAATAAGTCGCCAAGTCTGGGAGCGTTCGACAATAAGTCACGTCATACATACAGTGGTCATGTTTTCAATCTCTTCTGAATAGCATTGCTCAGTCTACCTATATCTCTGGTCGAAGATTAGCACTAGAATGACTGATATTTTGAAGCATCTAGAACGACGGGCAGCGGTCAATTTGACAGCCATAGAAATAGTTCAACATACCTTTAATTCAAAACCAAAACATCATAGTTACAGCATTTAGGATGTTTCTTCAACACATTTTTTGCAAAGAAAATAAGAAAAGTCATAAAATTTCAATGGGCTGGGATTAGTCGTTTTGAAGGAATCGTTTCTTAAAATAGTTATGTGGTCAAAATGACAGCTTCCGTCGTTCTAGTCATACCGCTTTATATTATGAAACTCAGATTAATTCTTACCATGTTATATGGAAACAGCATACTGCGTTATAAGAAACTCAGAACAATTCGCACTGTGTTATACGAAAACCGCATTAAGTGGAACTCAGAACATATAAATCAAACTGATTCATTCTACGTTATATAAAATTGTATTTTTAGAGTAGCATGTTATGGTGAATATGGTTATGAAATATAAGTTTATAGATACAAAAGTAAGGCAAAACTATTTTACATACTTTGAATTATTTTTATTAAGACTTTATAAGAAAATTTATAAACAATGTGAAATATAAACTTAATAACTTTTTTCCAACAAAAATTCTATTAATATTCATCACCTCTGTTAAATATTAGTTAGTGGCCTAATTCTTTTAATGTCCTCTTCACTTTACATATCTTCATTTTTGTTTTTAAATGTAGTTTTAATTTGTAACTCTACCAAAATCTCTCTGAAAGGAGCTAAACAATTTTGTAATTATCTTTTAAACGTTGCACTTCGCACTGATGAAGGATCATTTTCAAGAAGGTAATTTTCTAATTGTATACCCAAACCCAGTCCCCTTTTCACATCACTTAAATTGAAATTTGAAATCCATTCTTTACCCATATTTTCGTCTACCAATGCATTTGAGGAGAATTTATTAATTTATTTTACAGAGGATTTCCCTGATAGCTGAAATTGAAATATGGTGATGTACGTGGATGAAAAACAGGGAAATTCCCCATTAATTTCAAACTGTAAAAGTGTAATAGAAAAAATCATGCTATAGGGAGACTGCTTAAACTGAGTGGTATTATAGAGAAACCGCTTTATAAGACCATCGCGTTTTATGAATATTGCCTTATGGCAGGGCTGTCGCAATTTTTGCTCCACATTATATAGAATCCGCATTATGAGAGTACCACGATATAGAAGGGTTAACTGTAATATATTTTTCTGTTGTTTTTATATACCAGAATTAAATGTTGTGTTTGCCTAAAGCAAAATATCGCTGCACACCACTGATTTTATCATTTCATTTAAATATCAATTCGGTAACCTTGTACGTTTATATATGTAACATGTTACAATTTTGTTTTAACTTTTTATAAAGAGTTAATTTTGTAGAAATATTTTATTTATTTTGGTTTTATAGGCTGACAAGGGAGATAACATCTATCAAAATAATTTGTAAATAAACAAAGTATGTTTACTTAGTAAAGCTGAGCGTCAAGCGGGATTTTCAGGAGTGACGAATCTCTCTCTGTCTACCGACATCGAACGATATTCCATTGGAAATGGAACTTAAAGAAAATATGCACACAATTTATACTCGAGCTACAGCAAGTCTTTGATAGACATGTCTAAGCTATAAGGAAGTGGCTGATTTTTTATAAATTAATAGGAAATTTGACTTCAAATATCTTGATGTTTTAATTTATTCAATTTCACCTTACATTCTTTGATACTTTTTTATTATTTGCTTCAATTTTTTTGTATAAATTAGAAGTAGCATAGTTGTTTATAATAAAGAAATTTACAAGTCTATGTATGCCATGGTAAAAAATTCTTATGGAAACCAAATCAATCTTGAATGTAATATACAAATATATATTTGAAATTGTTCTTGATTAAATTTTTATCAAATGAAAAAGTAAAGCTTGATAAGTGGTCTATTTATTTTCAACTTATATATTTTTCTTGATTTTTATATTCTAATTAAAATGGAGTTTTCCTTGTATTTTGTTTTCTGGCATATAATGTTTGTATTACAAAACCGGAGTTTCACTTCACTAAATTGTAAATATCATTAATTTATTTTAATTGTAATTCAGTTATTACCGAAACATTACTTAAAACAGTATTACATACCTCTCAAACCGCAGCCTAGTACAGAGGCACTATGATGGGTAAAGCAAAAGAATACTTTGCATAGGGGCTTGGGAGCCTTCATTTTTTTTTACTCAGACCATCTGACCTACCCGAAGGTTTACACCTTCGGGTAGGTCAGATGGTCTGAGGTCAGAATGTAAGGTATATGTTTAAATGGCCGGGAAGTGCCATCCAATTTAGGCCAGAACCCAGTGGGGTAATATCCACAGGAACTGTATCTTTCTGAAGAACTATAAAATCGATGGTACTTTGTTTTTAACGTTGAATTGTACATTTGGCGATTGTCCGGATGACAACATGTAATACTATTTCAAAGTACCTAATTAACTTATATTTCACACAACTCTAAATTAACAATTATCAATATTGATAGCATCCTCAATAAACAATATAGTCAATGTATTAAAATATTTTAATAATTAATTCATCAATTAGGCATCATTTTCACTAATTTAGTGTCATTTTTGCAATTTTGACGAAATTTTCTTCAATCTGGCGTGAAATATCGCCAAGTGGGTGATACTTTGCTACATTATCCACCAAGTTTGCCAAATGCATCACCAATTGTTACAGACAAACGGAGAGAAGAGCATTTCTTATATATTAGAATGTATGCCCATCATATGACGGAAATTAGAATTTGCTAAACATTATTATCATTTGGCATCATTTTTATCAATTGGTGATATTTTCGTTAATTTAGCACTATAGTTGCCAAGTTGGCGATGTCCCACTAAATTTCTCGTCAATCTTTACGGACGGACAGATGGAGAAATGGGTTATTCTTATAGTGTATTCTTATGTTTTTTCCAAGATATTGAACTTTTATCAATTAGTTGTTTTTTCATTGATTCAGTATCAGTTTCATCAATTTGACGAATAATTTATATCAATTGGGTGACATTTTCATCAATTTGGCAACATTTAAAAAGTCACCAATTTAGAGATATTTCGAAAAATTCATCACCAATATCTTATCCAAACGTTACTGACGAAAATATAGTTTATTCTTATAGTACTTGTAGTTTCATATATTCTTTCCAAGATATTGAATATTCGTCAATTAGTCATCATTTTCATTGATTTAGCATCATTTTTATCAATTTAGCAACACTTTCTTTAATCTGACAATATTTTAAAAAGTCGTCAAATTGGTGACATTCGCAGATTTATTGCCAAAATCTCACCAAGCATTATGGACGGAGAAATAATTTATTCTTATAGCAGATAAATGACTATCGGCATCCAACTGCAAAAGTATTCCACAAAGAATCTTTTCTCATGAATGGAACGAGCGAGATCCATGAGAATGTCAACAAATTTATCGAATGATATTACACGAAAGTGAACATATTTTACAATAGTTAATATTTTTTTTTATTTTACGTGATGTTTTGATAAATTTATTCGAAAAATGTGCAATATCTTGAGAACTGTTCATACTAGCATTTTAAAGTTTGTATCAATCGTTTACTAATGAAAAAGCACATAAGACATAACTATTTACGTAACTTTATTAAAGGGTATGATTTTTTCAAAATTTCATTCGAAAGTTTAGGAGGGTTCTGAACATTCGATTGCGTTTAAAAACATTATGCTTCCAGTATTCACGGATTGTAATTTTTGTACCAAATTTTTTTCAAATCGCTCCATTGGTTCGTGAGATATCGTCTCCACATACACACACACAGAGGGAGAGAGAAAGATATCACCTCAAAAATGTCTGATTCGTGTTCAAGGATTCTAGAAACTTGCTCTCCCGTCGAAAAGTAATAAATGAATCTATGGGAGAACACATTTTATATAACAGACAAAGATGTAATAATAAACAAGAAATTTATGAAGAAACCGTCATATGGTGACAAATGGTTTGTATATTTCATTTTTGACGTAACTATTAAGCATTTTAATTCTCTTTTGCACAGATATTTTTTACAGTCATGCGAATTTTCAGGAAAACTGGTAGCGACATCTCCAAAATTGGAATTCAAAACTTTTAGTGCATCCCCCCGACGCTGAATCCATATCAGCCATCATCTAAGCTCTATCTATAGCCAGTCCTTAGAAATAGATGTTTCAAGAAATTTTTTTGAATCGAAAGTGAAAAAAAAATAAAACTAAAAAGAAATGAAAACAAAAACAGAAATGGAAAACTTTAGTATATCCCCAACCATCTCCCGAATTTAATGCTGAATTCATATCAGTCACCATCTCAGTTCGATCTATAACCAATCTTAAGAAATAAAGTGTCAAAAAACATTTTTTTAACGGGAAGTGGAAAAAGAACTGAAGGTGGATATCCTTAGTAAACCCCCGTTCTGCTCCGGAATTTGATGCTGGATCCATATCAGTTGTTATCCCTATCTATAACCAATTCTGAAAACTAGATGTTTTATGAAAATTTTTTGAACCAGATGTGGAAAAGAAACCGGAAGTGCAAATTCTTAGTGAACCACCCTACACCCTTTAGAATTTGATGCAGAATCCATATCATCAGTTATCATCTAAGCTCTATCTACAGTCAATTTTGAGATATAGACATTTCAAGCAAAATGATAATTTTTTAATCGGAAATGAAAAAAGACCTGGAAAGGAGGGAGGGGGAGAAGAAATCCATAGTGAACCTCCAACCCCTTCGAAATATGATTCTAACTTCAAATCGGTCATCATTTGAGCTTTCTATAGTAGATCTCAAGAAAGAGATATTTCAAGGAAGCATTTTTCTGAAAAAATATAGTATAGCAAATGTTTGCCAGCAATAAAACTTATTAAATAATATAGCTCTACCTCATTTAAGCAAATGCCTAGCATACATACTCGTTAAATCGAGGGACTCCTACATAAAACTAAAATCGTTTAAAATTTGTTGTGGCTTCGAAAGTCCTATTTATAACCGTACATTTTGGTTTGCATAATTGGCATTCCGCCTTACTATTCCATTATTATGATATAACTTTAAAATATTTTTCATCTAATACTTCTCAAAATACCTTTGCATCATGTGCGGCAGTATATTCCATCTTTTCTCACATTTTTGCAATAACTAACTGCATTATATCTCTTTAATTTACTTAAGAAATATATACAATGCATAGCAGAGCTGAGATTGCCTGTGTTTCTGTTTTCACAAAGAATACCCCTTTTCTTTATATAGACAGGAAAGAGACATCTACCAAACAACATCATTATATGATTCCTATATGAACGTAAAGTTTACTGCAGAAACTATACTTTTCAGAGTCCACCTCAGATACTAAACATTTCATTAATTCGGCAACAGATTGCAAAAGGCTGTTTAGATTGACTCCTAGAAATGCATTCAATGACTAGACAAAATACAGAATACACATTAGACGTTTCCTCTTTTGCGAATCATTCATCTGCGGTTTAAACACAATAGTGTGAAAACTGCAGAAATGTATTTTGAGTATTTTGAAAATACAAAGTACTCTGAAAATGCATTTTCGATACATTACCAAAATACTTTTAAGTTTTTCAGTTTAAAATACAAAGTGCAAATGTATTTTTAAAATGTTATTTCAAATACATGTATTTTCGATACTGCCCAACTCTGGTGATTAGGCAGTTGTGAAATATTGTAACTATATACATGAATCATGCAGTAGTATTTACTAATTGCCATTTGTAATTGTAACAAGAAAGCATTAAAAACAGAATAAAAATATTTGACATTCATGTTTGCAAGCTTTAAATATGTTGTGGAAAACTTGAAAGTAATAGGAACTCGAATTCAACACAAAATAATACTGATAATTAAAATGATTTTAAAAATGCGTGCAAGATAAATTTACAATGAATCAGATGTTTTAAAATCCGCCTAATCCAAAGAAAAATAGCCAGCTCGCTGAAATATTTCAAAAATTACATTATGTGTTCAAATTAATACGAATCGTAGTTTGAATGAGTTTCGATAATTATACATACGTAAATAGAAAAAGATATCCATCCGTAATACGACGAAGACAAAAAAAAAAATTAAATATCCGTGTTTTAGAACACATAAATGGGAATTTATGAAAATCCTCTTTCTGAAATACATCAGATAACTTTAAATTGTTTAAAAAATTGTATCTTGCTAAATAATTGTGTAAAAAAAATGAGATGTACATGTACGGGAAGAGAAGTGACGTTTGGATTCTACGTCGCAATGCCCGCCCCCAGCTCTTACACTTTGCTATGCCCGCCCTATGCTCTTGCACTTTGTGTTATACAACAATTATATTATCCAAGGTGATAACATTTATTTACAAACATCTGGTGTACCACAAGGAGGCTGTAGTAGTAGTATACTCGCTAACTTATATTTTTATTATTATGAATGTCATTTTAACTCTAATTCATATATTATATATAGATACGTTGACGACTTAATTTGTATTATCATTGATGATTCCTATCCCATTAATATTGATTTTTACCCATCTAACCTAGAATTAATTCCTAATGAGTCTAGCGTTAGTCAAACTGTAAATTTTTTAGACCTAAATTTAGATACCCTCAATAATCATGTAATCACCAATCTATATGATAAAAAAGATTCTTACAACTACACTATCATAAAGCTACTATCATATCAATCTTGCAATTCTATTCAATTGTTTAAAAACATCATTTTAAACCAGCTATTTCGAATACATCGACTTCTGATCCTCGGTTTCACTTTCTCCACATCAATAATCTTAAACGCATTTGTCAAAATTACCAATATCCGGAAGTATTTGTAAATAATATTATTAATAATTTCAAATATACCACGTAATCATTTTACACATGCATTATTTATCTTTGATTGGATAACTCATTTTTGAGAATTCACCCATTCTTATCATCTAACTTACCACTTGGCCTGAGTCTAATACCTGAATAGGTCTGAATCTATTATTATTTCCTTTTCTCATTTTTATATATATTTATATTTATATTTATATACTTTTAATTGTGAATTTTGTATCCTATTATTCTTCTCATCCCCCTTTCCATTGTAGTGATAAGTTACCTTCTATCTTTATCCTTAGTCTTGGTCTATAGTTACTCATTTGTAACAGATATGCTAGAGATGGGTTTTTTTGTACATACAGTAGTTTATGCATAGTTTTCGATTAAAATCTTTCAATTTATATATATATATATATATATATATATATATATATATATATACATAATATATAAAATATATATATATATAATTTCAATATCAAAAGCGTGCATAGATGAATTGAAATGTAAATTTCCGCGTAAAGGGACCAAAGAACTGTTGTCATTTACAAATTGACAGCCATACATCCAAGAATGTCACACAAAAGAATTACCGGCCGTCCAACTGGTTACTCTAAGTCCTCTGGACGAGTCGGACGGTCTGGGTCTTCAACACAAAAGAATTAGTGAACTTGTTTGATACTATATATTGAAACGGTATTCTAGCAATATGTATGGGCGGAGCTAATGTGAAACGTATCAACATACGGCACTTCCCTTATTCTATATCCATTTTTCTTTCTTTACTCTACAATTTTCAATATTAATTTTTTAACAAAGTATCTATGAAGTAAGTGTAATCTTTTAATTCGTCCTTGAGTTTGCTCCGCTGGAATAAGTTCCATAAGTGTTTTCTTTCCGTGGGCGCTCATAGTGGAGCATCTAATTTTGAATTATTTATTTATAATCACATTGATTTCTAAATATTCTACCTAATTCTTATTTTCTACAGAATGCATCTATACATATAAATTTTCACTGTGAAACGTGCATTCGCACCTCACAGATAAACACACACTTACACCGATGAAAATGTTTCCAAAAATGTACGAAATGTGTCCATAATGCCTTTACATGCATTTTTCCTCTAAATGTCGAGTTAAAAATTATTCGATAACCTCCTCTATACAATAGTATTAGAAAATAATAAAAGTATTTTTTAATTTAATCTATATTTAATTAATTTTATTGTGTCTTATATCCATATTAAAAAAATAAATAGCTGCCCTTTCTTGTGACGTCAAGATTATGTGACTATAAGGGTGGGGTTTAACTTGAATTTCCCGGGAGTTTATTGTGCTAACTAGCTGCTGCTGGATGCGACATTTCATAATATAAACTTTAACTGCAACTGCAACTTCTTTACAGCGCCCTCTCATTTGCACAACGGATTCATAAATATGTGATTCAACTTTCAAGTAGTGTACTATCTCGGTGGCCGTAGTCACACCGTAGTAATGCTCAGCTGTTTGTAATGGTTCCGAAAATTAAGATGTAAACATTTGCGTACGAAAGAAATATGGAATCATTTCTTTGTAAAGTAATTCATGCCAACGATTTCTATGAAGAGTGCGTTATCTTTTACTTTTGGTGATTGATTTTTTGTTTTTATTTCATAGCCTACCTCTTTTTAATTTGTAAACATTGCACTAACTTAACAACACGTTATATTCTCGTAAAATCGTGATTATATTTGTTATATACATTTGGCATTTTAAATCGAATAATTAAAATTCTTGAAAAGTTTACTTTTATTAGTGAAGACATCATTTTTGTTCTGATAATTGAACTAAAGCATTTTTTTTTTTTTTTTTAGCAAAAAATTCTTATTTAAAGGATTCTAGACGAATTTTAAAAATGAAAAATAATTCAGTGTGTTAAAATGAAAGTTCGAAGACCAGCATTTGCTTTTTATATTGGAGTACTGCTTGTTGCAGTACCATTTTTTACCATGTTCATTCTTCTGAATGGCCCAGGTAAGAATTACTTTTAAGTTTTGACAGCCTTTGCTTAATATTTCATTTAAATGTTTAGAATAGTCTAAAGCTTTTTTATGTGATTAATAAGTTTGTTTAATGCATGTCAATCAGTTTTGTTTTATTGTTGAAAGTAATGGTGAATTTTGGTTCTGAAATATAAATTCACCATGCCAGTTGCCAACTGTCCTAAATCACAATGATGAACACTGCATTTGATTTTCATCGCTGTTTTACGAACTCAAATTGCTTGTTTCACCTTAATTACATGGTAGTACATTATTGAGTACTTCTCTGTTTTGTGGTTTCATGTAGAAAACACAAATAAGTATTCTTAAGTTTATTATGAAAAAAAATCTGTTAAAAACTTCCATAATTATAGTAATAGAGTGTTTTAAATTGCCAGAGTATACGAACTCCTTACATATCCTTTTATTTAACTAATATGATCAGATATATTACCATATCCATACAAATCATAAAATATATGATAGATCTTGTGAATTTTAAACTATATTTAATTTAAGCTTTCAATGTAGACATATATGAAATTGTAATATATATGTATACATGTGCAAAATTTTAATGAGATTTTTCTTAACGAGTACCTTGGCACCCTAACAGTTTTTTGTTTTAACGTTTTCCATTATTGATTCAATATGGATTTCTGGAAACCCATTTAGGTCAAAAGTACTGTTTTCAGTATATGTGTCATTAGGAAAATGTCGAAGTGCTGAAATACAAAAGTATTTAATTATTAAAATAAATAAATAATTGGTTTTAACTATGAATTAATTTTATTGTAAAAATAATGTGTAAATTTATCTGCTGTATGCAGTGTAAGAAATATACAATTATTTTCTTACTTTTGCCAAGAAAATATTTTAACTTGTTTTATGTATGGAGAAGCTGGGAAGAAGGAAATTACGCAAACTAAGCATCTATAATAATTCTATTCTTATCCCTAGTAATTGTTCAAATAGGCATACTGATATGCAAGCCCTCATATCAAACTGTTGGACAGGCTACCTGGTAGTACCTCGGGTCCCATGTAAATTAAGGTATAAGGTAGTACCCGCCTGTATCCAATACATTTTTGGCAAAATGATTTTTGCTTAGTCTTTATAAATAATTTAAAGTCGAATCCCCCAGTTACAAAATAGTAAAACACAGCAGAAGTAACAATCCCTTAATGAAATGAAAAATAAAATATATATTCATCAATAAAGTAAAAAAAAAAGACCTATCCAAAATATCTTCCAATATCATTATTTGAACAACTTTTATTCATATTTCCACTCATTTAACTAAAGTTGAATATGCAGATAAAACACTCTGATTTTGTGTATCAATCGATTTTTAGTATCAAAATCTCATATGCAAAGTTTCATATTTTTGTGATAAACGATTTTTTAATAGTGGGTAATAACAGCTTGGATCTTCTAAATCAGTTGGTCACTAATTTTCTTGAAATCAGCATATACTGTAGGTGCAAAAATGTTTTACTTAATATAAGAAGGTGTATATGTGTAGTCTGTAACAGGAAATCTAAGATGCAGACAGCAATGGGATTTGGTACAGAGGCACTTCAAGATCTGGACAAATATGTCTGGTGCATGTTTTTAAATTCATATTAGTTTTTTAGTTATTTTATATTGAAGCACGATTTTGAGAGATTTTCAGACAAATCAGTTCATTAGCGAACAAAAATTGTATCGCATAGTTTCCATTTTGACATCATTGAAAAAATAATAGAACATTCTTTGAACCAAATCTGTAGGACAATTCCTTATTATATTTATTTATTTTTAACTATATAGAGATTTGAATATTTTTGGTTATTTGATACTTAAATGTGTGTGTATATGTGTATATTTTTGTATCCTAATGAATTTTTTTTTAATTACTACATTATTTTATTTTCTTATTGAGTTTTCAAGCAAACGCATAAAAATTGAAATTGTAGATACTGTTAATGAAGTGCATATTATTTTTCTCCCTGATGAATGTGTGCATGCCCACCAAAGCCTTGGAGCTCATAGTGTGGCTTAAGCCACTTTTTTATGCCAGCTATTTCTTTTTCTCCTAGGGAACGGATTTCATTTTGCTTCCTTTATTTATTTTATGCTTTCCACATTTGCCAAACTATAGGAGAAAGTAATTTGAAAATTGAGTGGTTTTATTTGTAAATGTATAATTTAAGTAGCAAGAATTTATTTAGGACCTGGGCAATGCCAGGTTATTTGTTCTAGTAGTATATAAATGTGCAACCGAAGATGAAAAATGACTTATCTGCATCCTATGATCTTCTGATATGATTAATTTTCATTCATCTGTGATTTCAATAGATTAGTAGTATAACAAGTATCTGAAACCTATCTCCCTTAACTATTTTTAATTTTCTGGTAAAGAAATTTTTGCAACTAACTATTATGAGCTATTTGATAATTTGGAAGAATATACAAGTTTTTGTAAATTTTAATTGTTTTATTTACTACTCGTAGAACAAAAATAATTATCCACAGACACAATAACTACTAAAGCATCTGATGTATCTAACATAAAACTTTAAACTTCCCAACAATATCCATAAACAATAAAAAATTAGAATTTTCTTATGATATGAACTCGCTGAAAGTAAATAGACCTTATGTTGGCACTGATTAAAATAAGTCTAATCACAGTGAAATCATTTAATTCTCCTGAGAGATATCACACTTGTTGTGGGAAAAGTAAAATTTCTAATATCTCAAAGGAGTTTGTGATAGATCCTAAATATATTTTCAATTCATTTTTGGTTAAAAGTATCTACCCAATTGATAATACATTTCATATTTAACTTTTTATAATTTTTTTTAACATAGATATAAAAAAAGGGGATGAATCCCAAAAAAGTTGTCATTTGCTTTTAAATTAAAAAAAAATTCAATATTTAATGGCTATTTCTGTACATATATTGGTACAGGATTATTTTGTATGTCATTTCAATTTTAGAAGAAAAAAAAATTTGAAAAAGCCTTCTCCTGTTCCAATCTCGCAGAAAAAACCAATAGGATTCATATGTTCATATGATTGAAATAATTATACAATATTTTGTTTGATTATTTCAATCTGTTTGGGAGACATTGCACTTACAGATATTATTGAATTACTGGTTTGTATGTTTTAGGGATCTTCTCAATGAGTAAATCCATTCAAAAATTTTATACAAATTTTAAAAATATACAACTATTTTTTACAGAACTATATAGAATTCTGATAAAGTAAATAACCTTCATTCTAAGATCAAGATTTTTAAGGCAATTAAAAATAATATTGAAAAAAATATAAGAATTAATTTAAACGTACCTTACTATATTAGTGCTAAGCAATTTTCTATTAATTACAACTAATTAAATGAAGAATATATGAGTGCTAAAATATTACTGATAGATAAATTAAATACTATTTTCATCCGTTTATGCTGAGATATCTAACTCATCAACACATAGTGAGCATTTTAAAGATAAATTTGTTTTTAGATGACATATTCACATATACCTTGCATAGGGACATTCTGCTAGACAGAAGGTCTTTCAATGCTGACTCCCTGGCTTCCAAGATGAAATATATAACACTTTGCCTTCAGGTTTATACTACAGAACTTGAGAGCTGGAAATATTGCCATCTGAAATGCCCAGAATTTCCTTCTGAACTATCAAAGAGAGTCAGTAGACTGGGCACCCTGATGTGTTAATTGCTTTATGACAACTGACCATTCACATAAGATCTTATCTCATCTGTATGGGAGTGAAAAAGGCCCTCTAGATAAAGAGATGACCATGCCATGACACTGTGTTCACTATCTGTGGATAGATCTTCTCTTCTTATTGTAAAGACATTTATTTTACCAGTTCAATACTTGCAAATTTCTGAAGCTAAATAACAAAAAAATAAATTTTATTGTAACTGATGCCTTGTAAGTGATCCTCCTCTCCTTTCAAAGTTGGGTAATTTATGTGAAGTATTATCTATTATTTTCTTTCCCAGTTTTCTGATCTCTTGTTGATGGAATAGCATAGGCATCCTCCTTATATGCTACGACCCCCCATATTTTCAGACATAGAATCCTTACATAGTCACTTAGAATCCTTAACGTATAACATGTTTTCTACAATTCTTTGGGGGGGGGGGGGGGGGTTATGAATGCTTTTAAAAACCTTGTATTTTTTACTTTTCTTATATACATAGTATAATGTATAAGGAAAGTATTGTGACGAGATCGAAAATTCGAATTCGAGTTTTCGACGTGAGAGCTTGTTCCAAGCATCCTTGAACACGAATAAAACGTTTTTGAGGTGATGTCTGTGTGTGTCAGTGAGTGTATGGAAACGATATCTCACGAACGAATGGAGCGATTGAAACGAAATTTGGTACAAAAATTACAATCCGTGAATACTGGAAGCCTATTGTTTTTAAACGCAGTCGAATGATCAAAATTCCCCTAAATTTTCAACTGAAATTTTGAAAAAATCAAAACCTTTAATAAAGTTACGCAAATAGCCATTTCTTATGTAATTTTTCCTTAGAAAAAGATTGACACAAACTTTAGAACGCTAGTGTAAACCGTTCTAAAGATATTGCACATTTTTCAACTAAATGTATCAAAAAATCACATAAAATAAAAAAAAATATTAACTATTGTAAAATATGTTCACTTTTCATATGTAATATCATGCGATAAATTTGATGACATTATTCTCGTGGATCTAGCTCTTTCCAGTCATAAGAAAAGATACTTTGGGTAATACTTTTGTATTTGAACGTCAAAAGCCATTTATGTACTATAAGAATAACCTACTTTTCCTTCCGTAACGTTTGGCAAAATTTTGAAGACGAATTTGTCGGAATATCTCCAACTTGTTGACTTTTTAAATGTTGCCAAATTGACGAAAATGTCACCCTATTGATAAAATTTCGCCAAATTGATGAGACCGAATCAAAGTCCATGAAATAATGACTAGTTGAGTTCCATATCTTGGAAAGAACATAAGAGTAGAGACTATAAGAATAACCCATTTCTCCGTCTGTCCGTAACGCTTGGCGAGAAATTTAACGGGACGTCGCCAACTTGGCGACTATTTTAAATGTTGCCGAAGTGACAAAAATGTCGCCAAATTGATAAAAATGACGCCAAATGTGAAGTAATGTTCCGCAAATTCTGATTTCCTTCACATGATGGGCATACCTTCTAGTATATAAGAAATGCTTTTCTTTCCGTTTGTGTTGTTGAAACCCAGACCGTCCGACCTACCAGAAAGGTGTAAGGTAACTGTTTGGACGGTCGGGAAGTGCCACCCAATTTTGACCGGAATCCAGTGGGGGAGGCATCCACAGGGACCGTACCCTCCTTCCCCTACCACCAACCTCTCGGAAGGACTTTAGGACCCACATGTTTAACGTGATCGTACTCCGCATGAACACGGCGGCAGTTTTGGCAGTGGCTGGAATCGAACCCGGGCCTACCGAGTGCAACTCCAGCGCGCTAACCAATGTGTGTAACACGTGATGCATTTGGCGAATAATTTAGCGACGTAGTACCAATATGGCAATATTTCGCCCCAGATTGACGAAAATATCGTCAAAATTGCAAAAATGAAATTAATGAAAATGACGCCTGATTGATAAATTAATTATTAAAATATTTTAATATATCGACTATATCGCTCATTGAAGATGCTATCAATATTGATATTTGTTTATTTAGAATTGCGCGAAATATAAGTTAATTGGGTACTTTGAAATAGTTTTACATGTTGTCATCCGGAAAATCGCCAAATGTACAATTCAACGTTAAAAACACAGTACTGTGGATCTAATATACTATTTTTTGACAGTAAAAGGTGTAAATTAAGTGCATTAAAATATAAGGAAAGTCATGTGGTGTCCACATCAGATTTTTTTTTTATTTCAAAGCTTTACATAAAATAATGGAAAACTGAATTATATTTCACTTTATTATGGTAAGAAGATGGAATATAATTTCCAAAAATATATGTATGCTTCTTTTTATTATTTAACAGGGTTTACATCTGGGGTATTTGGTATGTATTCTCAATGAGAAAAATATATTAAACTAGGGGTCGGCAACCTTTTATATGTCAAACATCTTGACAATCGCGGGGTAAAGGAAGTGTGGGGGAGGGCAGATGAAAATCTTTATTGTAAATATATTTCGAAATATTCAACGAGAAAAATAAAATAAAATCGTATTAAAATTTGTGCTGAAATAGTAAAAATTGTTTTCTTTAGTACTGGTACACATCTACATTGCACAATAACCATACGTATAAGCAAAACAGTTTTAACCAAAAATTATGCCATATAGCGACCGTAAGAAGATTTTAAAACAAAAGTCTTGGCTCAAAAAAACGAACTTTGGTTTTTAAATCCTCACAGCGCAAAAAGTTCTAATGATTTCGACTAATAATTTACATTTTTAGAAAGGTCAAAGATCTGGCATTCTTACAAGTCCAATCTGGTCAAGAAATAATGAAAATTGGCCGCAGGATCGCAATTTTAAAGACGTCATGATTTTATATTTCTCGGCAATCCGTTAAGTTCTTCAACGGCATTTCCCCCCTCGGCAGTAGTTTTTTTACGCGGCTCCACGGAGACCGCGCTTTCGGATGCATCGGGTGAAATTATTATATTTATATGATATTTTAAATGGATATTTTAATTTATGGATATTTTAAATAGTTTAAATGACTGAATTGTGGTGATGTATTTGAAATTATTATATTTATGGATTGGTGGAACGATATGGATGATTGATAGAACGAGATCGATTTTTTAAATGGATATTTTAATTTATGGATATTTTAAGTGTATATTTTAATTTATGGATATTTTAATTTTATGGATATTTTAAATGATGGAACGAGGATGATGGAATTAAGAGCTTAATTATAAAATTTAAATTAGCGCGCGAGAATTGCACTCGGTAGGCCCGGGTTCGATTCCCGCCACTGACGCGAAGTACGATCACGTTAAACATATGGGTCCGTAAGTCCTCCCGAGAGGTTGGTGGTAGGGGAAGGAGGGTACGGTCCCTGTGGATGCCTCCCCCACTGAGTTCCGGTCTAAATTGGGTGAATAAAAATAAAGTTATGGAGATTGTCGCGGAGGGCGCGGTAGCCCAGTGGTTAGCGTGCGGGAATTTCACTCGGTAGGCCCGGGTTCGATTTCCGCCACTGCCAAAACTGCTGCCGTGTTCACGCGGAGTACGATCACGTTAAACATGTGGGTCCGTAAGTCCTTCCAAGAGGTTGGTGGTAGGGGGAGGGGGGTACGGTCCCTGTGGATGCCTCCCCCACTGGGTTCCGGTTTAAATTGAGTGGCACTTCCTGTGTCCAAACAGTTACCTTACACCTTTCTGGTAGGTCGCGCCAGCGAGTTTGCCACGGTCAGAATTTTCAAGGGTAGCGAACAGACTGGTCGCCAAATGCGGCTAGTAGAAAATATAAAAATACAATTGTATAATGTTGGGAATTTTTTTTTAATATCATGGAAACGTGAAACAAATATTTATTTTTAGGAAACTAATAACTGTTTTTTGCAAAAAATTCATTAAAGTGTTTTGTCTTGTAATTTAACACGATTTCGAGATACAGGAAACTAAAATAAAAGAATTTGAACGAAAAAAAAACATAATATTGGTCAAATAAAAATGCAATTTTTTATTGTGGAAAATCTTTATACATATTTAAAATATTTGTTCCATTCCATGACAAACATATCTATTCAATAATATTTAAATAACAAAAATTGCAATATAAAACAAGATACACACAACACAAAAATCTTTCTTGAAAAAAGCTGTGCTAAATGAAATATTATCTTGATAAAGTAATAAGTATTTAACAAATTAGATTTAATATGAAACAATATAAATACTAAATTTCTTTAAATTAGTGATATTTTTGTTGCTATATAGTCTTCACTAATTTTTCAAATCTTTGAAGCCCAAATGTATTAGGTTCCACTATTCATTGTGACTTTAACTTTGGTATGTTGTTGTCGTTTATGATATATTTTGATTTTTTGGGTTTTGACCTTTTACCCCGTCTTAGGACTGCCTTAAGAATTTACTAGTTTCTTGGGACTATCTCGAGAACCGAAGCAGCTAAAAAGTCCAAATTTAATATGTCATTGTCTTTTGTAGCATATATGTTTTAATTTTTTGGATTCTAAATCTTACCGGTCCAACCTGTTTTGAGCCCGCTATAGCATGGTTGTTGTTGTTGAGACCCAGACCGTCCGAACTACCAGAAAGGTGTAAGGTAACTATTTGAACGGCCGAGAAGAGCCACCCAATTTAGACCGGAACCCAGTGGGGGAGGCATCCACAGGGACCGTACCCTCCTTCCCCTACCACCAACCACTCGGAAGGACTTACGGACCCACATGTTTAACGTGATCATACTCCGCGTGAACACGGCGGCAGTTTTGGCAGCGGAGGGAATCAAACCCGGGCCTACCGAGTACAATTCCCGAGCGCTAACCACTGGGCTACTGCGCCCGCGCTATAGTATGGTGCATGTCCTTCGGGAATGACTTGAGAACCGGAGCAGCTAGAAAGCTAAAATAGGCATATCTTGCCTTTCACTGTATATTTTGATTTTTTGGATTTTAAACCTTACCTAGTCCGGCCCATAATAGGATGTTACATGTTTTGGGGAATAACTCTAGAACCAAAGCAGTTAAAAACTTACATTAGTTCCATTGTTACTTTTAGTGGTAATATTTTAGTTATGGTTATTTTAGTATATTATTTATATAATTATTAGTTATTGTTACATTTTGTGGTAATATTTTAATTGTTTAGATTTTTAACATTGCCGCCCAGCCCGTTCCGAGATCGCAATAGTAAGGTGCATGTTTGTATTAATGATTCCAGTAGCGGAGCAGATAGAACGCTGATGTTCATATCTTGCTTTTCGTTGAATATTTTGATTCTTTGGATTTTGAATGGTCCAGCATGTTCTGGGCGCATAATAGGAAGTTATATGTTTGTTTTGGGGAGTAACTCGAGAATTACAGCAACTAGACAGCTACGCATATCGTTGCCGTTTGTAGAAATATTTTAATTCTTTGAATTTTGAACCTAATTGGTTCCAGCCCTCTCTAGGCCCGCAATAGTAAAGTTCATGTTTTTTGGAATGACTCGAGAACCAGAGCAGCTAGAAATCTAAAATTAGGCGTACTTTGCCTTTTGTTGTTTATTTGATTCTTTGGATTTTGAACCTTACTGTTCAGCCCGTTCTTGATCCTTAATGGGAAGTTACATGTTTTGGGAAATAACTTGAGAACTAGCTAGAAATCTCAAATTTGTCGTTCGTTGTCTTTCGTGATATATTTTCTTTGGATTTTGAATCTTACTGATTGATCTAGCCCGACCTAGGGAATTACACTTTTTGAGGAAAATTTAAGCGAGCAAAAACAAATTTTAAAGTTCCACACAAACATTTATTTAAAATAAGTAGAAAGTGGAAAAAAAATTTAAAACAGTTTATTTACTAATTTTGGCTCTTTGTTTTGTGTTTCTTGAAGTTATTTTATCACGCTTCACCACCGATGGCCAGAAAGTTAAAAATATATTCGTAAACAAAACATCCAATTTAGCACTGTAGAAATAGAATCCTTAGAAACTCGTCTTTCTACATAACTTAAAATGAATGCTTCCAACGAAAGCGACCCTGTCCAGCTATGGTCGTAGCCCGTATTCGGCTTGAAGGTCAGACCAACCCGAAAATTGATCTACATGGCCATTGAAAACCTCTAGTGTTAGATGACCAGCCCAAGTCCTTACCGTTTAACAATGTGCCAGCCGTGAAAATTTATAATATTCGATGGCCCGGAACGCCTTGTTACTGTATAAGGTACCGGCCCCTATTCAGTCCTTGGACTGGACCAGTCAGAAACATATGGATGTTTCCGTCCCGTTATTGTGATTTGATGATTATGTTCTCTATATTGATTGGGATGCTCTCGAACCAAAGCGGCCCTCAAACTCAGCGGGCGACGCCCGATGGGCCAATAGGCAAGGTAGCATAAGGCAAGGTGGCATAAGGTGGTTAATTAGAGTTTGGGGCAGTAAGTTCCTCCCCTCCAGCAATCTTTAAGGCATTACGATCTCTAGGAGGAGGATTTTGCCGTGCAACAGATCTCCCATCGGGTATACCATAAGTTCGGGTTCAAGTAATTAGATTTGACTGTCCATTTTATTTTTTCAATGCCTTTATTTAGAAGGAATTTACCAACCAGGTTTGCTCGATGTGGACGTGCGTTATTATCCATAAAAAAAAAAGCCAGATCTACATGCAGCTCTAAAAAGCCTTGCGTAGGGTTCTAAGACTTCACCTTCATATCTCTAGCCAGACACAGATCCTCTGTTGACCATGTACAGGAAGGTGCGTCCATTTATCATTATGCCTCCGCATACCATCGGATCTGAATCGCTGTAACAGTCATATTCACTAATGTTGGTTGGAATATTTCGAGTTTCTGACTCCCTGCAGATGCAAACGCGTTTAGAATATGAGATTAAACTGAATCTCGACTCGTCATTGAAGAGAACACATAGTCGTTGTTGATTCTAGCTTTGATGTTCTCTGCACCAAATCAGGCGGGTCTTCTTATGTTATGAAGTCAATGAAACGCATACAATTGGCTTTCTAGTGTAAAGACCTTTCTCCCAGTTTGTCGGGATACTAAAGTTCTTGGATAACTAAGTGTCGGGATACTAAAGTGGCGGCTGTAAGCTCTAAACTCAGCTGCTTAGCAATCGACTCCCTATTGCGACAGGTAGATATCGATCTTGAGAAACAAATGTTATTCTTCTAAGGCCTTGTCCAGGCTTCCTAACAGCTGTTCAGGAGTCTTGAAATTGTTTCCAGGAGTCAGATTGTAGTGAAACATAATCTTCTTGCCACTTCCATCAAAGTCTACTTAGACTCTAAACGGCCGTCGTCAGTTCGCTACCTCAAATCTTTTTCCAAATGATTCTCCTGAGCCATATAAAACTGCTTTTAGTCGATAAACTCATAAATCATATTTTGAATTGCAGAAATTCGCAGAGAAACATACTTCGTACACAGCGCTTGAGCTTTGGATGGCGTAATGCCTTTAATTGCATATCAGAAACAGTTTGATCAAATTGGATTATATAATTATAATTAGGTTTGCCTTTTGCTCATTCCCCTTAAAAAATAAATCAAATTGGTTGGGTATTTCATGAAAATATCATTATTTTTATGTATGTAAATATAATTCTGGGCTCCAGCGTATATGCATAAAAATTAAAAGTGCGGAGGTTAAGCAGGAATAAATTGAATTCATTAGTCTAATAAAATAACAAAAAATTTTATTCATATAAGTATCAGTGAAAATTTAACGCAATAGGCTTGATACGACACCATCCCCAAGTTATGATTCCGATCCCGCGAGACTAAATATTTTAATGGATTTACTTTTTTTTTTTTTTGGGGGGGGGGGGGGAGTTAAAACTGGCTTGCAGAGCACCCTTCATCCTTTAACATGGGATTGATCCGGTGAAGGTTGAATCTCCGTTGAACGTGCGAGAATTTCACGAAGGTCCAAAAACTGAATGGCTTAAAAAATTACAAAAATTAAAATTACTTGTGAAATCCAAGATTTTTTTTATATAGTATATGCCAATAGCCAATATGCCTTTAGCCAATTTATGGAAATGTGCTGATATTAGTTTTTCGGATGCGACGATATTGATTATCGATGCAATGCAAATTTGTATCAAAACACACAGATATCTTCCTTTATTATGTAAGATTAAATATATTTAATACCTTTGGCAGAAACTTATTTTGCTTTCTGCGACAAGTCTCTTTAACACCCAAATGTTTCTGCAATACTATATTTTTAACGATAAAATGTTGTACAACAAATTTACAAATAATACAATTAGAAAAGGAGCCGTAATACATTCAGCATTTTAAAGATTTTAAATTTCCTTCTTCATTGATCTCATCTGTACACATTTCGAAAATACTTTGCGTGTCCCACATGATGGATACTTTAAAATTTTACTCATATTTTTTTCATTTTCTCGTGTATTTGACGCGATGAATTTTAGCGTTCCAAATAGCCCCATAAGTTTCTACGATGTAGAATACGTTAGTAGAAAATCATGCATTATACATTAAATGTGAAATATGCATTCATTCAACAGGCCAAATCCTGGAATAGAGTATAAATTCTAATATATTTGTAGCCTTTTATTAATAAATTTAAGACACTACAATCTTTTATTTGTTATTTTATATCGGTGTGGCCCAACTATTTTTCAATCGCGAACCATATTTTTTTTGCTATTTTTCAATCGCGAACCATATTTTTTTTACTATTTTTCAATCGCTGACCAGATTTTTTACTAGTCGTGTGTCTGATTTTTTCATATTATTATTATAGAAGTCAGATACTAACGATTAGACAAATAAATGCTGTTAATATGTATTAAATATTTGCAACAAGTCTGTTAAATTTGTTACATCAGTAATTATTGGCTTTGTTTTTCACCTTCTGTTCAGTGAGAGCACTGGGCAGTGTGCTTGCTCATTAGCGAGGGCATGGATGTCTGCTTCCATTTCTGTTGTCGCGATTTGGAGGCGGAACTTTAACGCTTCCTGGAATAACGTAATCCTCTGTTCGATTTTGATATATTTCATTATCGATAAAGCACATTTGCAGATGCACATACTTCCAAACATAGAAATCATTTTTAAGGAAAAGTCGTAAAGCTGGGGATACTTGTCAGGCGTCACAAATTTCAAAAATTGTTCACATTTCAAGCAACTTTTTAAAAGTTCCATATGAAATTTAGGATCTCGATCTTCAATCTTGCCTGCCATAGGATCTATAAAAAGTTGGATCATGGTCTTGAAATTGTCAAGAGGATATAGTACCATTTATGCATTTTTTTTCTATTTTTCATGTTAGAATTGAAATAATGCCTTTTTATATTGCAAATTAAATAAAATGTTAATTTTGAAAAAAAAATAATCATATTCGACTGGCAGTTAAAAAAGTTAAAATTTTTTTTAGCTTCTTTTATTTTTTAAATCGCTACTGCTTTATCAATTTTCAGTATTTTGATTCAATTTTATGCTCAACATTGCTCAAGCTCTAAAAAAATGGGTATGGATTCTTAATTCAAGCCATAGTAAACTTTATATAATATTTTCTATCTGAACTGAACGGTGTCGAAAACTGCTAAAATTTTGGGATTTTGAATTATTTTTTAAATATTTTGTAGCACTGAGAAGTTAATCCATATGCAGTTTTATTCCACAAACACTTGAATTGAAAATATTTACAAACAATTTCAAAAATATATCTTAAATATAATAAGCCTTAGCATTTTGAATACACAATAAATAAAACTGCTGCTTGTGAGATTAAAACTTTCAATACTTCCGTAAATAAAGCAGACATATCAAAATTAGGTGACTACAATTGTTTCCAAGGCGTTTTTATAGCCCTCTTCTTCAGTTCAAAAACAGTGTCTTTTAACAACCGCAAAGGACGAACTGCGATGTGGTAGGCAGACAAATAATCGAATAGATAGATATAGAACACTCAACTCGAGGAGGAACAGACGTTGAAATCGAGATCCGGTCGTAAACATATCAACACAGACCAATAAGGCTACTTAACCCACCCATTACGCTAAGTGGATAAATAGAACAGGCCGCATTGATATGAGATTTAAAATAAAACTGAGGGAAAAAAAATAAAACTTTTAAATTGCTAGCAAAAATAAGAGAATGTTGAGAAATTAGAGGGAGAAAGAAATAGACAAACCCATATGAAAAGAGAAAGCTAGCTAATTTGCATGCAAAACAGTTAACTAATTAGGAGTGAAAAATGATGAAAGCATAAGAGACAAAATTAGAATAATCATATTCAAAATCCACGGAAATATGTAGTAAAAACAAAATGACGGAAACAAGTTTTTAGGGAGTTAAACGAAGACCTTCATCAATACATGAAACTTTAAAACCAGTTAATCAGAATATAACTATACAAACACAAATAATTAATAAAATAAAAATTACTAGAAAACAACTAGTTTGGAGTGCATTAGCCACATTATTCAACTGATAGCTATTTCAACTAAATTTATCAAATTGTAAATCGGGCCAAAATATAAAATAACTAAAAGACTAATACGATATCTAAAGAAAGTTAAATAAAGAATGCCGAGGTGCACCTGTTCGGGTCCTGACGTACCTGTGTACCAAATTTCATGGCTGTACGACGTTTTGATTTCACGCTACAGTTCGCACAGACAACGTCTATATTAAGTAAGATAATATGTATTGCCAACTAACTATTAGATATTGATTAAAATTTTGTAATAGTATTTTACATTTTTTTAGCAACGCAATGTTACAGACTTCTACGAATACAATCGAGAGCCACAGAGAGAGATGTCACAGGCCGCCAGTTTGATCCCGCTGTTCTATATGATAATGTGCTTGCCATAACATGTAATAAACGGCACCACATAGATCGATATACCATCACTAGAAAATTGCATATTTATTGCACCTGAAATTATAGAACTTAAACAATGAATTAGTATAGAAATATATTTGAACTGTGTGCAGCGCCCGGGGAAAAAAGATAAATTTGCACATTTTCTAAAGTATGGTGCAATAGAATATGCCGGAATAATTATACATTAATCAATCAATACTTATACTTTATCAAGCATACACTTTTTAATTGTTAATTTTCAAGCATGATCACTTTCCTTATATACTTAGTATAATGTATAAAGAAGTATTGTGACCGGCCCGAGAATTCGAGTTTCAAGCATCCCTGAACATGAGTTTAACGTTTTTGAGGTGATGTCTGTGTGTGTCCGTAAGTCTGTGATGACGATATCTACCGAACGAATAGAGTGATTCGAAATTCACCACAAAAACGAAAAAAAAAATACGATTTATGAATATTGGAAACCTATTTTGTTTTTAAACGGAATCAAATGTTCGGAAGACTGCAAAATTTTCGAATGAAATTAAAAAAAAATCCCTCAAAATCTTCAATAAAGTTACGTAAACAGTCATTTCTAATTACGTAAATAGTCATTTCTAATTTTTTCATTAGAAAACAACACAAATTTTAGAATGCTAGTATAAACCGTTCACGAGATATTGCACATTTTTTAAATAAATCTATTACAAAGTCACAAAATTAAAAAAAATATTAACTCTTGTAAAATATGTTCACTTTTCATATGTAATATTATGCGATAAATATGTTGACATCATTCTCGTGGATCTAACTCGTTCCATTCATGAGAAAAGATACTTTGAGTAATAGTTTTGTATTTGGACACCAATAGTCATTTATCTACTACTATAAGAATAACCTATTTATTCGTAACGAAATTTTGACGGCGAATTTGGCAGAATATCGCCAGCTTAGGGACTTTTTACAATGTTATTAAATTGAGGAAAATGTCGCCAAATCCATAAAAATGATTCTAAGTCAATGAAAATGATGAGTAATTGATGAAAATTCAATATCTTGATAAGAATATAAGAATCTACTATAAGAATAACACATTTATTCTTCCGTAACTCTTGGCGCAAAATTTTTGTGGGATTACTCCAACTTGGCGACTTTTAAATGTTGTCAAATTAATGAAAACGTCGCTAACTTGATAAAAATGACGCAAAATAGGATGTAATGTTTTGCAAATTTTGATTTCAGTCATATGACGAGCATACTTTCTAGAAGAATATGATGAGAAACTTTCGAACAACTATCGAATTATCGCCAACTTAGCGATATTTCGTCCCAGATTGACGAATATATCGTCAAAATTGCAAAAATGACGCTAAATTGATGAAACTGGTACCTAATTGGTGAATTAATTATTAAAATATTTTAATATATGGAATATATCGGTTATTGAGGATGCTATCAATATTGATAATTGTTAATTTAGAGTTGCGTGAAATATAAGTTAATTGGGTACTTCCAAATAGTTTAACGTGTTGTGATCCAGAAAAGCGACAAATGTACAATTCAACGTTCAAAGTTTTCTGAGACCCCAAGCCTCATCTGAACAATACATATAGTCAAACTCACAAAACTGAAAAGTTGGTAATTCAAAAAATCAATTATCCGACAATTTGTTTTTGTTAGTTTAACGAGTTAAAAAAAAAAAAGCGGATTCATTAAAAGACTAACATATACGTTAGTCTTTTCATATTAGACTGTGCATAGAATTTTGGGTCCCTGGATTAACAATGTTTTGGGGCTTTTGTATGATGTAAAATATCCTGGGCCCGAACCTATCTTGTCCTAATGGATAATCCGGCCCTGGTTATATAAAACAAAGCGCAGCTCGGGGATTATAATATGATCCCAATATGTTCAACTACAATTTGATAAACATGTTTTAGCCTAAACGTTGTAATGAACACTATAAACTGACATACAAATGCCTAATGATAAAATGCAGAATTATATAAAATACAAGAAAACATTGGATTAGGTAAAATGCACTAATGAGTTTTTATAAAAAAAAATGTAAGTCCAATAAAAGTACTAATG
Organism: Amaurobius ferox; assembly: GCA_951213105.1. Lineage (NCBI taxonomy): Eukaryota > Metazoa > Arthropoda > Arachnida > Araneae > Amaurobiidae > Amaurobius > Amaurobius ferox. The sequence goes on along the minus strand of OX578141.1, from coordinate 29,407,688 downwards.
TACAAAATTTTGAAGCCCCAAGCTGTTGCTTGGACTGCTTTGCTTGGCTCTCTCGACGCTCCTGGTCAAAGCCCTTATACAGCATTTTTTCACTATGAAGGAAGTAAATTCATTGCATTATATAAAGAAAGCCATGTGCTGCCGCTACAGATTTTTTTTTAATTGTCTCTATATTAAGAAAAAAAGCTAGGTGCAGCCGCTGCTTACCAAATCCTTTTAAAATGGAGATATTTTCTGTTACGGCTAGCGCCGGACCTATGGCATCAAATGATTTGGAATGTGGCACGATAATTAAAAATACATTGCCATGTGTTGCCTCCAATTTTGGTTACACTCGGTTAAAATTAACACTTCTGCCATTTCAAAAGAAATAGTATTTAAATTATTGATTTAAACAAAGGAAACTGGATTTTTTGTCACTATTAAGAACGAGCGACAAAACGTATAGCTCGCGAAACGAGTTCTGGGAATGGTGAGTGTCAGCGAACAAGGGATGTATTACGCCTTCGTAGCAGGCGGAATGAAAGAGTTCCTGAAGTGATCTCAGCGAGTAGGGAGGCGAAGCCTAAGAGGCTCCGCCCATCGTTTGTTAGAATGAATTTGATTTTAAGATGTAAATATTGATGAAATAATATATATAACGTTAGCATTTTTAAAGTATTATATACATATTTATTTTAAGCAAGAGTTGGAGTAAACGCCTCCTTTCTAGTTTAAATTGCACATTATGGGAAAACTGATGTACTAAAAGTACAAATACATTAAATCAAATTATAAAGTTATAATAAATATATCTGAATGAAAATTTAAATAAAAGCATCTCTTACTGAATGTTTGTGATGCAAAACTATCTCTAAACTCAATTATCCCCCCATTTCTTCTGATAACCAAGAACGAGTAGTCACTTTTTACATCATTAATGTGTTTGAGAACATAGAAATAAAGTGAGTTTCAATCTCATGTACTAAGAAGCTTTTTGCCCTACCAGTTAACAATAAAAAATATTTGCGGTAGCTCCAGTCCGATTAAACAGAAATGGTATTACGTGTATAAATAACATTTTTTAAAAGAGATCAACTTTTGTAATATCGAAAAAGTAACTTTATTCAAAATCTGGCTACTTACGACTTTGAAAGAGCTACAAATTCTTGCTTATTTTTTATAGCTATCACTTTTAGTTTTTAAGATATAAGCGTTACAAACTTGAAAACCGAACGCCAGCATTCTGAAAGGTTTGAGGAGGTTCATTTAAATGCTGATACGAAGTGTTTATAACTTTTGTAGGATTATTTTGGATGATATTCGTGTTTCTATGGCTGAAAGAAGACGAATGACAGATAGTGAGTGCTGTCGGACGCATTGAAGCAGGACAGTCAATCAAAGATGTCGCTATTTTCTTTGGCGTTGATCATTCTGTAATTTCTCGATTATGGAAACAATTCCAAACAAGTCAAACAGTTGTCCGGAGACCTGTACCCGGCCGTCCAAGGGTTACCACTCCCTCTGCATTAGCAGTACATGACTTCCTATATGCTGCTACTCTGCGTTTGTGATACATTTCTATATCTTTTAAAAAAATTGCGAAAATCCAACTCAAATTGAACGATATTCATATAAATGTACTGGATCTACATATAAAAGTGCAGGGTAACCGATGAAACAAAACCAACTTATCTGACTTGATACAGGTTACCTTGTATTGTTTTAAAAAAAAAATTTTTTCTCCATTTCTTTTACCCCATGTAAGTTTGACATTCGATAATCCAAAAAATTTAGTAATCCGGAAATTCCGAACGTGTCGGATTATCGAAAGTTTATTGTACTTAGCTTGTTCCTAAAGCTTTTTTTCTGAAGTCAAAACTGTACCATTTTCAGAAACAGCTGCTTTTTGAGGTTAAAAATTATCTCCCTTTTCCCTGCATTTTACATATAGGTCTCGTTTGGGCCGCAAGGTTAAGCTGAAACCTTTCTAACCAGAAGGTCGCGCCAGGTCATAGCCTAAAGTACATTTTTAGTTTACACGCTCAGGCCGCGTACGATAACATATCTAATTGGTATTTTCTTACAGGGAAAGAAAATTTTTGTAGATAAGGATAAGAGTTGTCTGCTTCTCTATAACAGAGGAATATGTTTTCTTAGTATATATTTTCAAGGAAAGTTTGAGCCTTGATAGCATAGAGAAGTTTTACATTTATCTACTACTAGCAGCTGCACCCAGTTTTGCTTGTGATTTAAAATATTATATGTTCAAATTCTGAAAGCATTCTAAATCTTATTGCGAATGAAAGATTTCCCTTGACTTGAAAATAATGAAAGAAGCTTAAAAAATAAAAATAGCAGTTCTCTTTTGATGCATAAATCTAAATAAGAACACATACTGACATCTTTTGCGAACTAATTTACGGAAATTATGTCATCTCATATGCTAGAATGTGACAGCCAAAATAAACAGCAAAAATTATTCCTGTAAAATTTTTATCCCGTCGCAATAATCAATTAAATCGAATCGAAAATATATGAAGTTTGGAAATATGTTGCCAAAAATAAAACAGAACACATAAAAGTTTAAAATAATTTTCATAATCTTATTTTATCCGATTGAACTGACCCATAACACATAATTCCGAATATATACAATAACATTATCATAGAAATAGGATAAGGAAGACAGAAGGACTCATGCGTCCAGTCTTTTGGGTTTATATTACGACGACATTCGAAGTACTTATACTTTTGAAGGATTTCAACCCCATTATTTCTGTTGTACTTGTAAAAAGTCTATAAATGTAGAATTTCATTAAAATAGATAGTTCTAGCATTCTAAAAATCGGCAAGTTAATTTTCTTGCATAAAATAACTATTTACGTGGCTCATTTAAGAATAGTCAAATTGTTCCAATTTTACTGCAGGCCAGTTAAAACGGCCGCCATTTTTATGGTATAGCCATTTATTTATTTATTTTTTTTTTTTTTTTGGGGGGGGGGGCATCTTAAAATATGATCAATAATATAAAGCACACAATTGAATATGATTCTAATTAATTATCTGAGAGGAAGGAGCACGTATGTGTAGCTGACATGTAAGAAACGGGTATTTGGAGCGCCTTCGAATGATGCTCCACCACACAAAGTACTCTATAAATATAAAAAAAAAATGATCTGCTATTTATATGATCCTGAACAGTCACTTACTCGATTGTAATGTAAAATCACTATAAAAAGTTTAGTTTGTTTTGAAAGAAGCCTCATTTTTAATACTTTTACTAGAAACTGCAAATAATTCGAAAACGGTTTGTTTTAGCAGCTTAAAAATGATATCATTCGCTTCCTCGTGAAAAAAATATATAATATGATTTCTCGCGTGAACAAATAAAGAATTATTATTTTTTTTAATTTAAAAATGGCCGCCATTTTGGTAACATAATTAGTTTTTCATCTAGCACCCCTTAGGTATAAAAGATTTAATCTCGTAGGATCGGGGGGGGGGAGGGGGGTACGTGGAGCCCCTCTTGCTCCCGGACTATATATTTCAGCTACCACATCCTGTAGCGGCTTTTAAGGTTGTGTGTAGAAAGTCTTCTAATAAGACTCGTCTGATTTTATACTTTGCATTTTTGGTATCTATTTAGAACGAAGTAAATTTTTTTGCCTTTGTTCTGATTTTAATCTGTTTTTTATATTTCATTTAGTTTTACTATTTCGCATGTTCATCATAATTCCGTCGTAAGATCCTGAATCTTACTAAATGTGGACTTTACTGTATTTGCTTTCAGAGCCCCTGAATCCTTATTTATGTACTTAATCAATATGGCATGGACGACTTTTTAAACATCAGCTATAGATTGTATGTTCATTAATCTAATGGGAAGCAAAACGAGCGTTCTCTTATCTAAGATAACGAAAGCAACTTCTACTAGCCTGGTGCTAAAGTCCATCAGGATTACGAATTTCCTTGACGGCATGAGATGTGTCTCGTAGTTTGAAAAGTTAGCGACGCGTTTCCTTTATGAGATTACACTGTGTATGTATGTATAAGGGAACTTGGAGAGTTAGAATAAATATAGTGAAACCTGGTTAAAGTTACACCTATCGGAACGAGGAAATTGGTCACTGTATGAATATACTGCATTTGAATATGCACTGCATAATAATGATTTTACTTAAATATGATAGACTCCATGGGAATGAAACAGATGAAAGGCGATTAAATTTAGAGGTTTTCTAATCTCGTGAATTTTAAAGATACGATTTGAGGTTTTTAAACACACAATTCTTTCATTATTATCAGTATTTTGTGAAAAAATCTCAGCTATCCAAATTCCGATTATTATCTCCCGCAGCGCTGCCGTATGCGCACTTGTGCAACGGTCGCAGACTTACTTTTGCGCTTATTTAGGGCTTAATACGTTCTAAATAAGCCCTTTAGCACTGTCATGGTCATTGAGCTCTATTATACAACTTGAGTGATTAATAGCGCCGATTCTTCGAGCCATTGTCCCCCCTTGATTTCCTCGTCTGCCTTGTAGCATATACTGCAGAACTATGTCTGTATTTGATAACAGAGAATAAGATGTGTTTGTTACGTCGTTGATGTAATATAAACAGGCAAAGCAACACAGTTGCTAATGACCACGTATTGTATTGTCTGTCTAATTTGTTTCTTTGAGTTATTTTTTCTTGTTTGCTTCTCATGTTCATATTTCCTCGTTTTATTCAATTTTTCTCGTTTTATTTTCCTTTTGTCACAATTGGTGGCGGTACTATACCGGACTCTGTCATTTTCAGTTTGACAGACATAGTTTTTCACCTGTTTGGGCTCTCAGGTCCAGACTCAAGTTGCACAAGGAAATCCAAATGGTTTCAGAAACTTACGTCTGCTTATTAATCTTAGTTGCGCTGCATTTTACGTTGAGAGCCAGTTCATTATATATTTCATTTGTTTTGAATGTTCTAAACATAATGAGATTTAATGTAAAAATATTTTAACATAGTTTATTTTAAGGGCCTTTTAAAGTGGGGGATTCAAGACAAATGTCTACTGCATGTCATTTCTGGTAATCAGCCAACCTAATCAAACTGGAAACTTTCCTTTTGTAATAAAGAAATGTGTTTAAAATTATTGATTTTTTAGGAATAATTACACAAATGATTGCATGTCATGGAGAAAGAAAACATTTTCTAAATATATTTATAATATTAGTGTTTATAGTGATCGCACAAACTTTGCATTGCTTGTAAGAACTTATAAATGTATTGTATTTGTGGAACTGAAAAGTATTGTACTATATTTGGCACTCTTTTACAAATAAAACTTTATAGAGCCTAGCATAAATGTTGTACAGCCATAATTAATATTTTTAATGTACCCACAGTGAAACAAATGTGAGTAATCAATATAGCTAAAATAAAAAAAAAAAAAAAAATTTTTTTATTTTTCAAAAGTGTCTAGAAAAATTAAATCACCTGTTTTCTCGAACGTTTAAAAATTTTCGGCATATTTAGAGCAATAGTTAAAGCGTTTAATGGCTGAAATTGAAAAATTGAGTAGAATATTTTAAAATACAAAATTGTTTTAACTATCGTTAAAAAAATGAAATAAACAAAATTTTAGGTAATTTATAAAATTTACAATTCCAGCACTGGCCATGGAAATAATTCCATTGTCTTGAGCTCTTCAGTTGTAAACAGTTGTGAATTAATGTGCAAAAGTATAAAATTTCATAAAAGAAAAGTTACTTAAAAATCTGAAAAATGGACAATATTTTTAAGCCACAGTTATTGAAGTTTTTCGAAGATTTTGACTCTCAGAAATGCCACGTTCTAAGAACTGAGTATGTTTCGACAGTTTTTGCAGTGATGCACAACTTTATCTGTGTATGTGTGTGAAGTGGGGGTCATGATAAAGTAAAAAAGAATGAACGTATTGCTGTGAAATTTTATAATTATATTTTCGCGTAAAAGGATAAAACCGATTACATAAAATGTTTAGTAATTTTCTTGATTAGATAAAAATTTGTTCAAAAATTATTATTTTGTATTCGTCAAAGTATTACCAACTTTATTATTTATATCTGTGAAACGCAAAAAAGCGTGTAGATTTTAGATGCAAAACAACTCTCAAGACCCTACTTGAGGAATTTGGTGGGACTATTTCAATTGAAAATTACAAACAACGTTCATATATCTCCCAAAATCAAAATTTATCAGTTTGTAGGGTAAGTCATGTGTTGAGCACAAAATATTTTTAGGTATATACTATATGTTCACATTTTCTGAAATAAACATTGTTCACTTGGTTCTTAATATTGCTTTAAGAGATACCATTTTAAATAGGGCATTTTAAAATTATATTTTGCATATCCATGTGTACAATGCATTTTTAAGAAATCAATCTGAATTCTTTTCGTATTAGTAAACAATTGCTCCCATGCTTACAGTTAAAAATTGCTGCTAATGCAATACAACTAATAAAAAAATCGTTTAAACCAACATCCACCACAAAATTAATTTTGTGGTGGATGTTGCTGTAAACGAAGTTTTACTGCCCTCATATTCAGCATTTGTAACAAATTTTGTTTGTGTATGATTATTGCGTGCTTTTTAAAAATTTTACTGTAGATTTAATCTCCCATTTGTCTACGATTACCGTAATTTACAATGCTGCTGAAAAGAGTAGTTCTCGGTGCAATAGGATACTGTTGTAGCTGTTATAGTTCTATCTGGGTTGTTCACCTAGATATACGACGGGAACCTGTTCTCGCAAATGAGGACGAAATCGCATCTTCAAAGGAACATCCTAATCCTTTGTTTTCCGCCTGTATTCTTGGAGTATAACTTTGTCTTGCTTCCACTCTATTTCTTTGAGAGTCTTTGTTTTTCAATGTTTTTGTTTAAATCGGAAGCAGATTAATCCAAAATTCTAAAATGTAACTTTTACTCCATTTGGATTAAGATGTTGTGTCCCAACGATGTGATAAATGGTTGTTATTCATATTCGTGTTGGGATATCTTACTTGAAGATACTGTGGTGTTTGTTTTGTAGTTGATGAAATTGGATGCGTACAGGTTGTAGAGTAAGATGCACCTTGGAGCACTTTTCAGTTTATATTTATTTTATGGATCAGAATGATTGGTTTTTAAAAAATTCTAAATATGCAGTTTTACAGAGCCCAATCTTATGATTATCAAATTTGTTTCATGCAATGAATAAAATTCCCCGTATTTTATAAGAGTTTTAAATTTATTTACAAACTGTTTCAATATGTAAGAGTTAATGAATTTTAAAATTGGAACAATGTCATGGGCGCTCATATGGAAGGGCAAGGGGCTTGCCCACTTCTAAGCGTTCAAGGTCACAAAGACAAAGGTGGTCATCAAACTTGTCCATGTTGTACGTCCTATCTTTAAGTTTGCCCCTCTCCCCCTAGAAAAAGTTTTATGGGCGCCCATAAATAGTATCTCACGTTTTCATCTTCTTTAGAGCATAAACCAACTTCGATAAAAAATGAAAAAATAATTATAAATGAATCCTTTTTTTTATTGAAATTTACAAAAATTAAGATTCTAAAAATATTATAAAATGATTATTTCGTCTTGAATATTAAAATGTTATTTGCAAGTCTAGTATCTACTCTACATTATTCATCGTACAAATTTATGCCACATGACATGTTGCTGTTGTTTTCTCAAATGTAACTAAAACAAATGTCTTCATGGTCATTCCATTCTATTTCAACAAAAGGTTGTGCTGCACCATTTTTTATATTTTGCACAAGTATTTATGCATGTTTTGAGAGTCCAAACCAATTTTAGAAAAGAAAAATTTCTTACCGTGTGGCAGAGAGGTCCCCAGATGGCGCTTTAAACATGTACATTTTTGTGATTACAAGCATTTGCGCAAAATGCTATAACTTTCCTCCTAATTGAGCAAATTGAAAGATTTAAAAAATTTTTTACTCAGAATGAAGTGCTGATAATTTTGGTTCAACTTTGTTTCATCATTTGATATATTTTTTAAAATTTAATGGTAGTTAAAATTTACCATTGAAATTTGCATTTTCTCATTTTCCGAGCCTGTTTTTCACTAGGAAGGGGACAATACACTCAAACCAAATTTATTTTGCAAGTACTATAGTAACAGTAGATTTTTTACCTGAGGGGAGAAAACTGGAGTGTTTTGAACCCTTCCAAAAAATTTTCAGTGGTGAAAGTGGGCGTTTTCAAAAAATTCAGATTCTTCAAAAGCTGTATCTCCAGTGGGATTCACAGTAAAAATCTGAAATTTATATAACTGAGGCTTCTATTAGGTAGCAACACCATAATAAAATTTGATCACTTTGTTTTACATAGTAACAAAAATATTTGAGTTCAAATTTGTGAATAAAATCAGTGTATTTGCATTTGCTTTGACGGTAATTTTTATGTATGTATACAAGAAAACTATTATTATAGTTACAAGAAATGCATTAAATGTTACTTGCTTACATGTTGTAAACAATTGAACAAACAAAAATTATATGTATATACAAAAAAATTATCATTATAGTTACAAGAAATGCATGTTACTTGCTTCTTATGCCTGCATGTTGTAAACAATTAAACAAACAACAAAAATTATATCACTTATATCAAGTTTTTTTAACTTGTTTCTTTTTATCTTATGTTGTAAAAGTTCCGTAAGCTCATTGCACAACCTGGGTCCAATATTCTATGTTCGTCCAGTAGCAGTTGACAACTTGGAAAGAATAAGAACACTTAAGACATTGTCATACGGCATCCAAACAGTATCTGCTTCAGATTTTTGGAATGATATTGATGGTCCCACTGGATGGAAGAAATGGACTTCTCTGATTGCTGCACCTCAATAACTTGTGCAAGTCACCAGTGAGAATCATAAATGCATGCAATGAAAATATATGATGCATGCAATGAAAATATATAATGCATGCAATGGAAATATATTCATGCTTCATTAGTTATAAAAAGGTTATAATTGTCCTTTAAAAAAAAAAACAAAAAAAAACAGCAGATTTTGTTCACAACTGTGGACTCAAACATTTTTGTTACTATGCAAAACAAAGTGATCAAATTTTATTATGGTATTGCTACCTAATAGAAGCCTCAGTTATATAAATTTCAGATTTTTACCGTGAACCCCACTGGAGATACAGCTTTTAAAAAATCTGAATTTTTTGAAAACGCCCACTTTCACCACTGAAAAAATTTCGGAAGGGTTCAAAATAACTCCAGTTTTCTCCCCTCCGGTAAAAATTTACTGTTACTATAGTACTTGCAAAATAAATTTAGTTTGAGTGTATTGTACCCTTCCTAGTGAAAAACAGGCTCGGAAAATGAGAAATGCAAATTTCAATGGTAAATTTTTACTACCATTAAATTTTGAAAAATATATCAAGTGATGAAACAAAGTTGAACCAAAATTATCAGCACTTTATTCTGAGTAAAGTGTTTTTTAAATCTTTTAATTTGCTCAATTAGGAGGAAAGTCATACCATTTTGCGCAAATGCTTGTAATCACAAAAATATACATGTTGCCGATGCGGTGGTTGAGCGGTCAGGGGCATGCGTTTCCGTCTGATAGCTCGATTGCCGGGTTGTGGGTTCGAATCCCGCCATTGGGCATGGATGTTGTGATGTCGAGGTTTAGTCAGTCTTCTGCCCTTGGGGAGCCTCAATAAAAGTGAAGCTGCATATTACCATTCGCCATGGGACCAGGGTTCTAGTGGACGTGGTGTAAGACTTTCCTTCACCACGGGGATTAGAAACAACAAAATGTACATGTTTAAAGCGCCATCTGGGGACTTCTCTCCCACACGGTAAGAAATTTTTCTTTTCTAAAAATGGTTTTAAACTCTCTAAACATATATAAATATATGTGCAAAATATAAAAAATATTAAAAACGGTGCAGCGACATATTTAATTTTTTTTTTTTTTTTTTTTTTTGAAATAGCATGGAATGACCCTTCACTTTTAAATTTGAAACATCAAAATCTTCCATTATTTAAATTTGATACCACAAACTCATATTGGTCACCTGTGTTGTAAAGCCTATCATTTTCTTCCCCTTTTTCTAATCTTCTCTGGTGACTATTTTTAGCACGTTCCTAACGTTATTTGATATACTTTAACTAGAACAAAATAAGCGAGTTTTTGACATATCATAAAAAAAAGTATTCGTGGTAACGTGTAATTGCATGTTGGTCATTCTTCAAAACTAGGACAATTCCTGTAACCCGTACTTATTGGTGATTGCAAAGACATTTTGTTTCTAGATGCTTTTTAAAAACGAACTTCTGGACCACGGGCGTTTATTTTGTGCACAAACTGCAACATATTTTAAGAAATAAATGTGAAAAATAAAAATACTGTTCCATAAAAAATGTCATGACATGTAACTAACTACCTCTGTATTCCACCAAAATGCTTGCAATTTTGTGGATATAACAGCTAAAATTAGGTATCAGTCTTATTGTACGAAAAATAAAATAAAAATAAAAAGTAGCATGTAATGATACAAATACAAGTATGTGAATGAAGCCAATATCGCATAGTTTATTATAGCAATAAAACATTTTAGTCATATCCATGATCAGCCCTTTAAGCACATTCTCACCAACTAATGTCTAACACCTACCAGTAGCGAAATAATTTGGGAAGACAGAAAACTTGGGGCCTAAATTTTCATGCTATATAATTTTTCTAGGTTACATATAAAATATACAGTGAACTTTCGATAACATGACTTTAGCGGTGCCGGATAAATATGTCGAATTATCGGATGTTGAACTAAAATGGGGTGAAAATGAGAAAAATTAATTTAAAAATAAAAAACTGCACAATAAATGGGATATTTTTTTCCCTAAAGCGTTACATAAACTAACACTGTACAGTACGTAAAAAACATTTAAATGAATTTAAAAATTACAAGGTAAACTTCTTCGACCCAGACCGTCTGACCTACCCGAAAGTGTAAGAAATCTATTTGGACGGCCAGGAAGTGCCACCATATTTAGATCGGAACTCAGTGGGGCAGGCATCCACAGGGACCGTACCCTCCTTCCCCTACCACCAACCTCTCGGAAGGACTTACGGACCCACATGTATAACGTGATCGTACTCCGGTGAACACGGCGGCAGTTTGGGCAGAGGCGGGAATTGAACTCGGGTCGTCCGAGTGCAATCTCCGCGCGCTAACCACTGGGTTGTCCCACCCCACATAAGGTAAAACTGAATGAACATAAATCTGTATATTAAAGAATTTAGTGTATTGCAGTGGATGTACCTCAGTACAACCAAATGTACCCGAACAGTGTTGCTGACAGATTTTTTTGAGCCTATATGCAAAAATGTCCACCCTTACTACCTACCTCCAATTTTACAAATTTTGACCATTTTTCATAAATTGTGACACGGGGCCCCAAGCCGCCAACGGCCGTACCGTGCTGAAAACACCGGTTCTCGTTAGATCACCGAAGTCAAGCAGCATCGGGCGCGGTTAGTACTTGGGTGGGTGACCACCTGGGAACGCCGCGTGCTGTTGGCACATCTCGGGCGCGGTAGCACGATGGTTTGCACGCTGCCACAACTGCCGCCCTGTTCATGCGGAGTACGATCACGTTAAACATGTGGGTCCGTAAGTCCTTCCGAGAGGTTGGTGGTAGGGGAAGGAGGGTACGGTCCCTGTGGATGCCTCCCCCACTGGGTTCCGGTCTAAATTGGGTGGCACTTCCCGACCGTCCATACAGTTACCTTACACCTTTCTGGTAGGTCGGACGGTCTGGGTCTCAACAACAACAACAACGGGGCCCCAAGCCACAATTTATGAAAAATGATCAAAATTTGTAAAAATTGGAGGTAGGTAGTAAGGGTGGGCATTTTTGCATAAATTGTGACACGGGGCCCCATGCCGCGGTTAGTACTTGGTGGGTGACCACCTCGGAACACCGCGTGCTGTTGGCCATCTCGGGTGCGGTATCCCCGTGGTTTGCGCGCTAGATTTGCACGCTACCACAAATGCCGCCGTGTTCATGCGGAGTACGATCACGTTAAACATGTGGGTCCGTAAGTCCTTCCGAGAGGTTGGTGGTAGGGGAAGGAGGGTACGGTCCCTGTGGATGCCTCCCCCACTGGGTTCCGGTCTAAATTGGGTGGCTCTTCTCGGCCGTTCAAATAGTTACCTTACACCTTTCTGGTAGTTCGGACGGTCTGGGTCTCAACAACAACAACCATGCTATAGCGGGCTCAAAACAGGTTGGACCGGTAAGATTTAGAATCCAAAAAATTAAAACATATATGCTACAAAAGACAATGACATATTAAATTTGGACTTTTTAGCTGCTTCGGTTCTCGAGATAGTCCCAAGAAACTAGTAAATTCTTAAGGCAGTCCTAAGACGGGGTAAAAGGTCAAAACCCAAAAAATCAAAATATATCATAAACGACAACAACATACCAAAGTTAAAGTCACAATGAATAGTGGAACCTAATACATTTGGGCTTGAAAAATTAGTGAAGACTATATAGCAACAAAAATATCACTAATTTAAAGAAATTTAGTATTTATATTGTTTCATATTAAATCTAATTTGTTAAATACTTATTACTTTATCAAGATAATATTTCATTTAGCACACCAGACAACTGAACAGACAACTGAACGGACTACCAGACAACTGAATTATAATGAAATGAAATGAATGACATTTAGTAATTTTATTATAGTGGAACTCCTGTTTTGCGTATCTCTGTGGAACCCATTAAAAATGTTATATGCTGTAAAAGCACAACGCATCCGAAACTTTTTTAATGAATATATAAAAATTAAGGTAAACATGTAAAAAATGAAATATATTTACTTTTCACTTGTTAAAAATTTAATTTCCGATTCACATAGAAAAATTCTAAACGTATAGAGAAACTATTGTTTCACAAAAATTTTCGAATTCGATATTTTGATGCCAATATATGTTATCGGACCTTCGGAATACGTTTTGACTGTTTTTAGAGTAATTTCCGTCTGTTTGTAAGTATATCTATGGTCCAGTTCTTGGGTATACGATAGCCGCCACAAATATTATTGGATTTTCACCACACTTTATATCCAGCTCTGTTATCGATAGAATTTTTTTAAATTCGAGTGAAAACGAAATAGGACAAAATTAGACATACTCATTTATAAAACTGGCTTAATGATCACGAGCCTTAATAGTATTATATATATATATATATATATAATATATATATATAATAAAATAGTTTGAAAATCTAATGATAGAATAGAGAGAAGTTGCAACTCAAAAAACTCCAACATTAAAAAAATGCCTAATTAATAAAAAGTATCAAACAGTGAATCATCAATCATGTGGAATATAAAAGGCAAACCTCTAGTCATCAAGCTGAAGGCAAATAACAAACATCAATGGTAAGGTATCGATAAAATAAAATAAAATCCAAGCATTAAAGCTTTACATGTTGAGACTCAGGCCGTCCGACCTACCAGATAGGTGTAAGGTAACTGTTTGGACGGCCAGGAAGTGCCACCCAATTTAGACCGGAACCCAGTGGGGGAGGCATCCACAGGGACCGTACCCTCCTTCCTCTACCACCAACCACTCGGAAGGACTTACGGACCCACATGTTTAACGTGATCGTACTCCGCATGAACAGGGCGGCAGTTGTGGCAGCGTGCAAACCACCGGGCTACCGCGCCCGAGATGTACCAACAGCACGCCGCGTTCCCAGGTGGTCACCCACCCAAGTACTAACCGCGCCCGATGCTGCTTGACTTAGGTGATCTAACGAGAACCGGTGTTTTCAGCACGGTAGAGCCGTTGGCTTTACATTTGTAAAGCTTTACATGTGGACAAGCCCTAGGCCTAAACAAGTGAATTGTTCATTTCGTTAAAACTCTTCGTCAAGTCCAAGTATTTCATCAAAATGAATATCAGTGATAGATTATATCTATAAACACTGTTAACTTGGACGACGTGCATAAAGATTGAAAAATTGTAGGAGATAAGAATACTTGAAAAAACACTGCATATGTTTGATCCACTGGAGCCTTGAATAAAGAGACCAATGTTGCCAATAGCAAAAAATAAAAGTTCAAAACTTCTGTTGCCAATTGTGAGAAATAACAGTAATGCGAAAAGGCTATAAAAGGCGATATTCAACAGTAAGAGCTACAAAATAAAGGAGCAGATGATAAAAGAAAACATAGACGCTAAATTATAAGGGGATGTAAATACATGGTAATGTTTATTCAAGAGAAAGTGGATGTCTGGCTAATATAAGATACTAAGGAGAGAATGTAAGTGTATTCAACCATTCCAAACTTTTTAACTATACCATTCACTAAATATACTGGATATTTATATAATTTGCTGGTAATTTTTAGCTTATTAATATGCATAGCATGAAATTTTTTATCTGATAATCTATAAATTCTAAAAAGTTGATTAAGTATAATATTTTAAAACAATTGAATCGAGTTACAGGAATTAAATGGTAACTAGCCGAATACCCGTTGAAAATCAACGTTCTCGCAATAAGCAACCCCTGAATATTTTAATTTTTTAATAATTCGCATTTCGCATTTATTCGGCAAATCGAATATTTTAGTGTGCAGAGCCCTCTAAAGAAGAAAATATTGGAAAACTTAAATTCCGCAGTTTTTCCTTTCGAACTATCTACCAGTACACCAAATTATACTCTTTATCTCATCCCGAAGCATACTATTTTATCATCTCCCCTTTCGAACGTTTTTCCTGTGAAGCACATCCATAAATGAACATTTTTGAAAAACTATGTTCGTCTTGCGTTTTTATCAGATGATTGGCCCATATACCAAATATCAAGCCTCTATCACATTTAAAAGGAAGCGTGTCTCATTTATTCCGAAAATCGTACATATTGGTGTGCGGCACCCCCTAAAATAGCAAAAATTTGAAATTTGAAATTGCACACTTTCTTCCTTTCAAACTATCTACCCGTACACAAAATCTGATACCTCTATCCTACCGTGAAGCATGCTTTTCTATCATTTCATCTTTCGAACGTTTTTCTGTGTTGCACCCCCCTTAAATGATCATTTTTGAAAAACCGTAATAAGTTTTTTTTTATCAAATGATTAGCCCACATGCTAAATTTCAAGCATCTATCGCAATGTAAAGGAGGCGTTTTTCATTTGTTCGTCAAATCGAACATTGACACCCTCTGCGTCACAGCTGCTCACGTCCTCGGATGAGTCGGTCGTTCTGGGCTTTCGACCCTCTGCGTCACCCCCTGCGTCACCCCCTACAATAGTAAATGTTGGAAAATTGAAATTGCACACTTTCTTCCTTTCTAACTATCTACACGTATACCAATTTTGAAGTCTCTATCACATCGCGAAGCGTGCTTTTTCTATCATTTCACCTTTCGAATGTTTTTCTGTGGAGTACCCACTCCTCTTAAATATACATTCTTGAAAAACTCCATTCTTCTTGGGTTGTCTATTAAATGATTCGCCCATATACCAAATATCAAGCCTCTATCACGTTCGAAAAGGAGTGTTTCTACTTCATTCCGAAAATCGAACATTTTTGTGTGTGACACCCCCTAAAGTAGAAAATATTGGAAGTATGTTTTCTTATCGATTCACTTTTCGATTGTTTTCCTTTGTAGCACCCCCTTAAACGAACGTTTTTAAAAACTATAATCGTCGTGGGTGTTTTTTTCAAATGATTATTCCATATACCAAATTTCAAGCCTCTATCAAATTTTAAAGGAGCAGTTTCTCATTTATTCGGTAAATCGAACATTTTGGTATGCGGCACCCCCTTAAGTAGAAAATATTGGAAATTTGAAATTGCACACTTTCTACCTTTCGAACGATTTACCCATACACCAAATTTGAAGTCTCTATCTTATGGCAAAGCATGCTTTCCTATCATTTCACTTTTCGAACGTTTTGGTGTGGAGCACCCCCCCCCCCCCCCTCTAGAGAACGTTCTCGAAAAATTCTATTTTTCCAGGGGTTTTTATCGAACAATCGAGAGATGTACCAAATTGCAAGTCTCTATCTATTAGGGAAGTGCCTAAAAAAAGCGTGACAGACAGACGGACATTTGGCAATTTAATTAGTATATTCTAGCCGAATACCTGTTAAAAATCAACGGTCTCGCAATAAGCAACCACTGAATATTGTCATTTTTTTTAATAATTCGCGTTTCATATTTATCGGCAATATTTTAGAGTGCGATAAGATAGGATTTACTCTATCTAAATTATTTTAATATATTTAAGTAACGTCAAACAATGTATTTACAAGTAATTTTTTTATTTTGTTCTCAACACAAATATTACGACTGGTGAATGCCGTTTGGATTTTCTCCCTCTGAGACACCTGATATCACGAGACAATTTAGTGATTGCAAGTGGGACGGAGCTCGTTGGAACTCATCCCCCAAGGAGTCATTTGCACCCTTCTCAGTTGGGTGGAAAGTTGGAGAACAGATGTGGTTCAGATAAAGGATGAAACGCTACTATTTTAAAAAAGGGTCGCGTAAGGGAAGAAATGGGACAGGATGAATCGGGAATAAACCCTTTTGATGTGGGTAGACCAACGAGTTAGTCTACCCCATCGAGGTAGTAATATACTAAGGCTCCTCTATATGGTAGAGGAGCTCTAGGGTAGACGGTGAGAGTTCTGAAAATCCCGGCTGCCGCTTGGAGAAAACAAGAAAGGGGCCGATATTGAGCTCTGCGCCAGACGGAGTAAAAATACTTTCTTTACACAAAACATATTGTATACATTTATATCATATAATATATATAATTAAAGTAAAATATACTTGATTACAAATTATTTGCTGTCTCTCCTGACTTTTCGCTACTGACGCTTTTTTTTTATGCAAAAACACATATGTCTAATGTTATTCGAAAACCAAACGTTCGGTATTTTGTTGGCAGCGTATATGTAAAACTAGAAACAAAATATTTTGAATTGTTATTTAAAAGAAATTCTATTTTTATGGTAATTATCCATCCATATGACCAATAAATGCAGTAAAACGTCACAAATCCGAAAATTGAAAATCTGAAAAATTGATTACCCGACAACTTATTTATCTTTTTTTTTTAATAAGTCCAAAAATAAATATACGGATTCATTATTTCAATATTTTCACTTTAGTTTCTATCATAAAGTTGGGTCCCTGCGTCAACAATATTTCGGGGGCCTTTGTTTATAATAAAAAAATATTTCAAGGATGAAACTAGTACCTTATTCCAATAGATAATCCCACCATGGTTATATAATCATAGATTTTTTTATCTAATACCAACAGGTTGATAGTCATAGCTCAAGTATGAAGAAGGAATACTGATTATGTGCAAGCGCTTTTAGGCCGATATCCATTAAGATCTCCTGAAATTCTAAAATGCTGACACTCGAAGAAACTGATGTGGGCAGCACATGACTTTCCCTGCAAATTCAAATATTTGAATTTTTCACTCTGAAAACAGTGAAGTCGTATTATGTAGGGAAAGTCATTATGTATCCACATGAAATTGAATATAAATTAGAGTATAAACGAGATTTACATTTTTGATCAATGCCATTAATACAGTATTGGAGATAATTAACACTTCTATTTGCTACCTTTAATTGATATGCGAGATGTAAATGTAGAATAGTTATAGCTTCATTCGACAGACAGGACTTGCGGTTGTGTTGAAATGTGATTCAGCGTTTTAACTTTATGGGAAATTCGTGTTTGCATGCATGTTCGTAAACACGCACTTGTCAGAAAGGGAGCAGTGATCATATTAACCAATTTTTCTAGTGTGAAATACATAAGAGACGTGCGCGCTATCAAGTTAGTTGTAGATTTTTGCTTCTTTATTCTAAGTTTCCTATTGGGAATCAAGGTTTGCTCTCGTTTCGGAAGATTGGTAGTCATGGTCCAGTGATGCTTTATGTTAGTCATAGATTATTTATTTTTTAATTGTTTAGATACTAATAACAAATTTAACCTTCAAATGAAGTGGAGTAAAGGCATTCGATTATTTTATTATGGAAAAGCGATACATTAGATTCCATAGTCTTTTTTATGAATTCAATATATTAAATTAACAAAATGATTGGACTGATTGTTATAACAAATGCCAGCATAAGGAAATCGACTTTTTGAGAGTGAAATTTGGTGATTTTTGTAAAGTAAAATTAGGTTTGTAACATTATGTTAAAATTTGAAATCTATTAATGTAAATGGTGCAGAGTAAAATGAATAGCAATATCTCTTCTGACAGTTTTTCTTTTAATAATGCAAATGTTATGGAATCCAATATCTTTCTTTGCAGAAAAGCAAATTTCGATATTTTGTGAAAACACATTGCAGCTTTTTTATGACTTGATCTTGTTAATATCTCCGGTTGTTAGCGATTTACGTATACGTGGAAAGTAAAGTTTCTAGTATCTCGGGAAATGGCTCGTGATGACTTAATCAATAGTGTCCATTCATTTCTGATTAAAAGTACTTGCAAATCGTCTACTCATTGGATAATATATATATATATATATTTTTTTTCTTTTTCTATTAAAAATGAAATATCTTGACAACGGCGTATTTTTACGTTAGTGGCAGAACTTCAAATTCTAGATCTCCACAACACCTGGATTCTCTGACCACATTCTGAGACCTAGATTCTCTCACCGTATACAATTTCCATATGTTTCTTCAACTGTGAGCTGCTCTTCCCCTACCGTTTGCAGTCTTGAAAATTTTTATATGTTCATTTCCAACAATGTTATAAATTGCAAGATTCAGAATTTACATTACATAAGTAAGAAATAGAAAGAAAGTTATGTTTTCTGTAATAAAATATACTCGTATTTAAAAATATCTGAATCTATTATTTTTAGGAATGCTAAAAGTATTTTAAGGGAAATTTTATATTTTGCGCACCTCAGTACATTTTTACCTTCTTATTATATTGTATAGACAGTAATTGTTTTCCCGAAAATTTTAGAATTTGGGATTTTAACGACCAAGCACGTTTAAAGACTTGAACACATTTTGAAAACTTTCGGAATATTCCTGTCTTTTGAAAAGTTAAAAGGGAACATTAATAGGCTATCTCGTTTGATATTCTTCCTATTGTAACATTTCAGTTCGAACTGTGACGTCAACGTCGGTCCTCTTAATTCAAAATCGTCCTGAACAGTTCTAAAGCTCCTATAACACAAGCCAATCTACAGAGTACTAATTCAAAGGAGGGTTCTCTCCACAGAGTTCTTGTTATACTACTCGCCCATAGGAGCTTATGCCAACATTTGAAACATATGGGATTTCGCATAGACGCTAGCGTTCATGGAATAGGTTATCTGAACTACACCGGGAGAAACCAGAGGATACCAAGTTTGGCGATTATTTTTTAGTGATAGGAGGAAAAACACTTTAGCATTTTAAAAATGAATCCAAATATTTGTTATAAAATAAATGACAAATTCATCTTATTATCAAAATCATTAAGAGGCAGATTTTATAAGAGTGAGGCAGGTCATTATAAACACCAGTTTTGATTTTGCTGAAATTTTTATGGTGGTTTCTTTTAATGATTTTAAAAGACACATAATTTTTTTTTCCCCTAAAAAAAATTTTTTTGTGACCCACAAAAATTCCTAAAGCGGGTCCCGATCCAGTATTTTTCTCAAATCGACATCTCTCTCTATTCTATTATCTCTGTGCATTGAAGATCAACCAAAATAATTCTTGTGATTACAGCATGACCTTTAGTAGCTAAATTGAATTATTTTGTAAGTTTCATGGCTGACCTTCAGTGCAGCCTGGCAGGGTTCGCCAAACTTTGTCGCGGAAAGTGAAAAAGCGCCATATTTGAGACCTCATGGGCCCATGCACTAAGGGTCAGCCATAGTTTTCGGGTTTAACTTGTGTACCCAGCATTAACTTAATTAACTCATTTGTTGCATGGCTCACCCTCAGTGCTGCCGAAAAATAGCTACTTTTATATCTAACGAAACGAAAAAGGGTCCTTTTGGTGGTCCTGTATCTCAGTGCACTGAGGGTCAATGTGGAACTTGATATTTGTATTTCATAGTATGAGACCTGTCTTTTAACAGACAATTGACAGAACTTTGGCTAATGGCCATGCGAGCACATAGGGCTTACTTCAAGACATTGTGGAAATGGAATATATGGTAGCAAAGCATACAATTAGCTGTACAGTAGGCCTATAAGCTATTCACTATATGTCATATGTTTTTTTATTATATATGTGACTAGTCAATAGGCATCCATATCCTTTTTTTACAATGTCATCAAATTTTACTTGTAGCATAAGTAATACAAAAATAACTTTGTAATTGTTAGCAATCATAGTACCGGTAGCCTAGTTCCGAGAAAATAATTTTCAATGCAATGATGTACACCCTAAAATTGAAAAAAGAGTAAAAACAATGTTTATCATTTTGGTAAAACATTTTTATTGAAATATTTGAAAATATTTAAAACACCTTTAAAAAAAAATTGTTACAAATATTTTGTTTTTATCGTAATGATAAACGTTGTTTTTTACTCTTTTTCAATTATAATGCATGGTGTAAAACATAATATACCTATTTATAACAGCCTATTACTATTTTCTGATATTATTTTGATCACTGCAGCACTGTTACTTTTCAGCATGTGGCAACACTTTTCATGATAGACAACCTGGTAACAAGGCAATTCAAAATGGCTGAATTGTGGTTCTAGTGGAAACTTGTGAGAAACTGATATAATTTTTTTTAACAAGAAGTATGGATGAACAATGTGTCTTCCATAAGAAAGGTGATTGTGGAGACCATAAAGCGTCAAGAAAGTGTGGTTCATATCAACTTAGTGGTCTTGAACTATCTGTACATAAACAATTGGAAAAATTGGATTTTACCCAAAACAAAATGTTTCTGAAGTTCAACTTATCAGTAATAAAAGTCAATAAGACATTTCTACTGTTGAAGATGTGATATGTTCATTCTACAGATTCAAGTACGGTACATTTTGGCAGCCATCAAGAAGGTGTGCACACTCTGATCATACAGTGCATCCTACTAAGAAAAAAGAAGCTGTTCGCATGGCATATTTACATTGGAATTTGATAGGACTGATGTCAGGAGTTGCAATTTTAGTAAAGGTGTGCATTTGTTCTTTACGTTGATCTCTCTCTGCCTCATTCATATATAAAGTACCAGCTGGAGGCTAATAATTTGGGTCAGCTGTTTTTTCTGAATGGTTCTCATCCTCGATTTCTGCTGCACAGTTCTCATCATCAATTATTCTGTGCTTGCTACATAGCATGCCACCCATTGGAAAAGACGGAAATATCAAATTCCAATGTAAATATACCTTCCATGATGCCATGTGAACAGTTTCTTTTTTCTTAGCAGGATGCACTGTATGATCAGGGTGTGCACACCTTGATGGCTGCCAAAATGTATCGTACTTGAATCTGTGGAATGAACATATCATACCTTCAAGAGTAGAAATGTCTTGTTGACTTCTATTACTGATAAGTTGAACCTCAGAAACATTTTGTTTTGGGTAAAATCCAATTTTTTCCAATTGTTTATTTACAGATAGGTCAAGACCACTAGCTCTTTCTTGACGCTTTATGGTCTCCACAATCACCTTTCTTATTGAAGACACATTGTTCATCCATACTTTTTGTTAAAAAAAAATTATATCAGTTTTTCACTAGTTTCCACTAGAACCACAATTCAGCCATTTTGAATTGCCTTGTTGCCAGGTTGTCTATCATGAAAAGTGTTGCCAGATCCTGAAAAGTAACAGTGCTGTGATCGAAATAATATCAGAAAATAGTAATAGGCTGTTATAAATAGATATATTATGTTTTACACCATACATTATAGTTTGAAAAAGAATAAAAAACAACGTTTACCATTACGGTAAAAACATAAAATATTTGTAACATTTTTTTTTGGTGTTTTAAATATTTTAAAATATTTCAATAAAAATGTTTTACCAAAATGATAAACATTGGTTTTTACTCTTTTTTCAATTTTAGGGTGTACATCATTGCATTGAAAATTATTTTCTATGAACTAGGCTACCGGTACTATGATTGCTAACAATTACAATGTTATTTTTGTGTTACTTATGCTATAAGTAAAATTAGATGACATTGTAAAAAAAGGATATGGATGCCTACTGACTAGTCACATATATAATAAAAAAACATATGACAGATAGTGAATAGGTTATAGGCCTACTGTACAGCTAATTGTATGCTTTGTTCCCATATATTCCATTTCCACAGTGTCTTGAAGTAAGCCCTATGTGCTCGCATGGCTATTAGCCAAAGTTCTCTCAATTGTCTGTTATAAGACAGGTCTCATAATATGAAATACAATTATCAAGTTCCACATTGACCCTCAGTGCACTGAGATACAGGACCACCAAAAGGACCCTTTTCCGTTTCGTTAGATACAAAAGTAGTTATTTTTCGGCAGCACTGAGGGTGAGCCATGCAACAAATGATCTATTAAGTTAATACTGGGTAGTACTACACAAGTTAAACCCGAAAACTATGGCTGACCCTCAGTGCATGGGCCCATGAGGTCTCAAATATGACGCTTTTTCACTTTCCGTGACAAAGTTTGGTCAACCCTGCCAGGCTGCACTGAAAGTCAGCCATGAAATTTACAAAATAATTTAATTTAGCTACTAAAGGTCATGTTGTAACCACAAGAATTACTTTGGTTGATGCTCAATGCACAGAGATAATAGAATAGAGAAAAAGATGTCAATTTGAGAAAAATACTTGGTCGCGACCCACTTTAGGAATTTTTGTGGGTCACAAAAGTTTTTTTTTGGAGGGAAAAAAAAATTACGTGTCTTCTAAAATCATTAGAAGAAACCACCATAAAAGTTTCAGCAAAATCAAAAATGTGTATAATGACACCCCCATTTTTGCCTCATTCATATGAAATCTGGCTCTTAATGTTTTGAGTTAAATTTAATTAAAAAATTCGAATTGTGCATTTTAAATTCGAAATTAATAAAATAGCTAAAACAAAATTTGTAAATTCAGATGTTAAATCGAGATATTTAATTAAGATATAATAAATATCTTAATTATTTGTACTGCAATTTGTGGCAAGTTAAAAAATTCGACTTCCGAACACTAATGAACGTAAAATAATTATTATTTCCTTATCATTGTCTGCAAGTTTAGGGAAGATACTTTTAGCTACTAAATATTTTTAGAAGCTAAAGATACAAGGCCCTTTTCAAAAGTATTGCTTTTATTTGATACAAGATACTTTATGAAACTGTATCTAAATGCAATGTATTAGATACTTTTCAAAGAAGCCAAAGACACGAGATACTTTATTGATCTATGAAAATATACAAAAATTCGAAATTGCTTTTAATATAAAATGTATTTAGAGAACACTCTAAAACATACTGTGTTTTTGGTATTTATGCCTCATTAAAATTTGTCTTACGTTAATTTTTAATTTAATGTAATTTTTTATGTTACTATTAGGTAAATAGTGAACTTACAGCGTATCTTTGAAAGCATTTTATTAAATTATAGTATCATATTTTTACTGTTTTTTCTTTTTTTCTTGAGCTCCGAATCACATGCATTGGAGCAAAATTTATAATCCCAGGAAAATAACGTATATTATTGGGGTGTCTTCTCTCGAAATCTGATAGTTTTTGTACTATTTACTAAACTTCTTTCCTAACAAATGACATACGGCACCGACATTATCTTCAATCATAGAGTATCGGAAAAGAGAAACATCTAAAAATGTATCTCTACAAAATCCACGATCCATTTAAAGACTAGGGTCGATACTCAATACATTTTGCATTGGCTATACTTTTGTCGCGATGCTTTCTAGCCCTGATTGCCAGTCATACTTATACTGAATCTGAATTAAGAAAATGTTCGTAACAAAGAAGACTAACTGTCTGTTGCAATTTCCAGGTTGACATACTCAGCCGGTTGAGGACTGATTTTTTAAAAATTTGGCCTTATCACTGACAGTAGAAATACCAGGGTTCGTAAAGTTCAAATAACCCGAGGCAATTTGATGACCTGACGCCCCAGTCTATTACTGGCGCTAGTTCTTAATTGCAATTAAATAAATTCATTTTAAAATGTTCATTGTAAAAACGGAAATCTAGCTGGACAAGCAGAACACAAGAAGTTCTTTTCTTTATAAAGGTATACAGAATGGTCTAATCTAGAGAAACGAGTTATACTTTCAGCGGCGCATGCGTCAATTTTTCACGGGGAAATTTCAAATATTTTTCATATTGAATAT
The DNA here is from genome assembly GCA_951213105.1 of Amaurobius ferox. Classification (NCBI taxonomy): domain Eukaryota; kingdom Metazoa; phylum Arthropoda; class Arachnida; order Araneae; family Amaurobiidae; genus Amaurobius; species Amaurobius ferox. Next base: position 29,383,331 of record OX578141.1, on the reverse strand, counting down.
TTTATTAAATGTAAAATAAAATTCCTTAATAATTATGTTTTTGCTTAATACGCCATTTCATTCAATGATTCATACACCATTTCATAAGGTAGTAGCAGTGATTTAATTAATTTATACAATATGTTAATTTCCATTTTTTCATAATTATTAGTCAATGGCCTCAAGCCATAGCAACTTTATCGGATGTAACTTTATAGGCGCCCTATAGGCGCCCCAGGTCTTAAAATGAATGCATGCTATTCTTTCTGAAAGCGGCATAAATGGTTAGTGTTAATTCAAATTTGAAAAAAAAATAAAACATTTTTTAAAATTAATAACCGTAGATATTTAATTGAATGCATGTTTTAAAAACTAAATTAATGACCAAATAACAAAGCTAAAGTTTTCATAACTATTTCTCACTTATATCTTTAAATGTACCAATAAACCTTGAACACGCAATACATATATAATAATATTGTTTACAAATGCCGGTCGTTTGGCCGCTAGCCCATTAGACAGCGAGCCCTCCAGTATTTCTCAATCATATATAATAATAAAGTACGATGTCTGTTTACTTGTCTGTGTCATTTGTAGCAGGAAATCTTGACAACTTACGGCCACTAAATATGGTACACAAGCACTTAGGACCCGAGAAGGTGCATTTCGGCGTTTTTTTTTTCTTTTCTTTTTTTAATTCGAATTAGTTTTTTAGTTATTTTATTTTTTAGCACGATTTTCACACACGACTCCTTCGCGACCGAAAATATTATCTGAGTTTCCATTTCAACATCATGGGAAAGATCGAAAAATTCTTTTGCAAACAAACTTTAGAATCCATACGATTAATAGTCGAATTTTCGTGATTTTTTAAAATCTGTATGCTTTTCGTGTGGCGAAGATACTGATATATTGGTTGTTCCCAAGACATTCTCGCAAAGTTTCCATTGACGTAGCATTTTTATTTTGTTGAACGCGGGCGTATTGTTAAAGCGTTCTTTGGTTTTCGAGAATTTGCTTTGAGTTCCGGTATGATTGTAATGGAATTTCATCTTTAATCCCGGAATTTAAGATGCAAATCTCTGATAAAAACTACACGGAAATTTACGGCGAATTCCTGAAAATCAAAGAACGTTTTAACAATGCGCTCGTTTATAACAAAAATAAAATAGATATAAAAACTGTTACGTGAGTTCACACACGGCTACGCCATGACAGCTCATCTTAAATCTCGGGCAACGCCGAGTATATTTTCTAATCTATAATAATAAAGGAAGATGCCCGTCTTTCGTCTGTAGCGAAAAATCTAATCGACCTACGGCCATGAAATTTGATACACGGGTACTTCAGGACACGGGAACGTGCATCTTGTCTAGATGTTTGTAAACTTAGAATTAGTTTTTGAGTTATTTTTTATTTTAGGACGATTTTGAACCATTTTCAAACAAATTAGTCCCTTTGCGACCGAAAATATTATCTCAGAGTTTCCATCTTAACACCATCGGAAAGATCAAAAAATTATTTTTTAAATAATCAATTGAATTTTCCCAAAAAATTATTTTTCAAATAATCTTCAATCCAGTCTATTAATTGCAATCCATACAATTAATAAACGAATTTTTTTGGTTTTCTTTTTAATTATAAAATATATGCATTTCTTGTGTTAAAGGCGTAATCTCCTAATATGGGCGGAATTTGGGATTGGCATAGTGTTTTTCTTTTTTTTTAATAATATAAGCTGGTGTATTGCTAAGCGTTCTTTGGTTTTCGAGAATTTGTCATCGATAGATTTTTTCCGGCCCACATCTCATTGTGCTCGAAACCTTAGGGTGAGTCGTGGAGCGGTAGATTTTAGATGCAAATCTTTAAATAGCTACACCGGAACTCCCAGCTAATTCTCTAAAATGAAAGAACGCTTCAACAATAGCCTCGTTTATAACAAAATACGCCACGATCCTCATCTTAAATCCCGTCGAAAACCCAGACCACCCGACTCGCCCTAAGGCATGAGCAACTATTTGAGTGGCCGGCTCTTAAATCCCATGGAACAACGGGTACATTTTCTAGGCTCTTAATATAATAATTTATATAATAAACTTGCTACTTTGCCGTTACTGCACAGTATTCATTTATCTAATAACCATTAAATAATGATAAATTTGTTCCTGCGCATAGAGGTAATAAAAACTTATGAAATAAGTTTTTATTACCTCTATGTTTATTTCTGGCCTGGGTTTTATTTCATATAGCTATGAAATAAGACCCTGGCCAGAAATAAACATATATTTATATGAATAAACAGACTAGAAAATGAGCTTATTTTATTTCCCCAAATTAGAAAAAAAAGTTAATAATTTTGCTAAAAGATTTTAACGGTAAATGCCAATCTGTACCTTTTTTCCATCTGGAAATATCCCCTCTCCCACCCTCAAATTTTGTTTGAAATTATCCACCCTAGGCTAAAGCCCACTCAGTTAACTGAAAAATCCGCCCCTTCATAAGTATGGAACTAAGACGGGTTCTTAATTAAACCATTGTACTGAATATTTTGCACTTTTATCTCGAAATAATTCTTGGTGTGTTTTATTTTACCCTGCATATAATGGAATTTATTAAAATTGCCATTTCGATTAATTACAGACAAAATCTGATAATACTTATCTCTCTTATTTGAGAGCTAAATTTATGATTCCTTGTTTTATTCAATTGGTTTCGTTATAATATTTCTATTATTTTCCGTGATATAATTTATTGCAGTTTTTGCCGAAAAATGCAACTGTGTTGCGCAAACGAGGCGTGATCTACTGAATGTTAAATTTTCGTGACTATAATGGTATTCATAATGCATATTTATTCAACGTGTTGAAAGGCGGCATCATAAACGGAGATCACTGTTGCTGAAAGTTTATTTTATGTTATCGTCATTCTGTGAATATTTTCTCAATTATGTACATTACCTAATAATGGATGAAAGAAATATTTATTTGTTACTTTCATTTCTATTTGATAATGTAATCATCTTCTCATTAGTAAATACTATAAATGTGTATGTTCTTTCTTTAAAATAATTAGTCATATAAATAAAAGCGCATTTTAATTAGGCGCAAAGAAATTTTATTATTATTTATTATTTTTTTTAGATTGCGTCTTTTAGATTTGTACAAAGTTTTCGTATGTTATCTACACATTTGCACGACTGTCGTTTCATTATAAAATTTCAAACGGGCTTTTTTTTCCGTACTGGGACTCCGTACAATACAAGCAAAAAACTAAAACCATTTCTCGAATATAGTATTATTTATCTCTTCCTGAGTGGGGCGAGGTAGGATATATCGTACACTAAAACGCATTATCCGACTTTGCCTGAGTCCCAAATAAATGCTCTGTACGTACGGATACAGATTTAACACAACTCAATTTCCAAATCGCCTGTTTTACCACCACATGTGGGCACAATCATTTTTCACCTTAACAACGCCCAGCCCAATACATAACGTTCGTGAATGAGAGAACAACGAAAAGTAATTTAATAACGAAATAAAAATCCAAAATTTCAACTTTTATGCGTGTATATATATATATATATATATATATATATATATATATATATATATATTGTAAACTTGTAATTCAAAAGCTATTTCCTGTGTTCGCGATTTTCAAAAAGTAGATTTTGCCATCTCACTAAACAATTTTGATCAATTTTACATAGATGTATGTAATTTCACATTCTTAATCAGAATGTCTGAATATGATCACGGAAAAGGGGGATTGAGAACGATCGAATGGGGTTTACAGTGGTTGATTTCGTTTTCCAATATTGACCACATGAAACAGTAAAGTAATATAATTGTTCACTAATAAGAGGGAGGGGGGGGGGGGCGATCTTCAACCCTCCTGTCCACGGCACTGCATTCTTAATGTATGTTTAATTTATAAACGTAGGCCGGATCTGGAAAAAGGAGTATATGAGCGAATGAAGGGTTACAGCGGTAAATTTTGTTTCACAGTATGAACCCCTTTGAATAATTAATGTAATTTTTCCACTAATGAGGGTATAGCACCTAACAACCCCTCCATTCCTTTGCCATATAAAAATGCAATTTTTAAGGAGTGCCATGAAAAAGTGTACTTTAAAAATTCGATGGTTAAGGTATGATTTTACGAGAAAGGTGAGTAAACAACAATGTCCCAAAATAACTGTGTAAAAATTAAATAAGATCGGGTTGAAATAATATGCGATCCTTTTTAATTTATTTTTTATCTTAATCGATAGCCTATAAAATTATAAGTAATTTTTTTTTTACTTTCATTCGAAAATTGGAGAGGGAACTTCCAAACACTCGATTGCGCTTAAAATCAAAAGGTTTTCAGTATTCTCTGATTGTAATTTTTGTATCAAATTTCGTTCAAATGGCACCATTCGTTCGTGAAAATCGTCTCCACAGACTCACGGACACACACACGTAGCGTCGAAAATCGTCGTCCTAATAAAAAATTTGCTCAGTTCGGTTATGTCCAGTGGTCGATACTATAAGTAGGCAAAGTTTCACTTTACTAAAGTTACTTAAGAATACTTGCTTTACATATTTTCGCAGCTAAATACAAAAGCGGAAATATTTTTAGCTAAATGAGTATTTTTTTAACCCCGACGAAATCCAAAGGATTCTGAAAGAAGAAAAGACGCCAAGGGAAAATAAGTCTGTACCAAACGGTCATTAAATATACAACTCTTTAACCGTAAGGCCCCCCTCAGATCGTCCAAATATCAAGCAGATCCAAGGGAAATGTTTCGCCTCAGCTCACATCCATACACAGGGAAACTTAACGATCGTCCTTTGGTAAACCCCGCTGTCTGGAAATTAAAACTTTAGGTGTGTGGGGGGCCCTTTACTGAAAATTCCTATTCTGAGCCCAAACAAGGTGGTACTCCCCCATGGAGTGGTAGTCAAACATGTGTTATTCTGGGACAGTAGAATGGTGGGGTGGACGAATAGGTAGAAACACTTATCGTCCTGCCCCATCTATTGAAAACATTTCACTCTGGAACTCAACTGTTTACACCTATTTCCCAATCAAAATAAATGTAAAACATGAAGAGCTTAGAATGCAGGCTATTAAAATTAAAAGCCACAAAAAATTTTTCATACGCGATTAAGACAAATTTAATGGTTGCAAAAAAAAATCTCAGTGTTTGCCTGTTTAAGAATAAATTGTAAAAACAGAACACTGAACGAGCAATAATTACCATGGAACATAGGGTCGCATTGCACTCTGAGAGGCAGAAAAGAGGCACGTCGAACCGCGTCGAGCATGACGCAGTCAGCGCCTCGGACGTCATTGTGTACCTGCCTACGTAGTATCTTCTACGCCAGACACGAACGCAGTCACGGTATGCAAATGTCCAGGGAGCAGAATCAGCAGAACTGGCTCCTAGTAGGTTCCGGCAATAGCCAATCAGAGCACACGTTGCCCTTTAAAAACCGGCATAACTTCAACGCTGCAAGTTATTCCCGTGATAGCATCGTCCGACACTTTGCGTGAATGCTATGGCGGAGTACACCTACGAGGAATTGGCCGACATGCACTTCACATACGGTGAAGCCAAACGGAATGGACGCGCAGCACGAAGATTGTACGAGCAGCGGTTTCCAATGCGTCGTATTCCCAGTTATCCTACCCTTGCCAGTGTCGATCGACGACTGCGAGAATCCGGGTCGTTCGCCATCGCTAACAGCAATGCAGGACGTTCGCGAATTGCACGAACGCCTGAACTGGAAGAGCGAGTCCACCAGTACGCGAGCGGTGGCAGACGATGGGTATTTCTCAGAAAGTGGTGTGGCGTATTTTACACGAGGAACGCATGCACCCCTACCACGTGCAACAGGTGCAATCTTTGCACCCAGATGATTATCCCCGCCGGGCAGCCTTTGTGCAGTGGATGCTCAGGGTGAGGAATACCGATCCATGATTGCCTGCATTAGCTTTATTTAGCGATAAGGCAACGTTCAGCAGAGAAGGCATTTTCAACATGCACAATCAACACGTGTGGTCTGCCTGTAATCCCCACTGCACAACCCATCGTAAACACCAGCACCGATTTACCGTGAACATCTGGACAGGTATCCTTGGTGATTACCTGGTCGGCTCGTACATCCTGCCAAACTGTTTGTCCGGCGCAACATACCGTATCTTTTTGGAACACGTGCTGCCCAGTTTATTGCAGGCCGTTCCGCTCCCCATCCAGAGCGACATGTGGTGTATGCACGATGGAGCCCCGGCACACTTTTCCATCACGGTCCGGAACTTCTTGAATGCCACATATCCCTCACGCTGGATCGGAAGTGGCAGACCTGTGGCGTGGCCTCCTCGCTCACCAGACCTCAACCCACTGAACTTTTTCTTCTGGGGCCACATGAAATCTTTAGTGTACGAGACGCCTGTGGACTCGGCGGAAGATCTCGTCGCGCGCATCGTTGTTGCCGCAGACCACATTAACACAACACCCGGAATCTTCGAGAGGGTGCGTCAGTCATTCCTTCGCCGGTGTGAACGGTGCAACGACTCGCGTGGTCGCCACTTTGAGCACTTGCTGTGAGTTTGTCGCTGCACAATAAATCTGTTTGTGCAACGTTTGGTATCGTTCATTCGCTTTCCCAACACTGGTGTACGTGCAGGTTCGTATTCTAATTTTACTCTTTTCTGCCACTCTGAGTGCAATGTAACCCTATGTTCCATGGTAATTATTGCTCGTCTGGTGGGGTACTATCACCCCTCTGCTTTTGTAAAAACAATTCCGACTCACCCTGTATTTGCATTATTCTTGTGTAGTTAATTTCTGCCAAAATTTAGCGGCCTCGCATATATTCTATAACTTTAGCGTGGCGTTCGTAGGTATGACTTTCAACCGTGTCATTTGTTAATTTAATGATATCTGCTATGTATTTTGTATCATACTATTAAGAGTGGAGTTATTTACGTAGTTCGCTAGCCATCTGATTTGGTAAAAAATATTTTTAGAGGAATAAAGTTTCTTGCGCCTATTTACAATATTTTAACACCTACTTATTTTCACAGTTACCCCCTCGATGTGTTGCTGAATATCAAATGAAGATGGCTTTTTTCTATTATACTGCATTGTTCAATTTTTCATTGTGGAGTAATACACATGCCTATTGTATTCTAACGTGTTAAGATTTTTTGGCTCATTCCATGTAAAGACTTTTGTTGTATGTGCTCGTATTATTGTTTCGACCTCACGTGCGGGCATTTGTTTTAGTAATGACTTGTAGAAAGTCTTTTAGAATTAGTGGCTATTATTCTTAGGAATACCTCATTTTATATTATACAATGGGATGTCCAACACAATGGGGAATTAGCAGATTGTGCGTGGATGGCCATGTTTAGATATCCTACTGTTGTTTGTCCCATTTAAAAGAGCGGATATAGCTGAAGGATTCTTACAGAGAACGTGAATCAGTTGATAAATAGCGTGTAAGACGTAAGTGTGTCATTTACATTTCATAAAGATGAATGGGTGTGTATATAAAGTTAAATGTCATCTCTTATTTTGTATCTAAAGCATTAACAGAGATTTTTTAGTAACATTCTATCCAAAAGCACGATGTGGTACTTAATGTTTGAAGTTATGATTTGGTGCATGCTAATCAATACGAATGATATCACTACCGTTACTAGGATGGATACGGTTGCAACCGGCGCCTACTATTTTAACTACTGGTCACTCTTTTCGACTAGTTTGTTTTTGTCACTAATTTTGAAAAAAAGTCACCTGTTAAACTATTTTTAGTTTTTCCAGAAAATATAAGAATGTTCTGAAACTTTCACTGTTTTTTTGAAGCCAATGTTACACCAGGTTTCATCCGGCCGTCCAAACTACTACTCATGTCCTAGGACGAGTCGGACGGTCTGGGCTTTTGACACCAGGTTTCATTTATTTTCCTATAAGCTACACCATTTTAAAAATCTCAAGTTCTTTTTGGAAATTGTAAAATTTTATGGCCGATCAAGCTTTTTGTATGCACCTTATGATTCGACGGATACATACGAGAGCATATTTATACGTCAAATTATACAACACACGAAAACTGTTGATGAATTAAAAGGAACAATAAAAGTGAATTGGGATTGGAACTATATGCTAAATAGGAACACATGAATATGACAATGTTTTATAGCATTGCCAGGAAGTACAAACGCACACTTTAGACAAGAAGAAGTGCACAAAAAAATTGTACGTTTGCATTACGAATACCACAACTAGAGCACGGATTATATGCACTAAAAATTGCCAATATATGCACCTGAAATTCAGGAAATATGCACTTAAATCAATCTATGGTTTTGACCCCGTTTAGATTTGAACGTGGGACCACGAGCATGCTATAAAATATATTACTTTCATACTATAAAATATATACCTTCAGGCTCGAACTTAAAATTCCAGTAGCGATGCCTAACACGGTCGATTGATGTTGGAAGGCACTAAGTCGCTGCCACAACTTTATTACACCTAGTTAATTAACATTGTTAGTTAATTAGTTAATCATATTTTACATTATTTGTAACGTAGACGTATCCTTTCTAACACTTTCCAACATAGTTGAAACGTGTTTATGACTTTAGTCATTCTGTCTATCTGTCCTTTCGCATGATAACTGCCATAAAAATGACTTTATCGGAATGGAATTTTAATATGTTGTTGAGACGGTATGTGGGATGTATGGGAATGAAAATGAATAATATCATCCAATTAGTTTAGGATTTAACCCGGGTTGAAGAAATGAAATACATTGAACCCTGTGAGACTTAATTTTCAAACATTTTTTAAACAGAGTTAAAATTTTCAAATTGCTTCGAAAATTTGAGGGAATATTCAAAATATCACATAAAAAAATGTGTAAAAAAAATTTCAGTAAAATATGTTGGGTAGTTTTTTAAATAAAAATTGAAATAATAATTACACCCATATTATATGAAGATATCACGTGACTCATTGCAAAATAAAAGATAGCTTCCATTTTTTTCCGCTATGCATAGCGTAAATATTTAAAGATCCTTTAAATTTATATTTAGTGTTGCATCCGTTATAAGACCACTTTATTTTTGCGTGTTATCTGTGTATTTAAATTCTATGCCAACGCAATTACTATATTTTCTATTTTAATTTATCACTAAATTTTCTTTATTCCTACAACGAAGCCTAATTTTAATCCTAAACTATAGTATACAGAATGTAAACAAATCAAGCGATTGCAAGGTAAGTTGTATAAGAATTGCTGAATTTCTTTTCACACAAAATTATTTAACTCTGGAGTATGGAATATAAGTGATATGAATGAAATATTCATTGATTTTATATAGAGAGGCAGACGATTTATATTTCGATCATTTGAATAAAATATATTATATTCGTCATTCGAATAAAATTCATTTTGTACAACTAGCATTGTCTTTTTCGGTGAAGTTTTAAGTTTTCAAGTAGTACTGTGACAATTTGAAAAATATTAGCGCTGAATGCATCAGATTTTAGAGATGTAATTAATTCAATAAAGTTGCATTTCAGTTGGAAAGTGTTTCATTATCAATGCTTTATGCATGATCAATCTTTCTTGTTTTATATTATTTGCCATATGCATTCATATATGTTATTTCATCACAATTTGAATGGCCGACCGACAGTTTGCAAATCTAGCTAATTGGTGGAAATTTTGCTCGTTATCTAGTCTACCGTATGTAGATATATGTTGAATTTTTAAAATATGCGTGTCCTTTTAAAAAATGATTTTTTTTTAATATTCTACCCAATTCTAGTGCCCCCATTGACTGGCGCTCGAATGCAGATACCCCATCTGACATTCCCTTGCTACGCCACTGACTGTGCTCAAAGCACGTAAATTTGTCTAAAACTCGAATTTGAATTTTTGACACCATTGCAATGTTTTACCCATTCATGTAATATGAATTGCAGGGGTCCGCAAGATCTGCGGACACTCGCATTCAAAAATTTCCTGCGAGCAATTGATAAAGAATGTTATTTTACATACATATATGCATACTTAGAATACGGATAATTTAAATGTGCTCATAAAAGAAACGAAATTTTTTTGTATTACTATTCACTAACACCAGATTTAATACAGGATATAAACTTAACTAACTAAAATCAAATTTGAGAATTCTGCTCATAGTGAAGCAGACAGCACTACTGGGTCGAGTCTGCTACAGAGAATTGGTAGCAACAGAAGTTCAACAACAACGAATTGTCGTTAACTTTGGTAGCGTGGAAATATATGTACCACATGAAACATCATAATTAGTGTGGTTTGTTGGATTTGTACAATTATAGTAGAAGAGAAAAGTGCGTTCAAGGGCAGCAGCCGGTGCTGCACCGCCTGCTTCTTTTGGGAGGGTGTTTCCCTCTTCGGGGAGGATGCCTCTCGGAGGCCCCCTTCTTTTGGGAGGAAGTTTGGTGAGGCGGAGCAGCACCAGTTGCCTCTTTCGAAAGAGGCCTGATGACTCATACCCTCGGAGTGAATTGTCTTGAGAGGGGTTGACCTTTGAGCCTTTGAAAGTGGTTTCAATGGATGTCGCAATTAGCGATTGCACAATCTGGACATGACGTGTCGCTGACTAACCCGAGTACAATGGAAGACATGTCGTCGATTGCACAATCACAGGATTGCTTAGCACACGTCCTCCCTCGACGCTGGCCAATGACAAAGTGATTGTTCTTATCAGCGTGACATAGTTAGAGCGCCCTCTCGCGAAAGTTGATGAAGTGCTGCCATCTATCGGCATTTTTCCCCCCAAAAGAATTTAATTTCTCACTTGTCAGATACGGGACTCGAACTCGGAACCATCCGATTACAAGGCTCGCGTCTTATCTGTTATGCTACAGTGCACATGTCCAGTAAATTCTTAGCATCCAAGTGACGATTGTGAATTTAGAGGGAAGATAGAATATTTTTCGCTCGGTGAATAGATTGAATAGCGATGTATTTTATAAAGGGATTTCGGTGCGTTTCAAAACAGAATGTAATGTTACGAACTGAATATAAAATTGTGTTGTGAACACTATGATTTGTTAAAACAAATTGAATACGGATTTCCAGTGAACACAAAAATTGTATTAAGTGGGTTCTAACACTATGATTTAGCACATGTTTTTTTTTTTTTTTTTTTTTTTAAACGAATTGAATACTCAAGTATAGTTACGCATTTTCAAAATTGTGTTAAGTGAATAGGATTCAACCCATTCGTGTGTTGTGCACTTAAAAACAAATTTAAACGCATTATACTTAGCTAAAATTAAGTGAACAAGATTCAACCCTTTTAAGTGTGTACTTAAAAACATGAATGCAATACTTAGCTAAAATTATGTTACCTGAACAGGATTCGACCATTCCAAGTGATATATACCAATGTGATTTTTTAAAAATAAATTTAACTATCGAAATAATTTCGAATGTTTAAAAACAAAAATATAATAGATTACAAATTTCCAGTGAACACAAAATTGTGTTAAGTGAATAGGATTCAACCTTTTTTTGTGTTGTACACTTAAAAACAAATTTAAACTGATAGTGCAATATACTTAGCTAAAATTGTGTTAAGTGAACAAGATTCGATCCTTTTAAGTATTGTGTATTTAAAAACACATACAGAATATGTTAAAATAGATTTTACGGTTCTAAATATGAACGGCGTATTTTATGAACTAGCATTTTCACGGATTGGAATGCAATTATTTTGGTGAGCTTACTTAAAGTTTGAATATATTTTTAGGTGATGCATATATATGTTACACTAAAGATAATTAACAAACACATTGGAACCCACATGCGACGTACGTCTTCGCAGCTTGGCGTCCACACTGCAAATGAGTTATAACCACGCTATTAAAAAAATGTGCTTACATATGTGATGTCAGCATTTTGAGCTGTTGCCACCTATTTTTTTTCTTAATGATATATATTTTTTAATAACCGCCTGGTGCTAACCACTGATTTGCTACACATAATCTGAATAGTGTATGTCATGCATGATTTAATCATTTTTAAAGTAATGGGTGTAATTTAAATATCGAGGTTTAGAATTGAACAAGCTAACGAATTTTCATAGATATGTGTGCACCTCAAAATTTTAGCATTAAGTTTAAATAAAATAAAAGCCAGCGAATATTATTTGACCATTTTCACATCGTAATTTTACTACCATTATAGAACTTAGAAGTGAGTGTACAGTTTCGACTATTTTTACAGAACGCAAACACATTTTAAAATCTATTGAATAGGAATGAACTATTTTTCACATACATGTACCTAGATTTCAACACCCAGCATTAAAACCTGCTAATCATGAAACGAGTAAGTATTGTATCACATTGAAAATAGTTAACAAATTGAAATTTAAACTCATAGCGCATTATACTTAGCTAAAATTGTGAAGCTTCTAAGTTTGAATATTTAGAAACATTTTATATAATTTTTATATTCACACTGAAAATAGTTAACAAAATTGAACTCACGGAACGACGTCTTCACAGCTTGCTGTCCACACTTCAAATGAGTGATACACTCTCATTACATTATTAAAAATTAGATCTTATCTATAATGACGTCATTATGTTGACGTGTTGCCACCACGCAGTTATTCTTTCTTAATTATGTATTTTTTTTAATAACTTGCTACTAACTGTCTTATGCTATCCATTTTTTTTGTTTTTTTTTAATTTCATATAAGCAGATATTCCATATACCTTCTAAATTTTAAGTTATAGTTTTGAAAAAAACATTAGAGATGTATGTCACGTCTGAATTCATCCAAGTGGAAATCCAACGATTGCAAATGCATGATTGGAACCTTGCATTTCCATAAACAATACTAATATGTGTGGATCTTATTTTGAAAAATCTGCTCTGAGAAAGAATATGTATATGAATACATATTTTCCATAAATACAGCCCCCCTCCCCACCACCACATCCATACATACACACACACAATATTCAAGCCAAGGACTTTCACCCTGAATACATTCCAAATCAGCTCTATAGCTTATCGTGCTTATCAGTATAATACATAGTGACCCAAAGTTCATGTTCGCAAAGTGAGAAAATTACAATGTTATTGTTTAAAGCAGATCACATATTTAAATGAAAAATTTATCAAATTATACAACATTTAAGATCATTAAATGACTATATATATATATTTTTTTTAAAAACTGCCCTAAAGAAGTATAGAATATAACTTACTGTTTTTAAGGATATGCGATTGTTAACATTGAATTTAAATGAAAGAGTGTCCCTCTGATACAACTGGCCTACATTGCAGCAACATTAAAAATATGAAAGATATGCAATTAACATCTTAAAAGAAACATGTAATGAGTTTTGATATCTTTATACTAGACATTATTGACATCCACATAAAAATGTCACGATTTCGCGACTGTGGGTGCATCATAAAACCATCCAGTTCTTATTGAATGACCACATTTGAATATACATATTTAACAACACACAGAAAATGACAGAACTAAACTGAGATCTACAACAAAATTTTACAGAATAAATCTCTAGATTTTTAAGAAACTAGAGTCGAATTTTCACCGCGCGCGCGCGCGATTCTTAGAGATTGAAACACAACATTGTTTATGAATCTTCATAGTTTAGAGAATGGAACATAACTTAGCATTTATTTTGAATGAATAAGAATATTTCAGAATTTTAACATTGATTATGAATTTTATGATTTAAACTCTGTAAAATGTAAATACCTTTCCTTACACAATACTGTAAACATCTAACATGATTCGAATAAATTTATTTTTAATTTTTTTTTGTATTTTATTTTAAAAAGCGATATTAGTAAACCTGTTATACTTGAATGTATAGTTACATAACCAACGAGCACAGAGCATTTTAAAATAGAACATGTTAAAAATGAGTTGATGAACGTAAATAAGGAGTTCAGTTTGAAAGATAAAAATCCGTTTAATGAATCTATTCTTCATAAAATACATATTAAACATTATTTTGTTGCACATTTAAACAAACAAGTTAAAATAATTTTCTTATTGCGCATTCATAGTCCTCTGATTTAAATGACTTGAAAAAATTTCGATCATACCAGTAAAAGACTTCTTCACCACGCAACAGAACCTTCTTTGCTATGTTATTAATGTCAAGATTTAGAAGTACTTCTTCAGCCACTCTGTCATACATTTGTAATGGAGTGCTGTAAAGACACTCATGGTAACTTTGATCTTCAATTTGACCAACACAGCCAACACATTTGAAGAGTTTCCTTACATGACACATGATGTTGTCATGAATACAAGAGATTAATTGTTCGAATGCAGAATTTTTCTCACAAATAAGTGATGGTAGAAAGCTTATAGTGTCCTTTATTTTTAATATTTGAGCAGGAAGCCACTCTATAAATATACTTTCTCGAAGTTTTATACTAATGTTGTTGACACAATTCATTAAACATGCTATTTGATTTTTATTTAAGGTAATATGACACTGCGTTAGACAAATTTTTGAATCATATAATTGAATTATTTTCTGCAAATGCAGTTTTCCGTTGTCATTGAAACAGAACAACTCATTGCGACTGACGAAAGAGGTATCTGCATATAGAATATTGAATGGCCACAATTTTTGAGAAAATTCACTCCATGTAGCAGGTGACAGTGTAACACCTTCACGCGTAGGCTGTAATTCATTTCGCTTGTTAGAGAGATATTTCCATATATGCACTTTTAACTTCCCATGCCGAAGTTTGAAATATACATACACATCAGAACCTAAATGCCAACGACGGAGCGTATCTTGCATAAAATCTGAAGAAGTAGATTCAATCGAAACTGATTCTGTAGTGGAGGATAACACTCCGCTATGTGTTAGAGCACAAGAAAGCAGATCTTGAGTTGAGTTTTTAATCTCGGTGTGAACTTGTGAATTGACAATGGTAGATGTTTCAGGTGGAGTTATGGAAGACATAAGATAAGTCTCTAACCAATCCACAGCAATCTTTTGTGAGGGTTAATTAATCCCATCTGAGACAATGTCCACAGATTTTGCTTTTTCTAGGGCAGGAACAGACAACTCCATAGTATTTCCACTGGAAATTATTTCTTCGGGTGATGACATACTGTGAATTTTGGACATTATTTTTAGATAGTAACAACCAACTACCACATTCAAAGTATAAGATTTAGTTTTAAAACACCAAGACCTTAAAACACTATAAATTTGTCACAGCTATGAACGAACCGAACCTACCCACGCAATGCCCAAGGTTGAAATGTCTTCTCGGGCCACGTCATAAGTATAACCGCGTGATCTAAATCGAGTGTCGTGTGCAAACAAATCACATAAGATATGAAGTGATTAGAACTTGTAATTTTTAATGAAACGTGCAACATTAGATTGTGCTAAATGTAATTCTTATCTACATGGGAAAATTTCTACAGTATTTTATTCATCTTCGAAATCATAGAGTGATAATATGTACCAAACTTAGTTAAAGTTCCAAATTTTAAATCACATTAACATTAAATACTTAGAAAAGTTTTGTATATTTTTATAACTTTAGGAGGTATGTATCGCGCAGAATATACAAGAATAGCTGGCAAAAACACGAAAATGACTTACATTATGAGGTCTTCATTAGCCCACACCCAAACTAGAAATGATCGATATACACACTAATTACAACATCAAGATGATAGCTTATCAGTTCTTATCTTATCTAAGATTTCACCTAAAATGACGTCATCGCTCCAAAGTTCACAAGATGACGTCATTGGTCCAAGGTTCACAAGATGAGACGTCATGGCTCCAAAGTTCACAAGATGACGTCATTGGTCCAAGGTTCACAAGATGACCGTATTCTTTTTAATTACTTCTTAAGTTTTATAACTATTTAAGGGATTTAAAATTTATTAAGGGATTTAAATAATAAATTTTAACAGGTTTACTAATATCGCTTTTTAAAATAAAATACAAAAAAAAATTAAAAATAAATTTATTCGAATCATATTAGATGTTTACAGTGTTGTGTAAGGAAAGGTATTTACATTTTACAGAGTTTAAATCATAAAATTTATAATCAATGTTAAAATTCTGAAATATTCTTATTCATTCAAAATAAATGCTAAGTTATGTTCCATTCTCTAAAGTATGAAGATTCATAAATAATGTTGTGTTTCAATCTCTAAGAATCGCGCGCGCGCGCGGTGAAAATTCGACTCTAGTTTCTTAAAAATCTAGAGATTTATTCTGTAAAATTTTGTTGTAGATCTCAGTTTAGTTCTGTCATTTTCTGTGTGTTGTTAAATATGTATATTCAAATGTGGTCATTCAATAAGAACTGGTTGGTTTTATGATGCACCCACAGTCGCGAAATCGTGACATTTTTATGTGGATGTCAATAATGTCTAGTATAAGGATATCAAAACTCATTACATGTTTCTTTTAAGATGTTAATTGCATATCTTTCATATTTTTAATGTTGCTGCAATGTAGGCCAGTTGTATCAGAGGGACACTCTTTCATTTAAATTCAATGTTAACAATCGCATATCCTTAAAAACAGTAAGTTATATTCTATACTTCTTTAGGGCAGTTTTTTTAAAAAAAATATATATAGTCATTTAATGATCTTAAATGTTGTATAATTTGATAAATTTTTCATTTAAATATGTGATCTGCTTTAAACAATAACATTGTAATTTTCTCACTTTGCGAACATGAACTTTGGGTCACGGTCTATTATACTGATAAGCACGATAAGCTATAGAGCCGATTTGGAATGTATTCAGGGTGAGAGTCCTTGGCTTGAATATTGTGTGTGTGTATGTATGGATGTGGTGGTGGGGAGGGGGGCTGTATTTATGGAAAATATGTATTCATATACATATTTTTTCTCAGAGCAGATTTTTCAAAATAAGATCCACACATATTAGTATTGTTTATGGAAATGTAAGGTGTTCCAATCATGCATTTGCAATCGTTGGATTTCCACTTGGATGAATTCAGACGTGACATACATGTTTTTTTCAAAACTATAACTTAAAATTTAGAAGGTATATGGAATATCTGCTTATATGAAATTAAAAAAAAAAAAAAAAAAAAAAATGGATAGCATAAGACAGTTAGTAGCAAGTTATTAAAAAAAATGCATAATTAAGAAATAATAACTGCGTGGTGGCAACACGTCAACATAATGATGTCATTATAGATAAGATCTAATTTTTAATAATGTAATGAGAGTGTATCACTCATTTGGAGCGTGGACAGCAAGCTGTGCAGACGTCATTCCGTGAGTTCTAATTTTGTTAACTATTTTCAGTGTGAATATAAAAATTATATGAAATGTTTCTAAGTATTCAAACTTAGAGAAGCTTCACAATTTTAGCTAAGTATAATGCGCTATGAGTTTATATTTCAATTTAACTATTTTCAATGTGATACAATACTTACTCGTTTCATGTTTAGCAGGTTTTAATGCTGGGTGTTGAAATCTAGGTACATATATGTGAAAAATGGTTCATTCCTATTCAATAGATTTTAAAATGTGTTGGCGTTCTGTAAAAATAGTCGAAACTCTACACTCACTTCTAAGTTCTATAATGGTAATAAAATTACGATGTGAAAATGGTCAAATAATATTCGCTGGCTTTTATTTTATTTAAACTTAATGCTAAAATTTTGAGGTGCACACATATCTATGAAAATTCGTTAGCTTGTTCCATTCTAAACCTCCATATTTAAATTACACCCACCACTTTAAAAATGATCAAATCATGCATGACATACATTATTCAGATTATGTGTAGCAAATCAGTGTTTAGCACCAGGCGGTTATTAAAAAATATATATTATTAAGAAAAAAAATAGGTGGCAACAACTCAAAATGCTGACATCACATATGTAGGCACGTTTTTTTTAATAGCGTGGTTATAACTCATTTGCAGTGTGGACGCCAAGCTGCGAAGACGTACGTCGCATGTGAGTTCCAATGTGTTTGTTAATTATTTTTAGTGTAACATATATATGCATCACCTAAAAATATATTCAAACTTTAAGTAAGCTCACCAAAATAATTGTATTGCAATCCGTGAAAATGCTAGTTCATAAAATACTCCGTTCATATTTAGAACCGTAAAATCTTTTTTAACATATTCTGTATGTGTTTTTATATACACAACACTTAAAAGGATCGAATCTTGTTCACTTAACACAATTTTTGCTAAGTATATTGCACTATGAGTTTAAATTTGTTTTTAAGTGTACAACACATAAAAGGGTTGAATGCTATTCACTTAACACAATTTTGTGTTCACTGGAAATTTGTAATCTATTATATTTTTGTTTTTAAACATTCGAAATTATTTAGATAGTTAGATTTATTTTTAAAAAATCACATTGGTATATATCACTTGGAATGGTCGAATCCTGTTCACGTTACATAATTTTAGCTAAGTATTGCATTCATGTTTTAAAGTACACACTTAAAAGGGTTGAATCTTGTTCACTTAATTTTAGCTAAGTATAATGCGTTTAAATTTGTTTTTAAGTGCACAACACACGAATGGGTTGAATCCTATTCACTTAACACAATTTTGAAAATGCGTAACTATACTTGAGTATTCAATTCGTTTAAAAAAAAAAACATGTGCTAAAAAATCATAATGTTAGAACCCACTTAATACAATTTTTGTGTTCACTGGAAATCCGTATTCAATTTGTTTTAAAAGATCACAACACAATTTTATATTCAGTTCGTAACATTACATTCTGTTTTGAAACGCACCGAAATCCCTTTATAAAATACATCGCTATTCAATCTGTTCACCGAGCGAAAAATATTCTATCTTCCCTCTAAATTCACAATCGTCACTTGGATGCTAAGAATTTACTGGACATGTGCACTGTAGCATAACAGATAAGACGCGAGCCTTGTAATCGGATGGTTCCGAGTTCGAGTCCCGTATCTGACAAGTGAGAAATTAAATTCTTTTGGGGAAAAAAATGCCGATAGATGGCAGCACTTCATCAACTTTCGCCAGAGGGCGCTTTAACTATGTCACGCTGATAAGAACAATCATTTTGTCATTGACCAGCGTCGAGGGAGGACGTGTGCTAAGCGCTCCTGTGATTGTGCAATCGACGACATGTCTTCCATTGTACTCCGGTTAGTCAGCGACACGTCATTTCCAGATTGTGCAATCGCTAATTGCGACATCCATTGAAACCACTTTCGAAGGCTCAAAGGTCAACCCCTCTCAAGACAATTCACTCCGAGGGTATGAGTCATCAGGTCTCCGAGAGGCATCTGGTGCTGCTCCGCCTCACCAAACTTCCTCTCAAAAGAAGGGGGCCTCCGAGAGGCATCCTCCCTCCTGGGGGGTCTAAAAACCCTCCGAGAGGATCCTCCCAAAAGAGGCAGGCGGTGCAGCACCGCCTGCTGCCCTTGAACGCACTTTTCTCTTCTACTAATTACCATCGACACTATTACCTAGCAAATTCATTTAGTGCAGCCAACTGCTGTTTGCTGCTGAGTAACTGTGATGACATAAAACAAGAAGTCATCGGTTTTGTCTCATATTGTCTAAAGACTGTTGGAAAACGGATTTGTTGTGCGGGGAGGAGGCTAGTTTTATTTGTTTCCCCCCCCAGATGTTTTGGATTCTAGAAAAGATATTTGGCTATATCAAATATAATTAAAAATATGTTTTCTTGTAAGACAGTTAAGTTTTAAGCTAATTAAACCTTTCTCTTTTTTTAAAATTTGTTAATTTTAACTGGCATTAATTTACATTATTGAATCCTTTTCCATAATGCCAAAATTGGTGATTATCTGTTGTCATTTATCATGTAAAAAGTAACTTGGAGTAATAATTGATTGTTTTGATTTTCATGGTACAAGACATCAAATATGAAACTACACTATCACCAGTAGCCTTTGTATCAGGAGGTATGAAATTAAAAATTTTCTCTTTACTTCTTGTATAATCAATCTTAAAACACGCGTTAATGATGAGGCGCCCAGACAGTGTTTCTTTCAAGTATACCTCTAGTGCGGAGACGAGTATTCGTCCCCCCCCTCTAAACACATTTTATGTTAACCTAGTTTCTATTTATGTGAAACAGCATTAAAATATATTTATATAGGGCAGATAGAAAACTTGCCCCCCTCCCTAAAATTTCATTCGCCTCCCCGGCCAAAATGCCCTGAAAGAAACACTGCCGGCAGATATGCCAATTCGGTCATTAATAGAAGCTCAGGGACTCTACTCTCTCGTCGGTGGTTGCTCTCAGACCCGTACGTCTAATTAGAAAAATCATCAGAAAGAGCAGTGCATTTTGCTGAAAGAGTGTGGCATTAGAAAAGAAAAAGATCTAAAATTTTATACGGTCCCCCCTTGTACAAAGGTTCAATTAGAAAAAAATGAGCCTCGAAATCATTAGTACAATAAAATCGATGCCACTTTTCAAACTCAAAACTTGCTAAGCTATTATAACTGTAATATCTGAAATTTTGACCAACCCATCTATCTTAAAATTTCGCTGAGATATTAGAACGATTATTTCCAAAACTTTGAGCATTTCAGGCTTGCGGAAAGGTTGTTTGACCGCCGAGCAGTTTCTATTAATTAGTGTTGACTTTTGCGATTTTTACATCGACACATCTTAATTTTCTACGGTTCTGAATTCACTTGAAAGACCGACATTTATGTGGAAAAAAAACCCTGAGTTTTTACAGCCAAAATTTCCGTAAATATTGGATGAAATATCAGCTAACGTGATTCTAGAAAACTTTCCTATAAAAGTTTCGTGTCATCTATTGATCAAATTGAGCGATTTCCTTTCCAGCACCAAGGCGGGGATACAGTTAAGCTTTGCCAGCGCAGAAGACGGTTTCGAATGAGCACGAGTGTGCCATCGGATATCAAAACAAGGTGGGTTTTTAAATTTTCATTCATTAATAAAGTATTTATTTGTTCATATTTGTTTCAATACAACTGCTTAAGAGAAAACTAATTAATTGATAAATATTTAATTAAGCAGCTATATCACAACATTTGATTGGATCGATCACACACATGCAATTAAAAAAAATAATAAAATTAAATTAAAATATTAAATGCTTAATGAATTGGGACCGTATAGTGGAAAAATAAAATTTGGAATATAAAGTACAAAGCAAAGCGTTATGAAAATGCAAGTATAAATTGTATAACTGTTTTGCATTTAGGCGCTTGTAATTAATGTAATCAAGACATTACCTTTTGGAAAATCATCAAATTATATTCTGTTCAGCAAGGAATAATATATATATATATATAAATTGAAAGATTTTAATCGAAAACTATGCATAAACTACTGTATGTACAAAAAACCCATCTCTAGCATATCTGTTACAAATAAGTAACTATAGACCAAAACTAAGGATAAAAATAGAAGGTAACATATCACTACGATGGAAAGGGGGATGAGAAGAATATTAGTATACAAAACTCACAATTAAAAAGTATATATAAAAATATAAATAAAAATGAAAAAGAAAACACGGCAAAAATGAGAAAAGGCAATAATAATTAGCTCAAGATAAAAGATTAAGACACTGAAAACAATCAATTGAAACTACACAAAAAAAAAAGGCCGTTAAAATGGTTCGATTTTGCATTCTCATCAGGACAGCCATACAATTCGAATTAAAACCGATAGAATAGCCAGTTTCTGACAATGGCGATAGTATTTAACTATAGACACCTTTGGAACTGTCTACTGGCTAGGGGATATATATAATCAGTAGTCATGATGTTCGAGCAAATACTTTTTTTTAACACTTTATAACATAGTTGAAAAGTGTTTATGACTTCGTTCATTCTGTCTGTCCATTAGCACGATAACTGCCGTAAAAATGACTATCAAAATGAAATTTTAGTATGTTGTTCAGACGATCTGTGGAACCTATGGGAATATAAATGAATAATATCACCCAATTAGTTTCAATTCAATAAGCAATATAGTCCATATATTAAAACATTTTAATAATAAATTCATCAATTAGGCGTAATCTTCATTAAAATAGCGTCATTTTTGAAATTTTGACGGTATTTTCGTCATTTTGGAGCTTAATATCGCCAAGTTGGCAATATTTTGCTATATTATTCTCCAAGTTTGCCATATGTATCGTTAAGTGTTACAAACAAACGGAGAGAAGCGCATTTTTTATATACTAGAAGGTATGTATACCCGTCATATGACGGAATTAAAAATTTGCAAAGCATTGTCTCCTATTTAGAGCCACTTTTATCAATTTGGCGACATTTTCGTCAATTTGGCAATATTAAAAAAAACTCGTCAAGTTGGCGATATGCCGCCAAAATTCGTCACCAGAATTTCGCCATGCGGTACAGACGGAGAAATAGGTTATTCTTATAGTAGCTTCTTATATTCTTTCCAAGATATTAAATTTTCATCAATTACAGAAGGTCGTATGCACTTTATGGATACGATTTTGATAATTAATTTTTATGCATAAAGGGCGTATTTCTTGCGGTGATTTGCTTCTGTCTGATAGCCTTGATTCTTGACTATAGTTCTAGCTCGAATTTTCCATGAAAGTAAACTTTTTCTTAGCACTGTCATGTCAATTTTATCCCACTCCTCTTGGGTTGTTTTCCAAAGTCCGCTCAGTGTTCTTAGATGCCGTTTTCCTAAGACTTGTTTTAACAAATCGAAAGCGCAAAAGTCCATAGGAGAAGCGTCAGGTGATTTTACAGGTATTTCATTAAATGGGATATATTTTATTCCTGTTTCTGAATCTTTCTTTGCTAAATATGCGGCAATTGACTTAGACGTTTGACTAGAGGCTTTGTCCATATGAAGCTCATCTTCATTGATGTCCTTTCCATATAAGGCTGGAATTTCTTCTTCAAAAATATTCTGCTGTTAGTAGAGTGAATTAATTATAGCTTTACTTGAGACTATTTTGAATTTTAATTTACTGTTGTAACAAAATCCTGCAACTATCATGATTCCCTTTGGGAACTTTTCTGTACATTGATGAAGCCATTTCGTATGTTCAGTTGAGCAACAGAAAATTGCTCTTTTTATTACAGTCACTTAAATACACCCATGCCAAATCGAGTGTTACCACAAATTTCCATTTATCAACAGCTAGGTGTTTTTCATATAATTTTCTACAATTTATTTTTCATTCCGCAATATGCTTTGGCAAAAGCAGATGATCTTTATATTTAAACATCTTTTTTAACTTCCAATCTTTATGGATGATTTTACTTTCAGTGCCAGAAGACATTCCCACTTGGATCTTTGAGTCAGTGGATTTTCTTTTAGGATCAGAGACTTCACTTTCTTGATATTTACCCGCGTTCGAATAGTCTTACGATGCGATTTTGCGGCCATTTTTTCATTTTTACTTTCAATTATTTATTTATAGTTGCGCGAAATATAAGTTAATTGGGTACTTTGAAATAGTTTTACATGTTATCCGGAAAATCGCTAAACAACGTTAAAAAAAAGTACCGTGGATTTTTATACATTGCTTTTTGAGTGTAAAAGGAGTAAATTCATTGCATTATATAAGGAAAGTCATGTGCTGCCCACATCAGATTTTTTTTCTCCCGTGAATGGAACGAGCTAGATCCACGGGAATGATGGTAACAAATTTTTCGCATAATATTACATGTGAAAAGTAAACATATTTCTTAATAGTTAATGATTTTTTTAATTTTGTGATAAATGTATTTGAAAACACTGCAATATCTCGAGAACGGTTCATGCTAGCGTTATAAAGTTTGTGTCAATCATTTTCTAATAAAAAAATTCATAAGAAATGATTATTTACGAAACTTTATTAGAGGTTTTCAATTTTTGGTGTTTTTTCAAAATTTCATTTTAAAATTGGGGGAGGGGGCGAAGGGGGATTCTGAATATTCGATTGTGTTTAAAAATAATAGGCTTCCAGTGTTCACGGATTGTAATTTTTGTACCAAATTTCATTTGAATCGCTCCATTCGTTCGTGAGATATCGCCTCCACAGAATCACACACACAGATATCACTTCAAAAACGTCTGATTCGTATTCAGGCATGCTTGAAACGTGCTCTCCCGTCAAAAACTCGATTTTGAATTTTCGACCCCCGTCACAATACTTTCCTTATACATTATATATGTATGTAAGGAATGTAAAATACGGATTCAACAATCAAGGGGAGAATAAAAATAAATCAATGCATAGTTGTCGGCTATCAATCAATAAATAATTCACAGATATCAATGGTGAGAATTCGATAATTGAAAAACAGTGAAAGACTGAGCATTAATGCCGATAAATTGGAAAAAGCGCTGGGCTTAAAAAGAAGGTTGGTATAAATTCTTCACCAAGGCCGAGAATTTATCCAAAATGACCAAGAATAAAAACTCGTTTCTGAATACGGAGACAGATAATATCTGTGAAATCCGTATACTGGCCAACAAGCGTAAAAAGATTGAAATATAAAAAGAAATCAAATATTTATCTGAAAAAAATAATAATACCACTTGCAAAAATTGCAAATCAACTGTTGCCATTCGCAAGAGATCAGATATCTTTGGAATTTCATAACCTTTATTATAATTATATATATATATATATATATGTTTCATGGGGCATATTATTCTCTTCTTTATTACTATCATTTTTATTATTATTGCATGACTATCATTAACATGTTATTATCAAGTAAAATAATTATTATTTAAAACTGGTTTTCTTTTTTGTGAAATTAAAAATTTTGATGTGATGCATAAATTTCAATTTTGGAATTTGCCAAAGAGACATTCAAAATTCACCTATTAGCTTCAAACATCCAACAACTTTTATTAACATTCACACCAGTGTTCCTAAATAGCCAGATATATCAGAAATTAAATAAAATGTGGTCATGTGCTTAACATTACAATTTGGTGAACTTTAATAAATTTTTTGTAGTCAATTACCCAATAATTTACTGATATAATTTTTTGAAGGGATACTGCTGTCTAATGTTAAGAGAATTGGTAAAGAGGTTTGAGATTGGGCAAATCATTGCATCCCGAGTTAATATGAAAACACGGTTAGAGAAAAGAAAACACTTTTAATAAACTTCACCACAGAATTCTTCAGCACTAGTATCAATGTGATCACAAACCATGGGCCTGTTGGCAGTTCATCTATAATGATCCTGACTGGGAAGAAAGGAATAAGTTCTCAACGTGATGTTTTACTGCAGAGCACTGATTCATGAGAAGAAACTTTAGAAAAGACAGTAAATTCTTGACTACTACTTCCTAAAGAAGCTAAAATTAGAGGAAGAATCATACGTATAGAATCCAATACAGACATATGTGCAATCATATAGTCAGTTGCACCCCTGTACATTCCAAATATCCACCCATTGCGATTGCATATATACATAGCTAACAATAAACACCAAAATTCTTTAAATCAAATATTCACCCTGTGCCATGATGCTACTTTACTATATTCGGAGTCTCTAGTGTAGTTATATTCTTTTCTTCTTAGACACGTTTCTAAATTTCTAGTAATTGCAAAGGAGGTTTCACTAATTTCTGCATTTTTTAAAATACAGCAAATTAATTCACTTACATGTTTTTTTCTGTTTTAATTATTATATAAATATTTTTTATAATGAATGCATTAAACACACTTTGAATTGCTATTATTTTTTTCTTTTATTGTAGATTATGATGCAGCTTACGCCAGCAGTGTGGAATTACTCTATTAAATGAGAATAATTAATTGTATAAAATGGCAATTTGCAGATATTTTGAAATAAAGGACCATATTCCTAGTGCTATAAGAATGTTAAAGCATATTAGAAAAAGCATAAAACAACCTATAGTGCTTTCATTCTCTACTGTTCTTGATGAAGACATTTCTGTTGATGAATCTGTAGCTGTTTATGATGCTGCTCTTATGTCTATTGGTGATTCTGTTCAGCCTGGAAACAGTAGTCAAGATGGTGTTTTCCCCGTTTGTGCGCACGTCCGCTGTTCTGTTTACATCATCTGTACCTTCATTGCCTTAAAGTTCATGCAGTTCTATTATCTCTGCAGTGTCGTTACGTTTTTTACTTTCTATATGTTCTTAAGTTTCCTTACGTTGATTTTTTTTACAAAATTCATAGTTACATGAATTTATTTCAAGCTCGATAACTATCCAAACTTCATAATTATTGATTTTTGGCTATTATTTTATTAAATTTATTATTTTACAAAAACACTGACTTTTTCAAATATAATTACTTAAATACTTTCATGCACCATTATTTATACGTAGGCTAGTATTTAAGTTTTCCGAAATAATATAAAAAATATTTTTGTATGGAAATAAATCGTTCTATTGTGTTTCAAAATATTCGTCTTTAGCATAAATACATTTTTTCATTCGAATAAAACAATTTTCAAAACGGTTATGCCATTCAGAAGTTGATATAGCAAAAACATATAATTTATAAGCTTTAACTGCTTCTTCTGGGCTATTAAATCGTTGACCATGCATTTTATTTTTGATTGAATCATTAGATGCTAAATCAGGCGAATAAGGACAATGACCCATCAAATCAATCTTTTCATGCTTCAAATAATTGGCAGTTTAAAATGTAGTATGTGGGCTTACATTATCATGATGAGGAATGATGCAACGTATCGCATTATTTATTTTTGATTTGAGCAACTGTTTCAGGCAAATAGATTGTCGTATACCAATCGGCATTTACTGTTCTACGATCCTCCAAAGCAACGGTTGCAACATGGCCGGAAATACTAAAAAACGAAGTAATCGTTTTCTTTGAAACTCTTCGTACACGAACAACGTTTGTAAGATTTGATTCATTTTGAAATCCCCAAACAGTAGATTTTTGTTATTTTGGGTTCATAGTAATAAATCCACATTTCGTCCCCTGTTACAATATCACATACATGTTTTGAGGCACCAGAGTTGAATCTTTTGAGATTTTCTTTGCACCATTTCATACAAGCATCCTTTTGAGCTGGAGTTAAATTTTGTGGACTCCAACACGTGCATACCCTTTTGATTTTTAAATGATCATGTAAAATTGAATGCACTTAGGGTCTTGAAATGTTCAAAGGTACCTCAATTTCATCATATGTGGCATGACGATCCAAAGTGATAATTTGTTGCACAGCATCAATGTTTTCTGGCGTATTAAGGCACCTATGTCCAATATGGAATTCTTTAAACCAGTTGTACATTGTTGCCTTGGATGGTGCTTCACCATCAAAAGTCGAAATCATTTGATGGACACGCTGTTGCTGTGTCAACTCTAGTCGAAGGTTATAATAAATCATAGCTCTTAGATCCATGTTTTATCACTATCTTATTAACTTCAAAACGACTCCGTAAATTTCTTTTATGGCATTTCTCGTTCTTCAACAGCCAGTATTGCTCGTTCTGCAACAGCCAGTATTGCTCGTTCTGCAACAGCCAGTATTGCTCGTTCTGTGCAACAGCCAGGAAAGTTCAAATTTAAAAAGTCGTCTTCACTGAAAGCGGTTAATTTTGGTATTGCCACATCCTAAAAACTTAATTACTGGCTCTTGTATTAAACGATTTCAATCTTATACAATTTAAAATTACATCAAGCAAGCAAACAGGAAAATCATCTACCTTTGCCTCTGAAAGAATTCAACATTGCAATACTTAAATAATTTATAGAACAATGGGTGCGCCAAATATTTTTGTTGTAAAATACACTACGTGACAGTGAAAATGAGACACCAAGGAGTGGGCAGAAAGTGATGAAAATCGGCAGAGAGAGACAGCAACGAACAATAAGTGATGTTTATTGCAACATGATATATCTATACACTGAGCGATAACAACGCCTGATCAGTAGACTGTAAGACCACCTCGTGCGGCGATACAGGCAGCAACACGTCTGGGTACAGAGTCAATGAGCATGCGGATGGTGTCCCGAGGGATAGCTGCCATTCTCTGTCAACCATTTGCCAGAGTTCGTCTTCTAAACGCGGCGGTGGCAGCGCACGCAAGTGACGTCCAATTACGTCCCAGACGTGTTCGATTGGTGAGAGATCAGGAGAGACTGGTGGCCAGAGAAGCACCTGGGTACCTTGCAGGACATGTTGGCTGATGCGTGCCGTGTGTGGTCTGGCGTTATCCTGCTGGTAAATGGCATTGGGCACCAATCAGCCTGAAGGAAGGGTATTGTCACCGGCCGCAGCACATCATCCACCTATCGTTGGGCCGTCATAGTGCCCTCAATACGAACCAGAGGTGGCCTGCTATCGTAGGCGATGGCGCCCCAAACCATGATGTCGCGCGGTGTAGCGTTCCACAGATACGGCCAGATTGGACCTGTCACCACTTCGGCGCCAGACTCGTACACGGCGACTGTCATTGCTAAAACGGAAGTGCGACTCGTCTGAGAACACGACCCTGTGCTAATCCGCCGTCCACGTGGCTCTATCCCGACACCATTGCAAATTGAGGCGTCTGTGCTATTAGTCTAATGGCAGCCTTCTTAACGGGCACCATGAATGCAGGTCGCCGGCGGATAATGGTTCTGATCGATATGGGAGCATTAAGGGTATCCTGCACATGCTGCAAAAGGGCGACGGAAGTGGCCTGCGGAGTCGCCAACGCTTGCCGGTGGATGCGTCGGTCCACGCGTGCTGACGTCGCTCTGGTCGTACTGGCACCCCTCAAACGTGCCACATTCCGTTGTTCCACCCGCGGTAAGCCAAAGAGTATCCTACGGCAGAATCCTTCTTTCACATCCACGCCAAACGTCGTTTTATCGCCAGTTCTGGTACACTATTTCAACTCCTGCAAAAGTGGAGGGAAAAACCCTGATATTTTTAGAGTCTAGCTTTCCCCCTTGTTTTTGTAACGTTTTTAATTTAGGTTGAAAATGACTACAAAATATGAGTGGTCTGTCGTTTTTTTTTGCGTTTTATAAGTTGTCGGTTTCTTTCAACCAAAGTTGTTAAGTGTAATTGTGTAATTCCAGTTTTAACTCTTTGACTACCAACAAGTTTTTTTTGTCCCCCCCCCCCCCGCTATGTACTTTAAAATACCATAACCTGCTGACCATCCATATTCTTCATCACCTCAAAGTACTATAAATAATTTATTTCGAATTGTCTAGTACTGCTTATGAAGTATTTTCTTTGCATACAGATTTTCAGTTTGGATATGTATCCTTTATTACTAGAAACTTGATGCAAGAAAAAAAATGGTTTCATTCTTTGAATCGTTGAGAAGACTGCATTTCTTCATATGTGTTTTAGAAATGAATTTTATCTTATTTTATCTAAAAATATTTAAATTTAAAGCATTATTAAATTAGGCGTTTTTTTTTTGTATGAAATCAAATTATTTAAAAAAATTACATATTTTTATTGCGTATTTATACGAGATACTACAGAGTCCACTTGCAATACAGCTGATATGAATGAAACATTCATTGATTTTACATAGAGAAGTAGACGATTCTATAGTATTGCCTTTTTCGATGAAGTTTTAAGCATGGAGTTAGAAAATACTTTTACCTCCATGATTTTAAGTTTTTAAGTAAAATAAATTATTGTAGTATTGTGATAATTTTAAAAATATCGGCGCTGAATGAAAGGAATGGAAAAAATATTATGAATGATATATTCACTGTTTTATATAGAGAACCAAGCGATTTATATTTCGATGACCTCCTTTGAATAAAGTTCGTTTGTTTTCGATGACGTTTTCAAATATAATAAATTATTGTAGTATTGCGATAATTTTAAAAACATCACCGCTGAATGTATCGCGTTTTAGAGATGTTTAAATAAAATTACATTGCAGTTGGAAAGTGTTTCGTAATCAATGCTTTATGCATGATTGATCTTTCTTGTTTTATAATATGCTGTCTTATATTTTATACTTCCTAAGATGAATGAAACAAAAAATGGGTGATCATTTATTTTAGTGGATTTTTTTTTCTTGTTTTTCTTGCAATATATTGTACACATATGTGCAATACATGTTAAATATACTGTGTGTTTGATTGATTTTACTACGGTTGTCTGATTGATTTTACTATAATTATCTCGGTACAAATTTACAATTATATGCGTTTCCAGTTCTCAATAGTTTGTAATTTATTGCTTTGCTTGTAATATTATATATTTGAGTCAAGTGCTCTACAAACTGGATTATCTGAGCTGAAAGCTTTCACATAATTTTGACATAGGTATTTTTTTTTTCATAATGAAACGCGACAGAGATGTGACTAAGTTTTATACGACGATAAATCTATAAAACCCAAACTGTTTTTAACACTTTACAACATAGTTCAAAAGTGTTTACGACTTTGTTCATTCTGTCTCTCTGACCGTTCGCACTATAACTGCCGTAAAAATGACTTTCTCAAAATGAAATTTTAGGGCATTATTATAACGGTCTGTGGGACCTATGGAGATATAAATAAATAATATCATCCAATTAAGTTTGAACTGAACCCGGGTTGAAAAAATGAAATACATAGAACCCTATGGGACCTAATTTTTCCAACATTTTTTAAGCGAATTTAAAATTCACAAATTGCTTCGAAAGTTTTAGGAAATATTCAAATTATCCCATAAAAAATATGAAAAATATTTCAGCAAAATATATCCGGTAGTTTTTTAAATAAAAATTAAAATAATAATTATACCCATATTATATGAAGAGATTATGTGACCCACTTCAAAATAAAATATGGCATCCATCTTGTGTCAAAATTATAACTTTTAAAGTTCTTTTTAATTTATATTTAGTGTTGTATCCGTCCTAAAACCTAAATCATTGGGTATAAATCGGGCCTAATCAAAAATACGTTAATATGTGTCAAATTTTTTTTTATCACAAATGCATTTAAATAAAGCATTACACAGACAGAGATCATATAAAGCAGTGGTACTCATTACGCGGTTGGGTATCCTATGTATTATCATCCAGCTTTATCTTTTTTGTGATATGTCACAAAGTTACACTTTTAATTTAATATGTGGTTCCCACAATGTTCAATTTTCAATTAAATATAACTCGCTCAATTTTAAAGATACAGATATGCGGTTTTTTAATGATCTTGTTGCATTAAAAATAAACATTTTCTGATTGACCAAATTTGTCTAAAGGGGTCGTATAAAAATTTAAAAAGTGTAACTTTTTGAGAATTAATGGGAGGACTATTTCATTAACGTTGTCTTATTTCCTACCTTTTTTCAACATTTTTGCAATTTACATTGCCCACTTATCTCTAACAGGTAAAGAATTAAAGCACGTTTCAATCCTTTTAGGACACCCTGTAGCATACCTAGACATTATATAGAATGACAAATACTATTTTGGCAAAGTGTGAAAAAGGTTTCTATTGAAAAGATGCATATGAAAATGTAAGAAGTATAACATGTAAGATACGGGATTTTTCTACAGAAAGAACAAAATACCAGTGCTGAACTACTTATTGCTATAAGGTAGACTGGCATGGGAACAGATGTAGTATAAATCCTTTTTCATTTTTGGCGATTTTAGGTGAGATTCTGGCAATCCCTGCTATGATTTGGAGAACATACCATTATGGCAACGTTTTCCGTGTTTTTGTTGATTTTCTGTCGTCATTTTTTCGCCGTTCGTGCAACAGTTGATCTGTAGCAATTCAAACATGGGCCTACTCCCGCTTAGCTGGCTTAACTCGCTACGCTCGCCTCTAAAACACATCATAGAATTCGGCCCCGTTGGCTGTCGGAGGTCGCACGTAGCAATAACGGTTTGTGCAACAGGTGTGCTGTGGCTCATAGAGCACAGCATGAAAATCAGAAAATTTTCTGATTTTTACCTTTGTGACAAAAGGGCGACATAAGACGCAGAAAACTTTGACCAAGTGGAATGTTGTGATTTTTACCTTGGTGACAAAGGGGCGATAAAAGACGCTGAAAGGATTGCCAGAATGGAATGTTCTTCAGATACCAAAGCAGGGATTGCCAGAATCTCACCTAAAATCGCCACGAATGAAAAATGGATTATACTACATCTGTACACTGAAATGGCATTTTTAATTGCATTTAACCATCATACAAAAGCACTTTAAATTTTGGCACTTGGTCTTGCAAGCACACCTCATGAACCCTTGGCCTTCTACCCGTGGACTGAACGGAATCGGCTGAGCTATTCCGTGGTCAGGAACGTCTTCAACTCTCAGTAAGTCATTGGAACATAAAGTGAATTGCGATCTGGCATAGAGTTGGTTTAAAATTCTTTCAGCAGTTCCAAGTCGGTAAGAACTTCCGTCTGTCACACTCAATAACTGTCAGCAAATTGCGCGAGTCACTCCGTCCCTTGTCGACGTCTGGGATAGGAACTCGCACAGTGGCCCCGAAAGGTGCAGGAGGAAATTTTTTGTCTGAATCCATTTTCATGTTTTGGCCTGTATTTCCAGATTCAATTTAGATCGAATTTTACCTTTGACAGCATTCTCAATATTGAAGCAAAGAGTGCATAAAATATTAACATCATAACCTTCTTTTCTCACTTCCATCGTGTTAAATGTCACTGCCGGGAGTATACTTTGCCGATTTAACTTTTAGCATTTTATAGAATGCCTAGGAAATGTGTGAAACTCTAAGCTTTTCATACTTTGACGTCCCACTTTCGGCATTGTATAAAATACCTAGGCATTTTATACAATGTCTAATTTCATACTTTACCGGTAACATATACGTTATTCCTAGTATAGACATTATATTTGTACTTGCAATAGGAACAATATTTTTGAAAATTACGCTGTGTCAAAATAGCAAATTGCGCAAAAGCCGTCATTTTTTACGAGACTACATTGATCACGTGACATATGCTCCAGCTAGGAGCACTCCAGCCAGTCTTTATGGTTGGCCGTGCCTGCAACTTAATGACGTCAGCTGCGAAAACGTGCCAGTAAAGTAGAGTTAAAATCTTAAGTTTCTGCGGAAATGAGGTAATTTTTTCATGAAATGGTTAATATATATATATATATATATATATATATACCCCCGGACAATGAAAGTTGCGCACCAAGAAAAAAAATATGGTACAACCGCGAAATGATGTAAATAGCTAGAGGGCGAGCTGGTATGCAAATGATCCCAGTCTGGTGTGATTGCGCATGACTGTATACCCGTGAGTGGCGCTGCAAGCATGAGCCAGCGGCCTTATAAACCGGCTTGCAGTCGACGCCCCATCAATGCGAGATTTGGCTGACGCAAGCACGAGTGCGGAGTGAAAAGAATAGTGGGTAGACGCCAGAAACTTCGATATACGCAACTGACGGATTTTGAGAGAGGCCTGATCATCGGGCTGAAAATCGCAGTGTGGTCAGCGCGCCGGATAGCCCGTCACGAGGATCTTTCGGACTATACCGTCCGACGGTCACGCACTGGTCACGGGTCTCCACTCAGACAGGGAGGACGGGCTCTGGACGTTCCAGGCATACCATGAGTAGAGAAGATCGAATGATCGTGCGGCAATCACGTATAGAGCCCACGGCGACCCGATTCGCGATACCGGCACAGGTAGCGGCTCCTGTGTGCCCACGAACCATATCTAGACTCCTGAAGAAAGCGAATTTTCGATCCCAGCGTCCCTTGCGTGTGCTACCGTTATACGGGAACATCGGCGGCTCCAGTTGCAATTGTGCCGGGCCAAAGCAACGTGCAACACCACAGATTGGCGATGTATGGTGTTTAGCGAAGAGTGCTGCTTCGTTTTGCGGACCGATGATCAGCGTGTCCGGGTGTGGAGGTCCCCTGCACAACGCCACAATCCCAACCTCGTTATCGAGCGCCACATCAGCCCCACTGCAGGCATCATGGGCTGGGGAGCCATAGCCTACCACAGCCGATCCGCTCTAGTAATGGTACCTGGAACATTGACAGGCCAGCGGTACGTGGATCAGTTTCTACGACCCCATGTGTTCCCATTCGTTGCTGGAATTCTAGCAGGATAATGCTCTGCCGCTCACGGCTCGGGTCGCCCAGGCCTGCCTGAGTCATGTCCAGTCACTTCCATGGCCTGCCCGCTCCCCAGACCTGTCCCCTATCGAGCATATGTGGGACCAGTTGAAACGCCAGCTGCCTCGTTGCCGCAATCTTCGGGATTTGAAACGTAACGTCCAACAGTTGTCGACTCGTCTGCCGTAGGACAACATCAGGCGTATGTTCGACATCATGCGGGACCGTATTACTGCTTGTATCGCAGTGCGAGGCAGTGCGACGCGCTATTGAGGATGACCGGACTGTGTACCACAGCTCCCTCTGTATATGTTCTGCTACGCTATTTTTGTGATCATGTATATCATTCATCTGTGTCCTTCCATCAATAAAATTTCAGGTCCATCCTATGCTTCCTTCTTGCTGCGCAACTTCCATTGTCCATGAGTGTGTGTGTGTGTATATATATATATATATATTTTATATACATGTATATATGTATATATATATATATATATATATATATATATATATATTTTATATACATGTATATATGTATATATATATATATATATATATATATATATATATATAATATATATATATATATAAGAAAAAAGAAAAGAAAATCCATATATTTTAAATTCACAAATCTAGATTTTTGCATTTATTATCTCAGTTCACGATGCAAACAGATGTCTGCAAAAGAGAAGGAATTCCATGTGCCTCAGACAGAAGCGAAAATGGAAATCTTTGTTGCCGAGATGAAAGTGAAGAAAACTTTCAAAATTTTGGCCCATGATGTTCTTCGAAATACCTTTAGTTTGGAAAAAAATAAAGATCGTATCACAATTTTTGTGGTAGAAGATAGCTTTATAGTATGGGTCTGTTTTTAGAAGTTTTTGAAAATCATTCAATTTTTCGAATTTTCGACAGTTTCTACTCCGCGAGGTTCTAGGCTAAGTAGGGTTTTCATAAATCGAAGACACACACACACACACATATATATATATATATATATATATATATATATATATATATATAACATACATGGTGTCCAGTGATATCGGTGTCCAATGGCTATTTCCTCAACCGTTAGTCACAGAGATATACGTTAGACACAGAGATATAGTTTCCAATTGCAAAAATGTTTTAAATTTTAAAATCTATTATTTTAGAAACAGTTTAAATCAATAAATACATTTCTGAAAGAAATACGAAATATAAATTTTTATTCGGTCCCATGGTCCTACCAATTATATTTATGAAAATCATCCTCATATAATTTCAAATAAAAAAAAAAAAAAAAAAAAAAAAAAAAAAATCTTCCTTTACGCAAATTTACGACCAAAATTCACCGAGTTATGAAGCAATAAACTGTATGACTTAAGTCGCTTTTCCACGCATAAAAATGTCCCTTTTCAAG
Organism: Amaurobius ferox; assembly: GCA_951213105.1. Lineage (NCBI taxonomy): Eukaryota > Metazoa > Arthropoda > Arachnida > Araneae > Amaurobiidae > Amaurobius > Amaurobius ferox. Next base: position 29,347,852 of record OX578141.1, on the reverse strand, counting down.
CAACCAACCAATCAGGGACCGTAATGACCATTTCTGCAGGCAACCAATCAATCAGGGACCGTATTGACCATTTCTCAGCATAAAAAGTGCTCCAACTTTAAACAGCTATAAGTCGGTCAATTTTGGTCGTAAAAGGATGATTTTTTTTTATTTTGCATAAAATTGTATAACGATGATTTTCCTAAAATAATTGGTAGGGCCGGGGGACTGTATAAAAATTTATATTTCGTATTTCTTTCAGAAATGCATTTATTGATTTAAACTGTTTCTAAGGTAATAGATTTTAAAATTTAAAACATTCTTGCAATTGGAAGTGTATCTCTATGACTAACGATTGAAGAAATAGCCATTGGGCATCGATAGCACTGGACACCCTGTATATATATATATATATATATATATATATATATATATATATATATATATATATATATATATATATATATATATATATATATATATATATATATATAATAATGGGTTTTCAGCTTTTAATAGTATAGATAATATCAAATGCTGCATGAAATATTTAACGATATGATGGTTACTGGATGATAAATCAATTTATGACACAGTGTAAGAGACAATGATAAATATGGATGTAATACGACTTTTGTCTTATTAAAAGGGACAATTTAATGATACTATTTTGACATTGATAAGATATATGTGTGTTATAAATAAAATAATTTGTGGCTACAAACTACTATCGCATTATTATTTCCTAGAAGTGTGCATTGTATTAGCAGTGCATTGGAATTTCTTCTCCGATCATATTTTTACATATTCTGGATGAAATCCGGTATGTGTATGAAGTAAATGAGTTCTAACACGTCATTTCAGCCTTGTTAGTGCCAATTTTGTTTTTCTGGAAATTAGTAGTTGTTATGGTCTATTTTGTGAAAATGAATAATTTTTAAAGTTACTGTACATCTGGCTAAACTTAATATAGGCAGCAAAACGTTGCTAACGTAATTTTGACAAAGGTAATTTACAGTATAATTATGCTGTACCTAAAGCGAGTTACTGCTGAAATATATAAAATGAGTTCATTACTTTTCATTCCGTTATATTTCATTTATTGTAGTTTATGCAGGGCATACTATATTACTCTCGTCTGTGCAATTTCTACGTGGTTTGAATGGACGTCTACGGTCCCTTGGTCGCAAAGAGTTGTAATTTCTTTTTGTATTGTTTTTCGTAATTTTGTTTGATTTTCTGTGATAATAAATAAATAGATAAAAATGAAAAATTCTCCTATTTCTATGTTAGATAGAATTGACTAATTTTAAAATATAATTGAACTTATATATAAAATACAAGTCTCAGTAGTCTTCCATCGCCATTAACGGAGCGAATTCCCATGTTTCACATTTTATTTTGTATTTTTTCTCCTATATATCAAAAATACCAAACATTTTACGGCTAATGAAGCTTGTAGCACATATGCTAATTTTTTCAACAAAGTGAATCTGAGAATAATATTTTTAAAAATTGTTTAATTTTTATGAATTTATTGAAATTTTATTTTAATATATGTTCAATCAGCAATACTTGTGTGTATGATTACAACAAAACTATTGCTTCCAAAAACAAGAATATTGTTGATTATGCTGTAACCGCATCCATTTTAGAAGTTATATTTAAAAATAAAACATTTGCATAATTAAAGTTTTAAAAATGAAATTTAAACGTTTAAATTTTAAAATAACACATTTTATTCAAAATAAAATTATAACAAACAATAATTCAAACAAATTTGTTCAATTTGATGAATTTATTATTTATTTGAAGTTGCTCAAAGTTGGTCTGAAGCTCTTCAAAAATTCAGCTCTTCAAACCTAACTATTTTAGTAAGTTTCGCGTGTGAAATACAATTACTCTCAGAGAAATGTTGCACGCAAATGCAAAACACAAGAAACTGAGAAAATTAAGTCAAAGACAAGTAAAATAAAATGACGACTCGTTCATGGATAAACTGATTAAAAAAATTACAATTTAAAAGTTTTGTTTTCGCAATTTTGGATATAAAACACAAGCTTTTAACATGCCAAATGTCCATTATCAGAAAGCATCAGGAAGCGCGCCATTACAAAGAAAACCTTTCTTTGATTGCATATTTTTTCTATTAATTCTACTACATTAATTGCCTATATAATTCCGATTTCGTCCTTAATTGTTCTTTATCAGAGAGTTAAAGTTGTTTCACCTTTTTCTGCCACGCTGCTATTGATAAGTAGACTAGTATTTAGAAGTTTTGCCAAGTTTTTAGAAAATGATACACAGAATATTTTTGTATGGGAAATAAATCGTTTTATTGCTTTTCAAAATATTCGCCTTTAGCATCAATACGTTTTTTCATTCGAATAAACCAATTCTCAAAAACAGTTATGCCATTCAGAAGTTGGTATAGCAGAAACATGTGATTTATAAGCTTCGACTGCTACTTCTGAGCTGTTAAATCGTTGCCCACGAATTTTATTTTTGATTGTTGAGACCGAGAAAAAATCATTGGGTATAAATCGGGCGAATAAGGACAGTGATTCATCAAATTAATTTTTTCATGCTTCAAATAATCGATGGTATAAAATACAGTGTGTGAGCTTGCATTGTCATGATGAAGAATGATGCGATGTTTCGCATTATTTTTTTTAATTTGAGCAACTATTTCTGGCAAACAAATTGCTGGATACCAATCAGCATTTACTGTTCTACGATTCTCCAAAGCAACGGTTGCAATACACTTCGTGCACGAACAACTTTTGTAGGATTTGGTTCATTTGACACACAATCGTCATTATTAAAAAAATTGTTCCTGAGGCTCTTAGCGATATCAATTTATCAGGAGTACCTAGCTTGAATACTTCAACCACCGGCATGTGTTAGTATTTGAAAACATGGCATTATTTGAGCAGAACTTATTGGACTTTAAAATAATAATTAAATATTTTAATACGAGTTTTAAAGTATGAAATATAAAATTAAAAAAATAAACGTTTCGAAAATTCTTTTGATGTAAGCATTTAAAATATAAAAATTAACACAGCCGTCACGCTGAAAGGAGGGATGAGATATGTTTCATCCATCCAAGTACTGACCGCGCTCAGAACTACTGCAGTTTGGAGCTTGCTGGTGGTTCTGTCTATTTTCAAGTTCCTAAACGTATAACTACAGCGTTAACGTGAGTTTTTATTTATTATAAAATTCAAAGATAGGAACATTGACTCACAATCTTGATTTTAAAACATTGTTCCTGAGGCTCCTGGCTATATCATTTTATAAGGAGTACCCAGATTGAATACTTCAGCCTCTGGTATGTGTCAGTGTTTGAAAACACATTTATTATTTGAACAGAACAGACTGTACTTTAAGAAATCAATTAAACATTTTAACACGAGCTTTAATATATGAAAAATAAAATACAGAATTCAGAAAATTAACGCATCGAAGAAGCAATTAAAATATAAAAATTAACTCACTCAAAGAAGGGAGGAGACCGCTATAATCCACCCAAGTACTAACCGCACTCAGAGTTGCTGTAATTAAATTTGGAGCTTTTAGTAAAAGCTGAAATCAAAATGAGGTGACCGTATTGGTTACGCCGAGTAAGAGTATTTGTAAAAGATGCACGGTTTAATGAGGATATGGAAGTATAGAAAATATACCTGGCGTTGCTCTTTATGAGGAGTACCCAGTTTGAATACTTCAACCTCCAGTATGTGTCAGTATTTGAAAACATGGCATCATTTTGCAGAATAGATTGGACTTTAAGAAATCAATTAAACATTTTAACACGAGCTTTAAGGTATGAAAAATAAAATATAGAATTTAAGAAAAGAACGCCTTGACGATTCCTTCGATGTGAGCATTTAAAACATAAAAATTAACGCAGTCATTCACGGAAAAGAGGGGAGGAGACAAGTGTCACCCACCTAAGTACTAACAGCACTCAGAGCTGCTACAGTTTTAAGCTTTTTAGTGAAAGCTGGAATCAAAATGTAGTGACCCTAATGGTTACGCCGAGTAAGGGTATTTGTAAAAGATATACTTTTTAATGAGGATATGGAAGTATATAAAATGTACCCGTTGTTGCCTGCGATTAAGTGAGCTACGCCGCGTAGCCCGCGCAACAGATTTTTTATGTTATTCTTGTTATAAGCGAGTGTATTGTTAAAACGTTATTTGGTTTTCAGGAGTTCGCTGCAAGTTCCGGTCTATCAGAGTTTTGCATCTTAAATCCCAGGCAACGGCGGGTACATTTTCTACTCATAAATAAATGAGATAAATCCCAAAGCCTCAGGATTTTGGCCTTTTCAATCCTGGGATTTTTTGATCAATATTTTGACTGGGATCCCTGGATTAACATCCTTAAATCTACCAAGAAAAAGTGGATTGTATGCCTGTATTCTTAGTATTTTCAGATTAAATTACAATTTTCGAAGCTTAGAGAAAGAATCTGAAAAATAAATACTTCTTTAGATATAAAGGGTGACTTAAGGCCCTATCACACTCAAAAACTTTTGGAACAACCAACTATTTCGGACAACTTTTCCCCCAATTTTTCGGCGAAAAAGTTGGCGATAGGGTTATTGACAGTTTGAAGAAGTTGTGCTAAATGACAAAACTACGGCGGTATGTTTATCGCCTTTTGGCGACAACTATACATTTATACATGTACTTTTCGGCAGGCAGCGCGTTCTCGCTTCGACTTCGGCAGTAAAACAAGACTTTTACTTAGTACTTCGTTTTGTAACCTTTATTACTTTTTAATTATAACTAAATTGCTATCAGCTGCAGGGAAAAATCAAATATGCCTTGGCATAATTACGCTAGGATTATTCCTCCTTAAGAAGAAGAAACAAAGTAAACCGAGAAGGATGTGGTCAAAATCTATTGTAAATTTTTGATTTGCTCTTTTTTATATGGATTACTTCAGATATCAGAAGCTTAAACAGTTGAATAAACATTAAAAAATATTTGGATTTGTCACACATCCGTATAAAACGCAAATAAATATTTGGTGAAAAATATTGACTCTATTTTAAGATACAAAATTAGTTTAAAAAGCGATATTGCCGATATTGACTGAAATGAAACAAAGAAAAAGAAAACGTAAAAAGTATTTAAATTCAAGAATGCCGTTATTAAAATATTATGTCTTCAACAAATTTAAGTTCATTACCATTTTATACTTGATTTCAAAGGTTTTCAAAGACGTATCTATTTTAAATATCCGAAGATGTTCTTTGCTCGTTTGTAAAGTTTAAAATATTTCTCATTAAAGTAAACTTTTAAAAATTATTTTATCTACATTTATATTTATTTAGTAATTATATTTTAAAATAGATTTAAATGTACATTCCATCTATAGCTGGTATAAAGTATACTTCAAGATGTTTTTCAAAGTAACTTCGAAATAAATTTTTATAAGCATTCAAATTTAAAAGAGTTAACTTTTCATATTTATATACAAACTTATTTTTTTTATGAAAAGTAAATGATTTTCAAATGTATTGTAAATTTCTAATTGTCTATGTGCGTTTAAAATAATAAAAAAAGTCTTCAAATGTTAGCATTAAATTATTAAAATTTCAAAGTAGTTTGATTTTTGTTTTTATTCTAATCTAAAATGTTCAAAATTACATGTCGAAAGATAACTACTACTCGTATAAGGATGTTCGATGATTTCTGTCTAATTTTACATGCACATTTTATATTTGCTAATTTTACAAGCACTTTTTTACTTAAGAATATATTCCATCTATACCTGGTATAAAGTATACTTCAAGATATTTTTCAAAGTAACTTCGAAATAAATTTTTATAAGCATTCAAATTTAAAAATAATTTACTGATATAAGATTATTTTGTATATAGAACGTAAAATAATTTAAAACAAAAAAATTCTGCAGATTATTAAAGGAAAACTGTATTTGAATATTTTAGCAACAGATGGCAGCACTTGTAAAATTTAAAATTCGGTTGGATTCGAACCAGAGCCCAGTCGTTTGCTGATCTGATTCTCTACCACCCAAGCCAAAACTTCACATTCAGAAAACTGATGAAATATGTATATATCGCCAAAGCAAACTCGCGTACGCTCTTGATTAAATTCACAGAAAGGCGGATTTTCTGAAACGCATCTATACTGTAAACTAGCAAGCCACTGGCAAATATAAATTTTAATCAGAAGAGACCAAAGGGATTATATTAGTAATAATATCTTAATATTTATTATATAATATTTCATGTATATAAAATCGCTTTGGAAGAGATGGTTCGTAAAGATGATATTTTCTCGTACGCATGGTTCTTCAAATTCTTTTTTAAATACAGTGGATCTTTTAGATTCCACAAAAATGATTTTTCACGTATTGATTCAATTAACTCCATTTCCATCTCGCATGACTACTTTTTTTTGACTTCGAGACGACTTCCATTGACATCCACCTTTATGACACAGAAATATTATAAATACTTAACAAAATTCTAAATCAAAACTAAAATAATACTTCGCGCTGCCTGGTTATTATATCAATATAATCTATCTGTTATTATATTCTATCTGTTCGCGCTCCACAGATTCAAACTTGCGCGAGGATTTCACGCCAAACCAGAATGTAGTAGAATCTGCGCCAACCTTTCTACACACGTGATTCCTTCGCTACTCATCTGTGATTGGCTGGTTGGTAAAAAATTGTCCCAAATGAACAACTTTTTCTATACCTGTCAGATAAAGTTGTCCCAATTTTTTGACCTCATTTCACCCGAGTTTTCCCCCAACTCGGCGTAAAAATTGTTCGAAAAGTTGGTTGTCCGAAAAATTGCCGGAAAAGTTGTTGAATGTGATAGGGGCTTAAGGTATCAACCTGTTTAAAAGGCGTCCGACCTTGTGTGTCCCTGTCAGTCGACGCGGATTCATAGTATAGAAAAGCGGTTTGTTTTAAATGGAAGATACAGACCTTAAGATGTGTATAATATATATGTATATGAAAGTTAAATAATAATAATATATTATTTATTATTGCGAAAAAATTCGCTCCCGAATCTAAAAATTTCATAACTTTGATCGATAAACCAAATATTTTAAACGAGAACTACCGGCGTAGAAAAACGCGGTTTGTGTTGGGTGTGCATATAACTTTCGCAAAATTAAAATATAATAATAGATTTATTTTTAATTATTTATAATTCACTAATATTTCTTTTCAGTGCACTATTTGCTTCAAAATTTAAATTATTTTGGCTCAAAAAACGTACATGGTGAGATCTAGACAGCCAGTTTAGTGCTGGGATTTCCAAAGTAGATATTGAACAATAAATTGATTGGCAGAATGAATTGAAAATTATAAATGTCTCAATTTTTTAATTATCTGTTTGGGATTTTAAATATAAGTATATATCATCACGAATATAATTTGTCTAAAAATCATACGATTCTGATAAAAAATGACCGTGAGAAAAGTTCTTTCGCTGAAAAGAATTTTATTTTTTGACATGTTTAACATATTTTTTGTTTTCGGGTCAACAAAGAGTTTTTTTCAAAGAGCAAATGAATGAATACAAATTGCAATAACGAGTAAAAGAAACTGGTATTTTCGGTTTTATCGATCCGATTTCAGCAATCTAGTTGTCTATCGTTAGCCGTGGTTTCTACTTCTGAAAAATTATGTTTATTGCTGCAGGCGCGCTCAGCTATCGGTTACTTTTTTAGTCATAGTCGTGGTTTATCTATATTCTAATTCTAAGCAAAATTAATCTTTAAATATAAAAGCAAGAAAGATGGATAATGCATAAAGCATTGATTACTTTATTCAAATGACATCATTGAAATATAAATTGTCTGGTTTAGACATCTCTAAAATACGATGCATTTCAGCGGTAATATTTTTAAAATTATCACAATACTACAATAATTTATTATATTTGAAAGCTTAAAACTTCATCGAAAAAAATTAACTTTATTCAAATGATTTCATTGAAATATAAATCGCCTGGCTCTCTGTGTAAAAGCTGTAAATATTTCATTCATACACTTTTATTCCATTCCTTTCATTCATCACAATACTACAATAATTTATTTTATTTAAAAACTTAAAACCATAGAGGTACAAATAATTTAACTCTATGCTTAAAACTTCATCGAAAAAATCGTCTGCTTCTCTATGTAAAATCAATAAATGTTTCATTCATATCAGCTATATTACAAACTCCAGAGCTAAATAATTTTGCTTTAAAAAATTCAGCAATTCTTATACAACTCATCCTACATCTTTATGTGCTTACATTCTCCATAAGTAAAAATTAGGTTTCGTTGTAGAAATAATCAAAGTTTGATGATCATTTAAACTCAAATATATTGTAATTGCGTTGTTTCAGAATGTAGATGCAAAGAATTTAAGCAAAAACAAAGCGGTTTTAGGACGGATACAACACTAAATATAAATTAAAAAGAACTTTAAAAATCACAATTTTGACACAAGATGGATGCCATATTTTATTTTGAAGTGTGTCACGCGATCTCTTCATAAAATATGGGTGTGATTATTATTTTAATTTTTATTTGAAAACTACCGAATATATTTTGCTGAAATATTTTTCATATTTTTTATGGGATAATTTGAATATTTCCTAAAACTTTCGAAGCAATTTGTGAATTTTAAATTCGCTTAACAAATGTTTGAAAAATTAGGTCCCATAGGGTTCAATGTATTTTATTTTTTCAACCCGTGTGGAGTCTAAAACTAATTGGGTGTTATTATTCATTTATATTCCCATAGGTCCCACAGACCATCTGAACAACATACTAAAATTTTATTTTGCTGAAGTCATTTTTACGGCAGTTATCGTGCGAACGGACAGACAGAATGAACAAAGTCATAAGCACTTTTCAACTATGTTGTAAAGTGTTAAAAGATTAGAAGGGGAGGGAAATTATTCAATTTTCACCTTTTTTAATCGATTTATTTTTTAAACTAATCATAAAATGTAATTTACCATCTGCATGTTCTTATTCTTTTTAAATGTTTTCTTTCTCAACTGTATACTGGAAATTAATTAATATGAACAGGCTCAGGGTAAAGAAGTTTTGGGTGACAAATTTTATCGCTCTATTACTTAATAATCTTTTGTAATGAAATTACAAAAATGCAGTATCATCTGGTTTAATTTGAAGAAACGGGTTAAAATTATTTTATATCCGTGTTATTAGAACGCAATTCTTGGGCTTTTTCAATTGAAATTAGAATTCGGAATTTAAAATGCATTGGATCAGTGGCAAGTTTGAGAATGTTGCTTGTGTGATGAAAATATAGTTCGTATTTTACTGGTATTTTTGTATTCTGAATAAATGACAAATCTGAATGAAGAAGGACTTGATGAAATAAATATTCATCTCTAAACGGCCGTGCGAAAGCAAATACAGGGAAATTATAGATACACGGAAAGTGCTCATGACAGAATTTTGCATAATGCGGAAACTTTTTGCTATACACAAACGCAGTCTTGTAAATGACCATAGAAGTGACCCATGTACAAGCCCAAATTTGCTGAGCGCGAAAACGAAAAAGACTGAAGGAACAACGCCAAATTATCATTTAAGACCTCATTGTAAATGTCAGTAACTTTTTATGAGGAAAAATGATGAATTGATCTCAATATCAAATGGTCTTCAATTCGCAGCTGAAAAATGTCATCGTCCTTTTAAAGAACATATGATTGGATGCGTGTCTGTAAGGGAATAATAATCGTAAAAATATGCAATCGGATTTTTCTGACACTCGTGAAAGAACCATGTGAAAGAAAAATTTTCTCTCCCATTTTTTTTGTAGTGAAAAAAAAAAATAATGCATATAAAAACGGCATTATGAGAATTTGATAGCTTTAAATTTTATTGGAGACATATTTAAGATATAGATGTATCACTGTAAATATAGACTAGAAATTTTACAATCGACGTAATAAAATTAATCACACACACACATTTTACATCCTAACGAATTAGGGTTTTTTTCAGAAATTCGGTAAATTTAGTTATTTTCTCAGAAATATGGTCCCATAATTTTTTTTTTAAACGGAGCCTTTTATAGGTCCTATGCCAATTCTTTTCAGACAGATTTTGTTGTAACATTCCTTGTTATCCTTTGTTGCCTATTTCGTTTCTTGTGGCATCATTTCCTCATCGTGAGCAGCTTTCTACATAGCGGATATTAAATCTTAATTTTATATTTTTCCTTTATTCTTTTGCTCATCAAAGTCAAATGACCAATGAGTTAGTATATACTACCTCGATGCAAATGACGCATCGCTATCTAAACATACATAACGCTCACAGGTGTAGTTAAATTGCTTTTCTGCCCCATCTCATTGCCGCTGCTTTTACCTCATTAAAAGACCATATTTTTTCAAATTTGAGTGCTTTTATTTGATAATTGTAATTGCTCTTTGATAATTTTCTCTTTACATTTAAAATAATTTTCTCTTTACATTTCGAACATAATATTTATTTCAATGAATGTTGGCAATTCTTACTTTAAAATCTTTTGAAGTTCTTCCCTTATTTATTATGTTTTGAACATAACAACTGTAACCGAGTCTATCCTTATTAAATTCGATTTTGCTGCAAAAATAGGTATGTTATTGATATAATCATTTGATCTTTAGTTTTATGTTCATTAATCCACGTAATGTCATGATTGGGGAAAAGAAGCATGAACAATTTTTATTCCTGAAACTCTTCTCTTTACAAATGTAGAAAAGGACATTCCATACTTGGGTTTATATACAGAGTGTTTAAAAAACATACAGTGGGAGTTTCTTTGAACCGTTGTATACACCTAGTTTCAATTGCAAAAATGTTTTAAATAAGGTAGAAAATAACATTCTAAATCGTGCAATATTTTTGTAAAAAAAGTAAAAAGAATTATACAATAGCGATATACAGGGTGGTCATAAAAAAACTTCCCCGATATATGAACCCCTAGCGACCTATCCGCTCAACCAATCGAAAGGAAATTTCAGATATTGTTATTTGAAGGTATGTGCTCGAAATTGTGACGATTTCAAGCAATGGAGCTCTCACGGTTACGGTTACAGTGAAAAAATTTCGAAATTTTCGAATGGCAACACCCACCTTTTTCCTGCGCAAATTGATCAGCGCATTGAAAAACTTTAAATGGAGTTGGAACGATACATGTATGACGAAAATTGGCGGCGTAAAACATTTGCAAAGAAGAGTATTGTAAAGGACCAATGACAACACACAGAGGAGGTGCATTGACGCACTTTGCATAATTCACAGGGATAGCCAGTAGAAACACCATGTGCAAAGCATTGCTTGTGGAAAACCTTTAATAAGCAGTATGAGAAGATTGTTTCTTCATTCAGGTGTTCGAACGTGCGAATAAGATGACACTTAGGTGACAACGAGGTAAATTGATAAAGCTGTTTTATCTGAACGGGGAAAATACTGCCGAAGGAGTGCGAGTTTATCGGCGAAATCATAAGCTAAGACGAGGCCTAAGTTCCATACGAACTGTACTTGATTTGGTAAAAAAATTTAAAGAAACTGGATGCACAAGTGATAGACCGTGATCCGGGCGACCATCTGTTTCTGTTGATGTTGTTGCGGAAGTGCATAATACGATTACTGCAGGTCCATTGCGTATTGCAAGAAATGTTGCCCTCAATTTGGATGTACCGAAAACCACAGTCCTCAAGCTTCTGCGCTCTGTTCTGCGGATGTTTCCATATCGATTCTAGCGCGTCTAGATGTCGCAACCTGGAGACGAACAACAGCGTGTCGACTTTGCGAAATTTTTCCTCATCAGATATGATGAAGATAGCAGGTGGCCGCTGTAGATATTATGGACGAATGAGGCATATTTCTCCTTATCTGGGAACGTAAACTCCAAGAACTGCGTTCACAGGGCTGACGAAAATCCTCACGATGTGGCACCAGTGCCTTTACACGAAGCTAAAGTGACTGTGTGATGCGGCATCACAAGCACATTCGTTCTCGATCCGTATTTCTTCGAAGAGGTCACTTCCAATGGTATGCAAACGTGCTCCATTACAAGTCCTCGGTATAAAACAATGTTACGGAATTACGTAATTCCAGAATTGCAGCAGCGAAATGTCGTTAATGATATTGTATGGACGCAAGATGGTTCTCCCCCACATCACAATCCCCATCATCACAATCTCGAGCGTATACCTTCAAATAAGAATATCTAAAATTTCCTTTCGATTGGTTGAGCGGATAGGTCGCTAGGGACTCATATATCGGGGAAGTTTTTTTATGACCACCCTGTATTTAGCTTTATATTTTCAAGCGAAAAAAGGACAAAAATATTGTTCATACTTCATTTAGTTAAACTAAAAAAAATAAAATAAAATGGATCTCAAATGTTCAAATTTAAGACGAAATAAATAGTCAAACTTACTGAGTTACAATAAACAGCATGGTAAACACGTCAACTAATAAACTCTAAAATCAAATACAACCAAATAAGTGGTTAAAAAGTCATTTATTAAAATCGCCTTATTATGAGGTACACAATCATAGCGCTTTCGGAGAAGTCTAACTTCGCCACTAACGAAGGAAGGGCATGATAATGTCCGAAAGCGTTTTGGCTATGTAATTGTGTAAGTCATAATAAGGCGATTTTAATAAAATACTTTTTAACCACTTATTTGGTTGTCTTTGATTTTAGAGTTTACTGAGTTACACCACTTTATCGTGATTTTTCCATACTCTTGTATTCAGCTGAATTCATGAATCAAGGGGACGTTAATGAATTGATTCACAGAATTCATTTTGCAGGTGTTTAAAACGATTTCTTTTCAGCAGTTTGTCCCTGGAAGTATTAAGATGATTCTGGTTAAGGTAAAAGAGTGATAATTGTAAGTTTGCTGATCTGTCAGATGCTTTTCTAGCAAATATATGCAAAAATAAGTGTGACCTTTAATTATTTAAATCGGTTAGAGATCGGTTGCCTTCGCCGTATATCATAATCACCATCTCACAGAATTCAGCATTACTGAACAGCGCCATTACTTAAATTCTAGTATTGTAGCAGAGTTACTTGGATGGTTAAATACGAATTGTGATAAATAGCTTTACTGATGTAAAGATGATATAATAGCTTCACTGACGGAAAGGTAATATAATAGCTTTACTGACGGAAAGGTGATATAATAGCTTTACAGAAATATTTGCATAAAATAAATTTAAATAGGTACTAAAAGTTTTCGTAAATATTTGCATCTGAAATTAATTTGTGGATGAATGCCCCCTAATTTCACAATGAAATTTTAATCAGTGTTAACTATGTCAAATTTTATCATTTTGCAACCAAATTATTATCAGTTTTATTAAATACTGTATGAGTAAATTTTTGTAATTTAACTTTTTTCGTAAGAGATATAACAAGAAAGATCAATCATGCTTAAAACATTGATTATGAAACACTTTCCAACTTCAATGCAATTTTATTTAAACAAGTCTAAAATGCAATACATTCCTCGGTAATATTTTGAAACTTATCACAATACTGCATTAATTTATTATATTTGAAAACTTAAACCTTCATCGAAAAAAATGAACTTCATTCAACTGACGGCATTGAAATATAAATTGCCTGGTTTAAACATCTCTAAAATGTTATACGTTCTTCGGTAATAGTTTTAGAATTATCATAATACCACGATAATTTATTATATTTAAAAACTTCATCGAAAAAAACTGAAATTCATTCAAATGACGTCATAGAAAAATTAACACGCCTGGCTCTCTCTAAAAAAGCAGCATTTCAATCATAAATAATTTCCCATTCATGTCATTCATCACAATACTATAATAATTTATTTTATTTAAAAATTAAGACCATGGAGCTATAAGTAATTTAACTCTATGCTTAAAACTTCATCGCAAAAAATCGTCCTTCTCTCGGTAAAGTCAATGAATATTTCTTTCATATCAGCTATGCAGACTCCATGAGCTAAATTCTTTTGCATTAAAAAAATACAGCAATTCCTATACAACTAATCCTACATATTTTGCTGTTTACATTTCACATAAGTGAAAAATAGGCTTCGTTAGAGAAATAATCAAAGTTGGATGCTCATTTAAACTCAAATATATTGTCATTGCGTTGTTTCAGTATGTAGATGCACAGAATTTAAGCGAAAATAAAGAGGTTTTACGACGAATACAACACTCAATATGAATTAAAAAGAACTTTAAAAATGACGATTTTGAGACAAGATGGATGCCGTATTATATTTTGAAGTTGGTCACGTGATCGTTTCATATCATGGTCACGTGATCGCTTCATGTAAGAGGTGTAATTATTATTTTAATTTTTATTTAAAAAACTACTGAATATATTTCGCTGAATTTTTTTTTTATATATTTTATGGAACAATTTGAATATTACCTAAAATTTTCGAAGCAATTTGTGAAATTTAAATCCGCTTAAAAAATGTTTGAAAAATTTGGTCCCATTGGGTTCAATGTATTTCATTTTTTCAACCCGGGTTCAATCCAAAACTAATTGGGTGATATTATTTATTTATATTCCCATAGGTCCTACAGACCGTCTGAACAACATACTAAAATTTCATTTTGATTAAGTCATTTTTACGGCAGTTATCGTGCTAACGGACAGACAGACAGACAGAATGAACAAAGTCATAAACACTTTTCAACTTTGTTGTAAAGTGTTAAAAAGTAATTTTTTTAATGTTTTACAAAAATTTTGCACATCATTTAAATTACTATTTCACACTTTTCAACCCTTTTTAAAGCATTTTTTGCAATTGGAACTATGTTTTTACAATTTAATCAATCTGTTCAAAAATATATGAGCTGTTCATTTTTTTTTTAAATACCCTGTATCAAGGACTGCTTTGGATTTTTGATTACTTTCGCCAACTTAGTCGCCACATGAACTTTTCTTTTGCCAAATTTTATTTTGACATTCTATTTAAAAAATTTGTTTTGATTTATAAATTATAAAATTCCAAAGATCATTGTTTTGGAAAAGACAAATAGTATAGTAGTACACATTACAATTAGTATACCACGATATTTGATTTTGACATAGGCAGAATTCATAATTACCAACATTTTTGCTAAATATTTTTTTCAATCGCCAAATTGAAAATTCTTCCATAAAATGCAACAACAGCGATCGGCAGCGCGACCCCTGCTCTGTATATGCACGTAGCAAAAGGAAAAGAAGGTCATTCCTTATCTAATCAACCAATTAAATTTATCTAAACGTTTACGATTTTCATAAAACTCTATACGCTTACTTGGTCGGTAGAAACAATAATTTTTTCAAGATGGAACTAAAATTCGTGGACCTAAAATTTTCAGAAATATAGATAAGTAAACTTTTCAGAAAAGGCAAAATTCTTCTCATTGAATAACAGTAAAATGAATATATTTTTAGACCTACTTCACATAAACAAATAATTTTTGTATTATTTTGAAATCTTTCAAAGTCAAATGATAAACTTTGACCTTGAGCCCCAGAAAAAGACGAGAAATTAAATGTCAAAACGCTGCGCGTTTCCTATTGGCCAGTTAGTTAGTGGCATTTATTCAGGGGTTGCATTTTCTTCTCGCAATATTTAGTTTGGCGTGTATTTCCTTTCTTCAATTTATTTTTTTTTTTATTTACGTTACGTGTGTATTTTCATGATTAGCTCTTTGTTTTCAGAAAGTTAATTATTTCTTCACATTATATTATTTTATGAAAAAAATGCATTGTATTTCTTTCTGTTTATTGTATTTTATTATTAATTCCTCGCTTTAATAAGAAAGTTTAACATCGTTCACTTGCTATGGTTGCAATAAAGATGAGAGTAGTGTGACAAAGTTTTTGTTGTTTTTATATAGCCCACAACAGTGTGACATAAAAAGTAACATTTGAAAAATCTGTAATTATGAATATGTAGTATGCATATATCGGGGAAGTTTTTATATCGGGGAAGTTTTTTTATGACCACCCTGTATTTAGCTTTATATTTTCAAGCGAAAAAAGGACAAAAATATTGTTCATACTTCATTTAGTTAAACTAAAAAAAATAAAATAAAATGGATCTCAAATGTTCAAATTTAAGACGAAATAAATAGTCAAACTTACTGAGTTACAATAAACAGCATGGTAAACACGTCAACTAATAAACTCTAAAATCAAATACAACCAAATAAGTGGTTAAAAAGTCATTTATTAAAATCGCCTGATTATGAGGTACACAATCATAGCGCTTTCGGAGAAGTCTAACTTCGCCACTAACGAAGGAAGGGCATGATAATGTCCGAAAGCGTTTTGGCTATGTAATTGTGTAAGTCATAATAAGGCGATTTTAATAAAATACTTTTTAACCACTTATTTGGTTGTCTTTGATTTTAGAGTTTACTGAGTTACACCACTTTATCGTGATTTTTCCATACTCTTGTATTCAGCTGAATTCATGAATCAAGGGGACGTTAATGAATTGATTCACAGAATTCATTTTGCAGGTGTTTAAAACGATTTCTTTTCAGCAGTTTGTCCCTGGAAGTATTAAGATGATCCTGGTTAAGGTAAAAGAGTGATAATTGTAAGTTTGCTGATCTGTCGGATGCTTTTCTAGCAAATATATGCAAAAATAAGTGTGACCTTTAATTATTTAAATCGGTTAGAGATCGGTTGCCTTCGCCGTATATCATAATCACCATCTCACAGAATTCAGCATTACTGAACAGCGCCATTACTTAAATTCTAGTATTGTAGCAGAGTTACTTGGATGGTTAAATACGAATTGTGATAAATAGCTTTACTGATGTAAAGATGATATAATAGCTTCACTGACGGAAAGGTAATATAATAGCTTTACTGACGGAAAGGTGATATAATAGCTTTACAGAAATATTTGCATAAAATAAATTTAAATAGGTACTAAAAGTTTTCGTAAATATTTGCATCTGAAATTAATTTGTGGATGAATGCCCCCTAATTTCACAATGAAATTTTAATCAGTGTTAACTATGTCAAATTTTATCATTTTGCAACCAAATTATTATCAGTTTTATTAAATACTGTATGAGTAAATTTTTGTAATTTAACTTTTTTCGTAAGAGATATAACAAGAAAGATCAATCATGCTTAAAGCATTGATTATGAAACACTTTCCAACTTCAATGCAATTTTATTTAAACAAGTCTAAAATGCAATACATTCCTCGGTAATATTTTGAAACTTATCACAATACTGCATTAATTTATTATATTTGAAAACTTAAACCTTCATCGAAAAAAATGAACTTCATTCAACTGACGGCATTGAAATATAAATTGCCTGGTTTAAACATCTCTAAAATGTTATACGTTCTTCGGTAATAGTTTTAGAATTATCATAATACCACGATAATTTATTATATTTAAAAACTTCATCGAAAAAAACTGAAATTCATTCAAATGACGTCATAGAAAAATTAACACGCCTGGCTCTCTCTAAAAAAGCAGCATTTCAATCATAAATAATTTCCCATTCATGTCATTCATCACAATACTATAATAATTTATTTTATTTAAAAATTAAGACCATGGAGCTATAAGTAATTTAACTCTATGCTTAAAACTTCATCGCAAAAAATCGTCCTTCTCTCGGTAAAGTCAATGAATATTTCTTTCATATCAGCTATGCAGACTCCATGAGCTAAATTCTTTTGCATTAAAAAAATACAGCAATTCCTATACAACTAATCCTACATATTTTGCTGTTTACATTTCACATAAGTGAAAAATAGGCTTCGTTAGAGAAATAATCAAAGTTGGATGCTCATTTAAACTCAAATATATTGTCATTGCGTTGTTTCAGTATGTAGATGCACAGAATTTAAGCGAAAATAAAGAGGTTTTACGACGAATACAACACTCAATATGAATTAAAAAGAACTTTAAAAATGACGATTTTGAGACAAGATGGATGCCGTATTATATTTTGAAGTTGGTCACGTGATCGTTTCATATCATGGTCACGTGATCGCTTCATGTAAGAGGTGTAATTATTATTTTAATTTTTATTTAAAAAACTACTGAATATATTTCGCTGAATTTTTTTTTATATATTTTATGGAACAATTTGAATATTACCTAAAATTTTCGAAGCAATTTGTGAAATTTAAATCCGCTTAAAAAATGTTTGAAAAATTTGGTCCCATTGGGTTCAATGTATTTCATTTTTTCAACCCGGGTTCAATCCAAAACTAATTGGGTGATATTATTTATTTATATTCCCATAGGTCCTACAGACCGTCTGAACAACATACTAAAATTTCATTTTGATTAAGTCATTTTTACGGCAGTTATCGTGCTAACGGACAGACAGACAGAATGAATGAACAAAGTCATAAACACTTTTCAACTTTGTTGTAAAGTGTTAAAAAGTAATTTTTTTAATGTTTTACAAAAATTTTGCACATCATTTAAATTACTATTTCACACTTTTCAACCCTTTTTAAAGCATTTTTTGCAATTGGAACTATGTTTTTACAATTTAATCAATCTGTTCAAAAATATATGAGCTGTTCATTTTTTTTTTAAATACCCTGTATCAAGGACTGCTTTGGATTTTTGATTACTTTCGCCAACTTAGTCGCCACATGAACTTTTCTTTTGCCAAATTTTATTTTGACATTCTATTTAAAAAATTTGTTTTGATTTATAAATTATAAAATTCCAAAGATCATTGTTTTGGAAAAGACAAATAGTATAGTAGTACACATTACAATTAGTATACCACGATATTTGATTTTGACATAGGCAGAATTCATAATTACCAACATTTTTGCTAAATATTTTTTTCAATCGCCAAATTGAAAATTCTTCCATAAAATGCAACAACAGCGATCGGCAGCGCGACCCCTGCTCTGTATATGCACGTAGCAAAAGGAAAAGAAGGTCATTCCTTATCTAATCAACCAATTAAATTTATCTAAACGTTTACGATTTTCATAAAACTCTATACGCTTACTTGGTGGTCGGTAGAAACAATAATTTTTTCAAGATGGAACTAAAATTCGTGGACCTAAAATTTTCAGAAATATAGATAAGTAAACTTTTCAGAAAAGGCAAAATTCTTCTCATTGAATAACAGTAAAATGAATATATTTTTAGACCTACTTCACATAAACAAATAATTTTTGTATTATTTTGAAATCTTTCAAAGTCAAATGATAAACTTTGACCTTGAGCCCCAGAAAAAGACGAGAAATTAAATGTCAAAACGCTGCGCGTTTCCTATTGGCCAGTTAGTTAGTGGCATTTATTCAGGGGTTGCATTTTCTTCTCGCAATATTTAGTTTGGCGTGTATTTCCTTTCTTCAATTTATTTTTTTTTTTATTTACGTTACGTGTGTATTTTCATGATTAGCTCTTTGTTTTCAGAAAGTTAATTATTTCTTCACATTATATTATTTTATGAAAAAAATGCATTGTATTTCTTTCTGTTTATTGTATTTTATTATTAATTCCTCGCTTTAATAAGAAAGTTTAACATCGTTCACTTGCTATGGTTGCAATAAAGATGAGAGTAGTGTGACAAAGTTTTTGTTGTTTTTATATAGCCCACAACAGTGTGACATAAAAAGTAACATTTGAAAAATCTGTAATTATGAATATGTAGTATGCACACTTGTATGTACATGTATTGATACAACTTTAAAAATAAACATGTACAAACATATGCAAGCTATGTAGTAGCGTTGCGAGTTTTGACTGGGTAGGCTGAAAATTTGGTATTACAAGTGAAATTTATATTGGAATTAGCATTTTCATAAGTTTTATTTATTAGTGAATAAAATAAAATGATTTTACTTAAAAATGCAAAGAGGGGATGAAATGCACGAGATTTTAAAATGTTGCCTATATAAGATGAATACATACAAGATATAACATTTATATGTTTTCTTATTTCTAAATTAGACGAAGTTTTACAATCATTTTATTAAATATGAAGTCATGGTAGCCCATAGAGAAGGTAAAAAGGGGTCACACTCTCCCTTGCACATTCTATATAACAAAGGCGAGCATGAAGCCAGTCGATGTTGTACATCAAGTGCTTGAGTTTGACCCTCCCCACACTTGGAAAAAGTTTTACAGGTGCCTATGTATGAAGTACAAATATATTGGAATATTATTAGAAAGTGATAAAAAAATATATCAGTTTTGTAAATATAAACAGCTAGAACAAACAAAATTGTCCACAAGTATCTTTGTACTAAATTTCATATACTGTACATATGTTCTGTATATGAAATTTTGTATGTACTTTTCTTTTTTATTTACTTCATATTTTTATGTACTTTCATATATGTACTCGATTTTCCGCTACAATTCCAACAAATAGACAGAAACATTGATTTGTTGATGATTTTCATTATTTGAGATTAATTTTATTTACTTTTAGTTAAATTGACAAGTTTTAATAGACCCTACCACATAAATAATAATTCACCGGATTCTAAATGTGTTTAAGAAATAACACTGTTTGTTAATCATAAAGAGATGAAAACAAATTTTGTCACATATTTGATATTTAAATATTTTAAATTTGTTAACACACTTATTCGGTACATTCCAATTATGATTGCAGGTTTTATTACCAAGTGTGATACATCAATGTGTGAAATATTATAATACTATTTGTAGTACAGTAAATCATTTTATAAATAAAAAATAATTTTGTAAAATATTTGAACCAATATGCTTTTATTTCTTTATAATAATATTTTTTTATATATATATATGGGGGGGGGGGTTTATGGTATGAAAAAATAAATTGATTTCTAGGAAATTAAGTGCAGTTGTTTTTAAATGATGCAATCTTGCAAAAATTCCTAAAATTGAATAGAACAGGACATGAATGGATTAAAAAATGGATTTTTTAAAAGTATAAAATACATTGTAAACAATACATTTTATTGTAAAAAACATAATAAATATCCATAATATTTTTCTTGATTTGTAAATCCTTGATCAATATAAATCCAGAATCTATTAATCTGTAAAAAATATACTAATAAAAGCACCCATATGATTAAAAATTCAGAACACATTAACCAATCCGAGTGCTTCAAGTAGCTAGCTTTTCTAAATAAGAAATTCATACATTTCCTACTTGGAAAAATCATACGTTTTGTAATCTCAGAAACAGGTTTTACACATTTACTAGACACTAAAAGAAAGAAAAAATTCAACTTTATCGAAGTTTTTTTATTGTAGACATATTATCAAAGTTGTTAAATATAAGCATGGCAAAAAATTTTGTAATCGAAATCGTAATACTTCATTTTGCTAATGAAATATAGTATAATACGTACTATAAAATATCTTTTGTTATGCCTAACGTAATAGATGGTATACTATGCATGATATTAGAAGTAATTTATAAGCAAAGCTGTACTGTCTGATCATAAACATATTTACAAACAAAGCTGTACTATTTGACCATTAACATATTTATAACCAAAGCTGTAACTTTTGATTTCATGAACGGCAAACTGCATAAAACACTTTTAAAGCCAATTCCCGGTTATTTTGGGATTCTGTACGTAACAAAACAAAGCAACCCTTATTTGTAAATATAAATTCGTTGAAAACGATTGCGTAATAAGTTACTTGCGCCATTTCTAACGATAACTTCGTGGAAGTTTTTAAAGAGCGCCAAGTAACACGTCAATACAAAATCATGACGTCACAAGATTTCGAGCCAATAGGAAACGCGCAGCGTTTTGATATTTAATCTCTCGTCAAAAAAAAGACATTTTTTTTCAAGTAATATTTTTTTCTACAATTTCTTTCAATATTTACCCTTCCCAAATTTCTAGTATATTTGAACATATAAAGAGTTATAGTTTTTATAATTGCATGGTCATAATTTTGTAATAAATAGAATATAAGAAAGTAATAAATAGATATATAAGAATTTTCATTAAAGAAGAAACCGAGTTAGTTTGAAAATTGCCAAATCACAATGTAACACATTAGTAAAACATAATCATAAACATTAGCTTATTCATATAGATTTGATTTGAAACCATAAGAAAGTGTAAGTTGGTACCTTTATACATACATTATATTATACTAAGTGAAAATCTATTTGCAAATACTACAAAGCTTACCCTTTTATAGAAAAATACTATTGTCTGTTTTTTTTATCAAAATAATATTTATACTAATTATTCACTAATTTTGCACAAAGCAGTCTCGCATTACAGAAAAATTAATTTATGTGAACATAAGGAACAACATGAAATTCAGGATATAAACAAGATATTTTTAATCAATGTATCATATAGTTTGCCAATTTTGTTTACATATTTAATTTTTTTTAATATAATCTCTGATTTTTTATTAATGCCAGGAAGTATAATGAGTAAATAAAGTAGAGAATGATTGGTAAATGAAAGAAGGGCGCAACCTTAATACAGTGACTTAAAAATTGATTGCCCTTTCTTACAAGTTTGATTTTATTTAATTAGGTTAATTTGAGTCAATAGACATAAAATATGCACATTTGGATGATATACAGGAAAGTCCAGACGTTTGATTATCAATACATAAATATGAAAAATAAACATAAATCATGCAAGGTAAATTCTTATCAACTTCTGTATGTTTAAAAGTAATGCCAGGAAGTTTAATGAGTAAATAAAGTAGAGAATGACTGGTGAATGAAAGTGGGGCTACTATAATTGGTACTAAAAATAAAGTGGTACTAAAAATGAAGGTAAATAAAGTGGGACTGCTATATATTTAAAATTATTGTGCTTGTTGCATTTAAATATGAAATTATAGAAGTTTGTATGAAATTTTGAAAAGAAATCAGTATTGATGTAAGAAAGTTAGTTTTAAGATTATTAAGGCAACTTTTTTCGCCAAATTGCTGACATTATGGGAAGCTGAGCCATTCTTGTGTCCAGAAAATAATGGGAAGACACAGAAGGGATATACTGATCAAAAATAAAGGTAAAAGACGAAGAAAAGAAATCCTGAGTGCAGTTTCATAACGGAAAATAATGAAGGAAATCAAGTTCAATTAAAAAGTAAGTGCAGTTAAGCTTATAGGGAGTATCCATGTTGCTTCACGAGGTAATACCGTAGATTTATACAGTCGTGTAAGCGTAATAGACACAATAATTAATAATTAAGGTTATGTGTGCAATTTTTGGGTGTGGTAAAAACACAGGCTGAGATACTGATGCATCATTTTACTGATTTCTAAGAATTGTAAGCAGTAAAGGTAACAAAATCAAAGAACTGACCATAAAACGAAGGTGTGAATGGTTGTTTCGCGTTCACAGATCGGAAAATAAAAACAGTCGAGTCTGCAGTTTGCACTTTATCAAAGGTGAGTAAAGCATTGTATTAGCATTTTAAATTTATTTAACCTCTAACATAATCCTTTTAATGTTCACAGAAAAAGTAAATAAAATCAGTGTATACTTTTAGCGAAGTGCTATTAGTACTTCACCAAATGTATAAAATATAGAAGTGCTATATATTTTTGGAGAGTATCCATTTACCGAAAAGAAATATATGAATTAATTTTTTCTGTTATAATTAGCCGTAATTAAATAGATCTGTTTGAACTGATTTGTGTTCTTAAACTTTTACTGTTTAATTTTATACCAAATGCTGTGTTAATTGGCTAAATTCTGAACACATGCTATCAAAAATAGATATAGCACTGAAAAATAATCTCCATAACTGATTTTCGGCAACAGATCAATACTTTTTTGCAAAGTTTACGATCAATAGTAAATGGATCTTCACCATCGCAAAACGTATTTTTTTTGTAATTTTCTTTTTCATCGACCGGAAGAGCACGTGAATAATCCATTTTTGTCACAGCCAAATATTGAAGATTACTGCCAGTTATGAAGAACCGCCAAACATTTTTACTTGGTCAGTAACACTAGCCATGTCAATGCTCTTAACTAATTTTTGGCCATAAATTTATCAATGCTTTTACTACAAAGTTTGTGATCTATAGCGAAAAGAGCCTAAAAAATATAAGCATTTATTTGTAATTTTCTCTTTTTAGATGAAAAATAACATAAATTGTACATCTTTGCCATAGTAACCAATGCAGCCATTACGTTTGTTTGTACGTCGGTATGAAACTGCCCACTCGTTGCTATGAGCAACGTAGCGTCAATGAATGCTCCCTATAGAGCATGGTCACTAGTGTAAATAAACAACCTGCGTGGTAGAATGCGCAGAAACGTAGGGGCAAAAGGGCATTATTTTTACCATAGCTTATAATGGTAAACAGACGATGAGGGCAAATAAAAATTGAAACTAAACCCATTAAACATCGAAATTTATCTTTGTGATAAAAATAAGTTATTTAGAATAGTTGAATAACAATATATATTTAAAGATTTCATTTGCTAAAGTGCATTTTAAGTGAATGTATACCACTACGCATTTTTTCCGTAATCACTCACTAGCGTTCGAAAGATGTTATACATTTACTAGCAAATTCTGCAATGTACATGCAAGCGAGAAGGGAAAGGTACATAAAGATGTTTCTTAAAGAAACTCGTGTTTTAATAAAAGTGAATATTTTATTTTCCGGTTAATTAAAAATATCCAAAGAAGATAAATTTAGATATATCCTACTAAAATTAGGGGTTAAACGATTGTAAGTTTTTAAAGTAGCCTTTTCTATACAGAAATAATGAAAATTTCTATAGTGCTAAGTAAACGAGTATTTTGTTTTGGAAACGTAAGGGCAAAATTGTTCGTGTGACGTCACGTGCCCATGCTCTATAGCAGAAACCACTACAACCATAGGTAGGCTTGCTTATTAGTGCACAAGCTCTACGCAATCTCATCCGAACAGCAAGCGAGAAGGGAAAGGTACATAAAGATGTTTCTTAAAGAAACTCGTGTATATGTTTTAATAAAAGTGAATATTTTATTTTCCGGTTAATTAAAAATATCCAAAGAAGATAAATTTAGATATATCCTACTAAAATTAGGGATTAAACGATTGTAAGTTTCTAAAGTAGCCTTTTCTATACAGAAATAATGAAAATTTCTATAGTGCTAAGTAAACGAGTATTTTGTTTTGGAAACGTAAGGGCAAAATTGTTCGTGTGACGTCACGTGCCCATGCTCTATAGCAGAAACCACTACAACCATAGGTAGGCTTATTAGTGCACAAGCTCTGCGCAATCTCATCCGAACAGCTGGCTACAGCTGTAGAGTAGCTAGGAAAAAGCAGTTCGCCAGCTGGCAGAATAATGGTTAACGTTTAGTGTTCACTAAAACCCACTTATTAAAGACCCAAAACTCTTAGAATAAAGTAAATTTTAATGAGGAGAACAAATTTAATATTTTTAGTAGTGATGGTCGTCGCATTAAGTGAAGAAAACCAAATTCAACTCTTAATCCGAAAAATGTAATTTCAGCTGTCAAACCTTGAGGTAGATCACAGGGCTATATAGTCGCAAGCACAGAGTCGAAAGCTTATCTTCATTGATGATATCATTAATTGCATAGTTTGTTATACTCTAATAAAACCGCAAACCTTCTACTGTATTAAGTGGGACTTGGACGGAAAATTCATATTCAAACGAGACTATGACCTGAGGAATACGGCAAACAGTGTGAAAATATAATTAGCATTGCAGCTGGAAGCAGAAACTAGGTGGAGGGACAATCCAGTGGTTAGAGCACGGGATTACACTCGGAGGACCCGAGTTCGATTCCCGGCTCTTCCCAACCTGCACCCATGTTCGCGGGGAGTACGGGTACGTTAAATATGTGGGTCTGAAAGTCATTCCGAGAAGTTGGTGGTAAGGGAAGTAGGGTACGGTTCCTGTGAATGTTGCCTCTCTGGGACGGTAATTGGGTGGCACTGTCCCGGCCGTACAACCAGATACCTTACACCTTCGGGTGAGTCAGATGGTCTGGGTCAAAATAAAGCAGTAACTACCGTCACCTCCGGTGGCAACGGCAGCAGCCTCGTCTAAACCGAAAACAGATTACAGATTACGAATTGTGCTCGTTGAATTCGTGGGCGCATCTGTCACATACTCATCCTTGTAACACTTGTGTTGGTCTCCGCTGATTGCGCCTCAGTGTATACTAGCAGTATACACTGGGGTGCAATAGTATAACCCGTGATGTGCCATTCTACCTCTTCCCATTTCTTCCTGTGTCTCTTCTTATTCCCAATTCATCCTGTATGCACCCCCTCCTATTTACCTTGGGGTCCTCATCTGTTGGTAGAGGGCAAAACTGTGTGCGTCCCCCAACAGTCTCTTCTCTTCAGAGCTCTCCTCGCCTGTTGGAGGAGATTTGTGCCACTTGCGGACGTTCCGTTTGGAATGGCTTTACTTGATCTTAAAAATATAAAGATAATTTTCTTATATTTATATTTCTTTTTCGGATCCTCTTATAGCATATAATATTCATTCGCGGAGAATGTGTTTTGTCCCTTTGGGAAGTTGTATGTTCGTGTATATCTATTTTATACATAACTATCAGTATACCCGTCCTTCGTGCGGAATATACGTTATAAAGAAACTTAAAATCCATAATCATGTGCGAATTCCTATAATATTCTAAAGGGCATTGTTATTCAAAAATTCTATTAAAATATTTAAATTAAGGGTAATTATTAGTTATTCTTAAACTTAGAACCCTTAATTTAAATATCTGTTCTCTCTGTACAAAATTACCGCCACAGGCACATCTGAAGAATAAAATATCGTAGTCCTGCTTGTAAAGAAATTTACAGGAAATATAAAATTGATTTTAATTAAAGAAAATTACTTTTATCTTGCTACGCACAAGTTTTTATTAACCCCACTTGAATAGTTTGATTTTTTATTTAATTATCATCTTAATTATATGTAACTCCCTTTTTTATTCATCATCTTAAAACATCAGAGTTATTACTTCCCTATGTACATAGCATAATGTACAGGGAAAGTATTGTAAAGGAAGTCGAAAATTCAAGTTTTTAACAGATGATCGCTTTTCAAACATCCATGAACTCGAATCGAGTGTTTTTGAGATGATGTCTGTGTTTGTGTGTCCGATATTTCACGAACAAATGGAGCGTTTCAAAGGAAATTTGGTACAAATATTACAATCGGTGAATACTGGAAGCCTATTAATTTGAAGTGCAATCGAATGTGCGGAAGGCCCCCAATATTTTCGAATGAAATCTGGAAAAATCAGAACCTTTAATTCGGTTATGTAAATTATCATTTCTTATGTAATACTTTATTAAAAAATGAATGACAAACTTTAGAAGGTTAGCATGAACTGTTTTCAAGTTATTGCACATTTATCTAATAAATTTATCAAAATTATTACATAAAAATACAAAAAGTATAAACAATCGTGAAATATGCTCACTTTTCATGCAATATTATGCGACAAATTTGTTAATATCATTTTTGTGAATCTAATTTGTTCCATTCACGAGAGAAGATACTTGTGTAATAGTTTTGTATTTTTAAAATCGAAAATTTGCCAATAGTCATTTATATATAAGTAAAGCTCTTCTCTTTATTTATGTGTAACGCTTGGTGATTAATTTTGCGCACTTGGTGACTCATTTAGCGAAATATTGCCAATTTTGGTGATATGTCGTTCCATATCGCCGAAAATAAAGTCAAAATTGCAAAAATGACGCAAAATTCTAATTTATGGAATCGAATTAGCAATCAAAGTGTGATGTGTGTAACTCACTGTCTATAATTAAGGAGGGAATTCCCCTCTTAATTTGGCAGGAAGAATTTTGAAATATCAGAGGAGATTCAAAATACTTGCAACGAAATACAAAACTTCAATTTTTCATCCAAAAATACTAGCAAAAATTCACAAATATTTATACTTTTTATAAAGCAATATTGCCAATGCATTTATTAGTACTATCTTCTCATTTTTGGCATTTTGTAAACTTATCTCAGGTATTTTTCTTAATATTTTCTAATTTGAAGTTTCTTTAAATCATTGTCAATATCTCCCATTTTTTTAATTTTTTGAGTTTTCCAAATTTTATTTCCCGTTCATTTTTTGAATATATTTTAAACATTTATACTGGCTAATTATTTTTTAACTTTGTTGAAAATCTTACCACAGCTTTCCATTGTAGGTTTTTCGTGATATTTGTTTTTCAGAACATCCTAAAAATTTCATTTACCATGAAGCTTTTAAATACTTTTGAGATAATTTTAAATTACTTCCACTACTTTATCATTCTAGAATTTTTTAGGTTTTACTTTTTACTGAAATCATCAATTATTTCCGATTTTGCGTGTCTTCTTTGTTTTCAAATTTTCGGATACTAATCTTTTCAGTTTTTGCTTTCTTAAGTTGATTGACTATTCGGTATAATATTTTGCTTTTATTATAATTAAGACTGACAACACAAATGTACCCCGCTTTCACTGTTAAATGACCAATTTAGGTACAACAAATAAAGGGAAATCAAAGTGTAAGAATTTCCGGAAAATACCCTTAAAAACTCAACAAAGCCCAATAAATTCGGGTGGGTTGAGTTTTTTCGAAAAATTCTACGAAAAACATCCCTGCAAATTTGGGTTTTTAACACATTTGAATACGAATCATTTCGGGCCGTACCAAGCCGAGATTCAATGGTCTTAGAGCATAGCCAGGTTGGGCTTAGTTCTTCGGGCTCGGGCCGGGTGAAGGTGAAAGTTTGAATGTTTTACTCGTGCAGACCTTTAACACACATACGGCCTTCCATAGGCGTAGCTAGGATCTTGGAAAGGTGAAAATTCTAGATTTTGTTAATTAATTTTTCCATCGAGGGAAGGTATGAGTCTTAACCCCCCCCCCCCCTCCGGCCTATGCTACTGCACACACTTACAAACATATACACATATATGACCCCAAAAACGTTAAATTAAAATTCAAACTTGTAAAACCGTCAAAACTGGGAATTGGAATGTTTAACTAAGTTTTGCTACTAGGAAATACTTTACAATATTAGGGAAAGTAATACGCTAGAAAGTTTCGATTCTGTTCGTCAATTAAGAGTTTGCATAATAGCTACTACATAAACATCTATATTCATTGTACTACGAAATAAGTAGAAGTATCCATTTCATAGGGATAGCCGATAAGATGGGATTTAATCTATATAAATTATTTTAATATATTTAAATAACGTTAAACAATATATTTACAAGTGATTTTTTTAATTTGTCTTCAACACTAATATTACGACTGGTGAATGTCTTTTGGATTTTCTCCCTCTGAGACATCAGCAATCACGAGACAGTTTTCAAAGTAATCGCAAGTGGGACGGAGCTCCTCGGAACTCATCCCCTAAGGAGTAATTTGCAACCCTCTCAGTTGGGTGGAAAGTTGAGGAACAGGTATTGTTTGGATAAGAAATGAAACGCAACTATTTTGAAAAGGGGTAGCGTAAGGTAAGAAATGGGACAAGCTGAATCGGGAATAAACCCGATATACGCCCTCTATGCGTGCAAACCCCAGCTGCGTATAGATATAAATAATAATACTAATAATAATTATTCAATGCAATGATTTTCAATTAAGAAAATTGCATAGAATAATTATCCCAGTCCAAATTCCCCACTGACCATTTTGTTTAAAAATCCCCTATGATTAAATATATATTCGTTCAAATCCGCCATTCTTCGAGGCCAGTTATTTGATGTTACTTATTGTGATGCAAATGCCTCTAACGTCATTTATTTTCCAAAGTTCTGTGTGCGAGTTGGGGGGGGGGGGGGATATGGTTTTATATTCTAAATACATATAAACATGCAAATGCTAGTTTAGTATGTCGCCCTGTTACAGGAAAAATGTTGCTTTACTGTAAGTTTCGCGTTATTTGAAAACTTGTCCTTGTACGCATTATGCGCATTTGCAATAACTCAATTTTTTATCTGATATATTTATACTTTCATATGCTAACGTAACTTAATATGAGCTATGCAACGTACAACATCGACTAGTTTGATGCCTTTGTGACCTTGCACTTCCAGGGGAAGGGGCCAAATGCACCCCTTGCCCTATCCTATGGGCGCCCATCTGTGAGGGAAAGCACTATTTTGAATTATTTTACTACTGATTTAATAATTTAAATTATTTTTTATTTTCCTTTACATATGAAAATTCTTTGTCCTTATCTCATTAGGAGAATTTTTTTTTCTTTGAGTGATCATACCAGAGTTCTTGTTAGCATTGATTTGTCATGTTTCATACAATTTTGATTATGATTAGTGTCTGAAAAATGTCACGTACATTTCTGATGTTTTATAATTCTTTTTGCCATGATGCAATTTTCTCACTCTATTAACCAGCTGTGAAGTGCTTATGGATCAATAATGTCGAATTTAATCTATTAACTTAAATTTGAAAGCTTGGGAAAATGAACTTGTTCCTGAAACACATTTCATGTGCATTCTAAGACTTCTAGTTTAAACAAAAACATTAATTGATAAAATGTACTTTAACATACTTATTTTCACATATGTGCACCTATTTTGCAATCATGTCCGCGTATTGACAAAGCAGGTTGCTTTAATATATTGTATTTTCCCCCTTCATTTGTAACTTTTACTCTAATGGTTAATAAAGATAAAGGTATAGTAATAATAAAAAGTAAAAATAGAAAACGAACCTAAACAGATTTTTGGAACGAACATTTTGTACGTAACTATTTCTTAGTACTATATGTTTTTTGAATTTTTTTTTATTGTGATGAATTTAACTAACGAATTTTGCTAACTGGATCCAAAAAAGAGTTTGTGTATTCATTTTAAATAGCATGCACTTGATCAATTTTGTTTAACTATGTTTAATTTATTGGTCTGACCAAGCATTTAACATTGACAATCTATAATCAGAAAGTTTAAATTAACTTTAGAATTAATTTCGTAAGAATATAATCTTTTAAAAAGATGTGATTTCAATTAGCTTAAATTGCATTCCATGCCTACAATTGCTTTGTACTTATGATACATTTTATAATTGTTCTATTTGTTTACATATGTGCGATGCAATTTAGCAATATATTCATCTGCATATTTGGAGATCTCCCCGGCGGGCGGTGAGTGGATTTTAGCTCTTCAGCTCTGATCTCTTTAACCGGAGGCACATTAATCCTAGGAACACGACTGTCGCGCCCCTATCCGGCTGTCCGTGACTCGGAATCTTCCAGGTGACGTGGAGACGGACTGTGTCTATTTATGACCTGAGCTTAAACCCGTCGGCGACTGGGGTTGAGTTTGGTAGGACCAACTTCGGACCTCATCCGGTGAATGATTCTGCTGAGCTCGCTCCCCTGGTTGTGTTCTCGCTAGGTGGGAGATTAGTACTTCCCTGCCTCCCATCCCAAAAGTGTAAACCCTAAGCTGGTCGCTCTGGAGGCTGATTTAACCTGCCCATTTTGAGTGCGTTTCATATTATTCTTTATGATATATATGCAGTAACATTATAGAATATTAATGTATGAAAGAGTCGAATGGGATTAATTCATGATATTTTAATGTTAGGTTTAAAATAAAGCTTCGCAACTCCAGAGACTTCCTTGATCAAAGTACCAGTCATTCCCAATTTATCGATTTCTGTAGCTCCCTAAAGCACAATTAGAAGAATTGTCTTCCAAAAAATCAATATTAATGTTTTTAACATTCGATCTCTGCCATATAAAATATAATTCTTAAATTAAGTAGCTAAAAGATTCATCAATATTGGTATGATTTACAGATGTAGGGGATGGTATGATGGGATCGGTGTGCGGCAGGACAAACTGTTATTGCCGATTGTGGTTCAGGCATCTAACCAGAACAGGAAATGAGAAAAACCCTTACAGAAATGCGAAATAGTATTTACAAATTCTCCATTAAACCGAATTTTTGTAATAGTTGTAGCTAAAAGCATAAAATAACTCGATTCGTTTTGATACAAGTTTTATTTTAACACACGAGCACTATTGTTTGAAACATAGCGATTTTTCATAAATCTTAAATGGAAATTTGTAAAGAACTCGCTGTTCCAACCGAGAATCGGATCACGGAATTTCAAACTAGCCAGTT
Source organism: Amaurobius ferox (assembly GCA_951213105.1). NCBI lineage: Eukaryota > Metazoa > Arthropoda > Arachnida > Araneae > Amaurobiidae > Amaurobius > Amaurobius ferox. The sequence continues at coordinate 29,315,735 of OX578141.1, read as the reverse complement.
GATGCATGATCATTGATGATCATTGCATAGATAGTATGATCATTGCATCTCCATGATCATTGCATAGATAGTATATTAACCTTCAGGATTAACTTGTTAGGGCGCCATACTGCACGGACACATTTGTGAACAAATCCTCTTTTCCCTTTATTTGGGAATCATAAGAGTTAATCTCACTATTGCTGGAATGTTGCGGTTATAGCTTTTTTAACGAATTCTGCCCTTGTGAACAGTGAATAATACAACGGACAAAATTTAGTTTTGTCGTCTTACATAAAGTTGTTGAATTTAATTTGTAAAGAACGATAAACTTAAAATTCGGTCCGTAATAGGTCTGTATATATATCTATAATAATAAAGGGAGATGCGTGTATGTTCTTCTGTTTGTGGTAGCGGCAAATCTAAACGTCGTACGGCCATGAAGTTTGGTACACATATATTTTAGGACCCGGGATCATACGCTTCGGCGATATATATATATATTTACAATCCAAATTAGTTTATTAGTTAATTGAAGTCGAAAACTTCCCGTTCACGACAGATTTGTATCTCCATTTATTGCACGGTTGCTGATGCCGCCATCCTAAACGTAAAACAACGTTCATTAATTAACTTTGCATTTTGCATTTAATGGGACACATTCGATTAAGAAGAACTAACAGACAATAAATTTATGTTTATATAAGTAACGTAATGCCATTGGGGTAATCTTAAAAGAACATTTTGTGTGTGGATTTTTAATAACTACGAGATTACAACATACGAACATTAGTGCAAAATATAAGTTGTATGAGAGGAAACCAAGTGGAACCCTCCCTTCATATATATATTTTAATCTGTGAGTAATTGAGTTTTTTTTCCGGAAACAATTTAATTTCGTTTGATAGAATTTAGGATTTGATGTAAAGTCCTGGCAAATGAAAGTGTTCGAAAGGAGAATGTCTTTTGGCATCGTAACGAGAACTTTAATATTAATATTGATAATTGTTCATATAGAGTTACGCAAAATATAAGTTAATTGGGTACTTTGAAATAATTTTACATGTTATCATGCAGAAAATCTCCAATGTTCAATTCAACATTAACAACACAGTACCGTGGATCTTATACATCATTTTTTCACTGTAAAAGAAGTAAATTCATTTCATTATATAAGGACTGTCCACATCAGATTTAAAAAAAATGTTTTACGTAATTGTATTATGCAGTTAATATGATATAACATTTATTTGAATTTTATGCATTACTTATCGGTTTGGCGTCATTAAAAATCAATTTTTACATTTCTGAACATTATTATTGGTTACATTTTTTAATTTGTTCAAATACTGTAAGACTTTGCACGCAATGTTAATAAACAGAAAAAATATATCTGTCACCACATTCTGATAGGTTGTAAAAATCGAAATGCAAAGTTAAATGAATAGAAGTGTATAGCACGTTCTGCACGCTAAAGAAGAAGTAGCATTCTTGTGATTACATATGAAAGTAGGAGAAAGAAATATTTCTGACTGCTTTCATAACTAGCAATGAAACATGTTGCAATTTACCCATAAGAGTATGAATATTACTAAAATTTTTATTAAAATATTTTGATCTCACTATGAAATGTTTCATTACGCAATGTTTTCGATTCTTTTTATTGATTTTGTTTTGTTTTGATATTTCAAGCATTCAAGTATTTTATCGAATTTTTATTTGGAATATACAATATATCTTATTACGTACAGAATTAAATGCGATTTTTAAAAATTAAAATTTTATGTATAGTTTTTACTTTTCTTATTTACACATTATAATGTATAAGGAAAGTATTGTGACAGGGGTTGAAAATTCGAATTCGAGTTTTCGACGGGAGAGCACGTTTCAAGCATCCTTGAACATGAATCAGCTGTTTTTGGTGTGATGTGTGTGTGTGAGAGAGAGAAAGAGAGAGAATCAGTGAGTCTGTGGAGATGATATCACACGAACGAATGAATCAATTCGAACAAATTTGGTACAAAAATTATAATCAGTGAATTGTTTTTAAGCACAATCGAATGTTCAGAACCTCCCCACATTTTGAAATGGAATTTTAAAAAAATCATCAAAATATGAACCTTAACTAAAGTTACGTAAATAATTATTTCTTATGTAATTTTTCATTAGAAAACGACTGGCATAAACTTTAAACCGCTAACATGAACCGTTCTCGAGATATTACACATTTGTCAAATAAATTCATCAAAAAATCACTTAAAATTAAAAACATATATTTATTATTGTGAAATATGTTCACTTTCCATATGTAATATTGAGCGATAAATTTGTTATAATAATTTTCGTAGATCTAGCTCGTTACATTCACAAGGGAATACTTTGGGTAATAGTTTTGTGCTTAGACGCTATTAGTCGTTTATCTACTATAAGAATAACCTATTTCTCCATCCATAACGTTTGGCGAAATTTTGGTGGAATATCGCCAACTTGGCGCCAAATTTATGAAAATGTCGTCAAATTGATAATGTTGCCAAATTGATAAAAAAGTGACGCTAAATCAATGGAAATGACGACTAATTGATGCAAATTCAATATCTTTGCAAGAATTTAAGAATCTATATACTTTTCGTGTTTCGAATAGAAATGCTACCATCTATTGCATGATTTCGATAATGCTATACAATTTTGTTCACTTTTCTGTTGGAACCGATGTAATTTTTTTCTTCACCGCAGGCGTATTGCAAAGGAAATTCCTTCATGTACACGTTCCTTTAGTTCGTTCTGAATTTCTGAAGTTTTTCGTGTTCGTAGACATTTTGGTTTGATTTTTTATTATTAATTATTTTTTTAAATGACTAGAAAATGTACCCGATGATAAAGACAACACCGAAACTCAGAGCGAATTCGGGAAAATCAAAGAACTTTTTAAAACAACATGCTCGCTTATAACAAAAATATATTAAAAAGCTGTTGCGTTTATACATACACGGATATGCCACAACCGCTCATCTTAAATCCCGGGCAACGTTGGGTATATTTTCTAGTCTATTAATAAAAGAATATGGCGTGTCTCTTCGCCTGTTTATGTCGTCTGTAGCGAAAAATATAAACATCGTACGGCCATGAAATTTTTACACAGATAATACAGAATCCGGGACGATGAACCTCGATGAGATTTTTTAAAAATTCGAATTAGTTTTTAGTTATTTTATGTTTTAGCACAATGTATCACAATTTAGAGCTATTTTCGCTGAAATCGGACCCTTAGCGACTTGCAGAGTTTCCATCTTGACACTATCGGAAAGATCGAAATATTCTCTTGCAAACAAATGTAGAACAAAATCCAATAGAACAATTTTCATGATTTTTTAAAATATGTGTACTGTTCATGTGTTGAAGACGTAATCTATCTATCAAATCTCGTATATAGGATTATCCCCAAGATTGTTTCGATATTTTTCCATCTTAACACCACCAACGCAGCGGTTTCTTTTTGTCATTGTGTTTGTAATAAGCGAACGCATTGTTAAAGCGCTCTGTGGAGTTCAAGAATTCTCTGCAAGTTTCTGTATGATTGCAATCGTAAGTTTGCATCTTAAACCCTGGCAACTTCGGGTACATTTTCTAGAACGTTCCCGTATTACCCGAGACTTAAGATGCAAATCTCTGATAAAAACTACACCGGAATTCACAGCGAATTTCCGAAAACCAAAGAACGTTTCAATAATAAAGCCCGCTTATAACAAAAATAAAATGAAATAAAACTGTTGTGTGCGTGTACACACACAGCTACGCCACAACCGCTCATTTTAAATCCCGGGCGATTCTGGGTACATTTTTTTTTCATAAAATTGAGAAATTTTGATACCTGTGTTTGTTTACGATCAGATTTTCACTAATTTCACAACAGCATACTGTGTTTGGAGTCCTAAGTGACCGCTTAGTTCGCCTATCGTAATTCCATATGTGAGGTTTTGAGCCGCATCGAGTTAGTTAGTACTTAGTTTTAAAAATTTCGGGTTCCCAGGATATCTTTTTTGGCGCAACGAATTTACTGTCCTGAAGGGCGTCAATGACCACTTTGTTTGCCTATCGTAAATTATCATGTGAGGTGTTGGACAGGGGCGGATTTGTAATCAGTTTTAAAATACACAAGTCTGCAGGATTTTGTTAAAATGTTTTGCAGCGTCAGCTGTACTCTCTTGAGGCTTCCTAAGCTACCGCTTAGCCCGCATAACGTAACTGCATATGTAAGATTTTTGACCGGGTCGGGTTGGTACTGTTTTAAAAAAATTGGGTCCTCCAGATTTTTCTTGAGTGGTTTGGCAGCATCGGATGTCTGTCTTTGAGAAACCTAAACGACAGCTTAGCCCACCTATCGTAAATCCACCACGTAATGTTTGGGGCTGGGGCGGGTTTGTCCTTTTTAAAAAAATTCGGGACCCCGGATTTTTGTAAAATGGTTTCGTAGCATTTGGCCGCTAAGTCTGCATATCGTAATTCCTCACGTGAGGTTTCGTGCCTGCCCGGTTTCTTATATTTAACTTTAAAGTATTCGGATTCTCTTGATTACTGTTGAAAGATTTGGCAGCATTGATTTACTGCCTCAATGGCCTTAAGCGACCGCATATTCCTCTATCATAAATTCACATGCGAGGTTTTGGCCGGGTTCGTACGTACTTAGTTTTAAAACATTCTAGTTCCCCAAATTTCTGTTCGCAGCATTGGATTTTCTGTCTTGCAGACCTTATGCTATCTCTTAGTTTGCCTATCATAAATCCACATGTGAGGTTTTGGGCCCATCCGGGATGGGTTCGTACCTAGTTTAAAAATATTAGGGCCAACTAGATATCTATAAAATGATTTTTTTTATCTGGACCCTGTCCCACTGATTTCTTTGGTGTCGCATCCCGCATGCCTATTTTGGTGATAAATTAGAATAGTTTATCCAAGAGAAAGAAACAGAAAAAATATTTTTAGTACGTTAAAATTTCAAATTTTTAGTTTTCATTAATTACTCAAGTTCTTATCAACTTAGTAGTGTACGACTATATAAAAATGTTAAATAGTGACGAACAAAAGTATTTCCTTATTGAGTTTTCATAAGAACATTATCTATAAAAGGGTATTGAATTTGTAAATGCGTGGCAAAAGTTCTGAAATCCGGCTTCCTTAGGATTCCCAAACCCACCCTATCGCTTAATTATTACACATATGCACACCTTCTATTGAATACTTTTTCAGTTTACAATACCTGAGCCACCTATAAATGTTTTAATAACCCTATATACATAATTTATAACTATTTTAGTTATAAGTTTGCAAAAAGAAAATGCTTATAAAACTGTTTTAAAAAGTCAGATATCTTACTAAGATACTATGGTGGCATGGTCCTTTCTCCCCCCCCCCCCCGTCCCCAAAACAACTAATAAACCAGTTCTTGATGTCAGGCGTCCGTGCCCTATTGTAAAAGACGTCAAGGGTTCAAGGAAAGTCGTTTACGGAGAACCCAGGATAACCCAAAACCGTTGTTTTAAACTTCAATGTAAATAGGTTAGAAAACCATAGTGATAGAAATTAGCATAAAGGAGTTCAAGAAATCGTAGCGGTGCACGTGGGGCAGAATTAGGGCGAATCCCAATTTAGACTCCCCTGTGTCGCAGAATTTAGAAAAGAGGAGATAAGCTCTCCTTAGGAAATAAAGGGGAATTTAGAATGGGGTTAGTTGTGTTCCGCAGAACATAAGGACTCACTGTCCCAACCGAGAACTGGACCGCGGATTTTTGAACTAGCCATCCAACTCTCTAACCATTGAGTTACTGAGACGGAATTTCTAGTTCTTATCTTCGAAATGGACCCTAAATCTTAACTGTTAATCATCCTGTCTATTTGATCCCAGCAGCTTGACAAACTTACAAAACTTCCAGAAATTCTGATTCTCCCCCAAGTGGATGGAGCTTTTCTGAACTTTATGAAAAATTTCCAGATCTCAACTTTTGAGGGAAATTCCAGATTTTTGCAATTATTTTCAGGTAATTTTTAACGACCAATTTTGTTACCAAATCTATAAAGAGCCATCAATTCCTCGATAACAAATCGAGCTCATGTCAGCGAATCTTATTAGCTAAAATATAAAATGGACTAAAGAATATACAATTACAGCAAACTTTACTTATTTCTACAAGAATAACTAAAGATGTCTGTTTGTCAATGTGTTGCCAGCGTAGCGGAAATTTCAAATTACGGAGAACCCTAAAGTTTGGTATAGGGGTACTTGAGCTCGAGAAATGATGTACCTCGACGGTATGTGTTAAAATTTCGATTAGTTTTTGAGTTATTTTGTATTGAAGCAGAATTTTGAACGATTTTCACATAAATCAATTCCTTAGCTATTTAAAATATTATCTCAGAGTTTCCATTTTAACACTGTCGAAAAGATCGAAGAATTCACTTTCCAATAAGTTTTGAACGGAATCCGTAAGATTTTTGCAACATCCCGAGATTTTAACTTATATTCGGGACGAAGCCTAAAGTAGGAACATGGGCTAAAACAAAGTAAATATTGGTAAAAGAACAAAAATGAATTTATTAAGATGCATCGTGGTCAATATATATACATTTCAATTTGCAGTAACAAAAGGAAAGAGCTTAGGATCAGTCACCGACTCGAAAGTTGCTGCCGAGGAAGAGCTGGCAGAGGCGCCTCTCCGCCTAGAACTCTAGTTTATTTACGACATACAGCCAGGGAAAATGGCGTCAATTAGTAGCACATGATGGTAAGGCCTGTAACTTCAGTTTATCTGCAAAGTATACAGCTTGGGAAATATGACATCAAGAAGTAGCACGTGGTAAGATTCGTCCACGAATTGAAGTAATCGTTGTTGCTGTCATCCCCATGTCATGTGTTATGAACAGAGAGCAAACTGCCGTAATGGCGCGTACTACGATCCTAGCACAAATTGAAAAATACTGGTGGTTGCTGGCACCCACATAGCACTTGTAACGATCTGAGCTAAACCGTCTTACCACTTGGATCCTCCCCTGTTTCTCCACTCCACCATGCTTTTATACGGCGCTTTCACGTACCAGTTGTGAACGGAATTGATTCCCTCTGTTTAACATAATTGTTCGCTCAGTGATGTTCATGTCTTTCCATCTGTTAATTCGTGCATGCATCCATCGAGGTCGAATCCTCACGCTAATACGAGATTGGACCAAAATATTTTTCCAGCTGCAAAGGTTTAGGGCGGACAGTGACGGGATCGTCACATTCTCCTTCACCCTAACGAACAAACACCAGCTACTAAGTACAATAAACACACTAATAATGCTGAAATTACTTCCTCATCCGAGATAACCCCCAACCCATCAACAGGATCGGTAAAAGTTAAAAACGAGGAGAAATTGCAATCATTACCAAGCCAATGGTCCAACAGACGATTACTTTTGCCTTTATGAGTTAAATTAGGTCACCAGGGAACTGCAGATTAATGTTGTTAATTTTGTTGAGTTTTTGGAAAGCGAATTTAAAAAGGCAACTAAATTTTGAACTGCAGTTTGAACAAAAAGTTTTCCAAGAATCTGATTTTGATTTATTGATTAAGCGTCTATATTTAGCTCTGTTTAATTTGTATTTAATTTTAGCAGCCGAAATGACGTCTGAGGAAGCAGAATTTTTCTCAAGTGATTTGATTCTTTTATTAAGCAGTTACGAAATTTGGCAAAGCCAAAGTTCCACCAAGAGTATCCAGAACGGGGTTTAGACTTATTTTTCTTAATAAAGGGAAAATGCACAAATTTGAATTTTATTAATACGTATATTACAAAAGTTATTTAAATCATCAGCATTGCTAATTTTATTAAGAATGGAGAAAAGAAATTTAAATTGAAAATTAAAATTTTAAGTGAATCTGCCAATACCATAATTAGTCTTAAGGAAATGGGTGTTATTATAGGGGATTTCAATATTAATGGTAATTTTTATATACTTATGGTCGCTATGGGAATCACTTGAGAGAACTTCCCAGCTATGTATATGATCATAAAAGCCAAAACCAACAAGGGTTAAGTCAGGGAATCCAATACCAGAATGCGACTCGAAGGTTGGGCCACAATATAGGATCATTATAAACTATTAAATTGTTTGAAATACACAAGTCAATAATTTTGTAACCCCGTTGATCGATAAAACAATACTCCCATATCTGAGCTCTAGCATTGAAGTCGCCAAGGATAAGAAAATTTGAAGTTAAAAAATCAACATTAGAAAATTCAGAGTAAAATTGAGATGTCGTCGTGAGGGGGAAAGTAAATACTAGAAATTATTAAGAAGTTATTAGAATGTAGATAAATTTCAATGAATGCTGAGGTAGATGCATTGGATTTAAAGTTAACCGGTAGATTAGGTTTGAAGATAATTATTGCTGATTTATTGGATATTGAGCAGAATTGTGAACAGCCAGGTGAGAGATTAAGAATTTTATTATTGGAAATGTAAGGATCCTGAATACAAGCATAATCAAGTGAGAGATCTATTGCTGCTTATAATAGATGATTATGAGCAGCAAGAGAATGATTTAGATTGACCTGTATACCTAGTAACACCATTATTGTAAAAAATGAGTAAACTCAATGCCAGAGCACTGAATAGAGATTAAAGAAAAATAAACATAAAAACATAAAAAGAGATTAACAGTCTCTTTGTAGGTTCTTAATACGATTAAATTCAGTAATATAGGATTTACATAGTTTTCTTTCATGTGTGTTGTGATCTGTTGGATACTTTAAGTTATTATTATTATTATTATTTTTCCTAGAGCAAACAATGCAATTTTAGTAGTTGACTTGCAATCTTTATAAGTGTGATCAGAACTTTCACAGTTACTGCGGTTACTGTGTTTGCTGTAAGTCTTGACATTTATAGCAGATTTTCATAGTAATATATTGTTTAATGAAATATGAATTGAGGTTAAAATATACTTTTTTCTTTTGAATTAGAGAATTGGCTAACTCCTCATCCAAATTCTTCCACTTCCGGTTTTTCGGTTTTCATACGTAATCCTACCCACGTCCGTGGAATGGTTTCAGATCACAAATATTGTGTACTTCCACAATATCTCCCCCTGGCGTTGCAACTTCATACACCAACTCTGACAACATTTTGGTGATCACAAATGGACCTTCCACTTTGGCAAGAATTTGGCGATCTGATTTTATCCGCGGAGGACTGAAGGTTTTCCCTAAGCCCAGTCATACCGAGTATCGGATTGACAAGAAAGTCGTTCGTCTAGTTTTCATATAATTCCTTTTTTGCCTCCTTTAGGCTTTCCCTATTCTCTCGTTTACCTGAACCAATACCCTCTCAAAATGCACTGGAACCTCCCATATCGGGTTACTCATTCTAGCATCCTATGGTATAGCAACCTCCCTTCCCAAAACTAATTTTTCTAGAGTCTCACCCGTGGTTTCAACCCTCGACTTTCGGACTGCAAGAGCAAATTCTGACAAATGCTGGTCCCACATACCTTATTTGCTTCCCACATAGGATGTCATCATAGTCCCTAGAGTACGGTAGATCCTTTCGCTCAAATTGGTCCGAGGATGGAAGGATTAGTATACTTGCATCGCACCCCAAAAGCCCGCAAGGTCTCCTCATAAAATTCAGAAATAAACGATGTCCCTTTATCAGATAACTAAAATTTCAGAAAACCATATCTCTGCAAATCACTTCCCTAACCAATATTCTGATCACCACTTTCACCGCTGCTTGTCTCACTGGGAAAAATTCCGCCCATTTGCTAAAATAATCTACAATAAGCAGGTAAAAGATATTACTCTTCTATGACCTAGGTAACGGGCCAATAAGATCTGTTCCTCACATTTTACCCGGAGCCTTAACCTCTAAACTGCATATGGTTCTGCTTTCGGCTCTGGTCATTTTTATGCTGCTGGCAGATGGCACAGGAAAGCACGTAAACCACCCTCTCCAAGCACTTCTGTCGCCTGTTCTGTGTGCCTAAATAGCCTGAAGTGGATAAATCATGAAAGTCCTGGCAAACCGGTGTGGAGTAGCAAGCCTTAACTTCAGATCTGAACCTATCGCATGAAGCATCCTTCCTTCCATTTTATATATCTTCGTACTTCCAGTGATTTCCGCTGTGATAGATGGATCCTCAGGCAACTCCCCATTCCCCAAATATCTACAGATCTCTTCATGCCAATCATCCTCTTGCTGTTCCAAGGCCAACTGCCCCTGATCACAAACCCTAACAAGAAAAAAATTGGATCCAGCCCAGGAACCTCCTTTTTACATATCTCCGGCTTGTGCAAATACTGTGTGATATCTTCGCATTTGAATATACAATGGAGCTCACTTATAGCGAGTTCAGATGTAACTAAGTATAGGTTATTACTATTTTTTCTATCACTTTGAATCTGCAATACTTTCTAATGTTAAACGTATCGTTTATAGCGAACAATTAAGATATCTGTACATCGAATATTGCGAAATTTTTAATGTTGGAGAGGTAAAAATAATATTTTCACGGAACTTCTTGGAGTAAAAACAGAATCCCAAGAGCAACAACTAGTTTGGTAACAAAGATTCATCTGTAGATAAGTTGAATCTAAACATTTTCTTAACACATCCCTAGCCCAGTTATATTGAGATAGCCTAAACACATGAAGATTGCTTGAAAAATTTTAGGTGATGCCTGATGTGACGTTCATCCGCAAACAGAGAAAAACTGCTGGAAACATGCTGGGTTTTAAGGAAACCCCCCAAAATCCATCATTTCCGATCTTGTGTATGAATATATTTTAATATAGAATAGGTTACGAGAGTTTTGCCAGAAGATCTTACTTTTGACTATTATGTTGTGCTGCAAGCGATTATAGTATTAAAGCAGAAGCGCAAAAGACCAATAATGCCATTATTGCTACAGTTGCTGGTAATATATCTGATGAATCCGAAGAAACTGAAATTTATTTAAAAAGGAGAAGAATAACAAAAAAAATTGCTGTGGAAAGCCTCCAAAATTTGCGTGACTACTTCAAGGACCACAATGTTAACTGCAGTGACAATTTAGATGCAATAGGAAATGTTTTATGCAAATGTATTGTAAATTCAAATGTTCAAAAGAAAGTTACAGATTTTTTTTCAACAAAAAACAAAAGAGCGATACATTTCAACTGTACTATAAATGATTTTTTTTTGTTTCATAATATATAGTAAGACATTCTTATTTATTTCATACCTTCACTGTTTGTTATTGCGAATATCGGTTATAGTAAATATAGCCCTTGGGACTTCGTTATAAGTAGGCTTTGCTGTGTGTATATACTTTTTAATTACGCTATGTGTTTCGTCAGACTCCCTTGGATTCTGCTTTAGATTATTTTTTGGCTCTTTTATCGTAAATTGCAAAATTTACTAGTTTTTCTATCCATTCGACTGAGACACATTATTAAAGTAACAAGAAAGATCAATCATGCTTAAAGCATTGATTATGAAACACTTTCCAACTTCAATGCAATTTTATTTAAAAAAGTCGAAAATGCAATACATTCCTCGGTAATATTTTAAAACTTATCACGATACTACATTGATTTATTATATTTGAAAACTTAAACCTTCATTGAAAAAAATGAACTTCATTCAAAAGACGGCATTGAAATATAAATTGCGTGGTTTAAATATCTCTAAAATGCAATATATTCCACGGTAATATTTTCAAATCTATCATAATACTACGATAATTTATTATATTTGAAAACTTCATCGAAAACAACTGAAATTAATTCAAATGACGTCATAGAAAAAATAACACGCCTGGATCTCTCTATAAAAGCAGGATTTCATTCATAACTTTCTCCATTTCATTCATCACAATACTATAATAATTTATTTTATTTAAAAATTAAGACCATGGAGCTGCAATGCATAAACTTTATGCTTAAAACGTCATCGAAAAATATCGTCCTTCTGTTTATAAAATCAATTAATATTTCATTCATATCAGCCATGCAGACTCCATGGACTGAATTATTTTGTGTTAAAGAAATACAGCAATTCTAATACAACTCATTCTACATATTTTGCTGTTTACATTTTACATAGGTGAAAAATAGGCTATATATTGTCATTGTGTTGTTTTAGTATGTAGATGCACAGAATTTAAGCAGAAATAAAGTAGTTTTAGGATGGATATAACACTCAATATGAATTAAAAAGAACTTTAAAAAATCACGAATTTGAAATAAGATGGATGCCATATCTCATTTTGAAGTGGGTCATGTGATCGTTTCATATCATGGTTACGTGATCGTTTCATATAAGATGTGTAATTATTATTTTAATTTTTATTTAAAAAACTACTGAATATATTTAGCTGAATTTTTTTTTATATATTTTATGGAACAATTTGACTATTACCTAAAAATTTCGAAGCAATTTGTGAATTTTAAATCCGCTTAAAAAATGTTAGAAAAATTTGGTCCCATAGGGCTCAATGTATTTCATTTTTTCAACCCGGGTTCAATCCAAAACTAATTGTGTGATATTATTCATTTATATTCCCATAGGTCCTACAGACCGTCTGAACAACATACTAAAATTTCATTTTGATTAAGTCATTTTTACGGCAGTTATCGTGCTAACGAACGAACGGACAGACAGACAGACAGACAGAATGAACAAAGTCATAAACATTTTTCAACTTTGTTGTAAAGTGTTAAAAATGAGGACTGAAAGACAGGACTCCCTGATCTTTATATTTTACTTAGTTTTATTTAAATTCCAATCTTGAAGCGTTTTGAATGTAAGAAAACAATTACGATTACTACATTATTATCGTCACAATGAAAATATTAGGAGAAAATAAAATTCAAGCATAATTCTTTTGTGCTCATAGAAACCTATTATTCTGTACTACATTTATACGTGCCAAGTAATTTTAGAGATAGGTTTAACGACCTATTAAATTTGTATTATAAAATGGTTCAAGAATTAAAAAAACGTTCTTGTTTTGATAGTTGGGGCATAACACAAAGAATGCATTTTTATGTAATATTAGATACTAACCGTATTAGTTTAGTTGGCATCCGCAGTTTCCCATTTTTCAATTATGCAATTGTTCACGTGCTCATGATTCAGGAATATTTATGCTGAATGCGAAACAACTTTCCTTATTGTTGGTGAATAAACAGGATATGTTTGCCCTTTAATGAAATTGTTCTATTACAGTTAAATGTTTGAAGGGTATTCAATAGTTTAAGAAAGGCAGGAACAACCTATCAACTCAATTGTCGACACAGAAAACCATTTTGCTGTTTATTTTTTGCATTTGTCATCTACCTTTTGTGTGAAAACATTCCCTTACAAATAATTTAAATGGAGGAAGGTTTTTGTGTGGACTATACATTTGATAGAGCTAAAGATATTTAGATTATGGCCCAAATTAAGTTTGCGTATAATCAGTGGGTTATTGTAAAATATACAAAACATATCTTCTCAATTAAAAAAGAATCTACAGATTCAGTATTTTTTAAAACATTATTATGCATAAGTCCTGCTGCATTGAGTTAAAATATGTGTTGAATTTGATTTTGTATCATAATATCATTTAGTAACATTTAATAAGCATATATTCACTTTTTGAAATTTATGCTTTCTGTACACATTTAAGAAAAATTTAATGAATTTATCAAAACGCTGTAAAATGTTTTATTTTGGGTTTAATTTTGGCACTTGATTCTAGCATAAATTTTTGACTACAAGAAAACGTAAGTCTCTAGAAATATATGCCATAAAATTCACAAAGGGTCTGAAATCTGTTGAGCAGCAAAGTCCTCAAAGTGTTCACTGTCATATATCATTTGCTCTGTGTTAATTCCTACAATTGCACTGTAAAATATTTTCTTCAGATTTTTTTACTGCAGGGAAAAGTTTGGAAAAGCCAGCTACAAAGGAACACAAGATTTCCGAATCAAAAGAATCCTTAACAGTAGAAGTTGGCTTAGTTTCTAGAGCCATAAACACAGAAAGTCTACTCATGAGTGAGACTTTCCGCGAGCTGCAAGGCCCACTTATGGCCGAACGGTTAACTCCCTGTCCGTCAAATGCATGCATATAATCAGAGTTTGAATAAAGGCCAGGAGAAGACTATATAATATTATGTATATATATATATATATATATATATATATATATATATATATATATATGTATTCATATTTTATATATATTTTATATATATTTTATAGTATATTCTTATTATATTGTTACATAATCTTCAACACGTTTTCCCCTTTTATATAGATGAGTTACCTGCTATTATTTTCCATATTATTTTTGAATATTGTTACTTAGGTAAAACTTAATCAAAACATCTGTGCTACAGTTGGATTGTTAATCATAGTTGTTGTTAATGCATGGTTATCGTTTTTAAATGCCTATATATATACATACATACATACATACACACACACACACAAACATGCTCTAATTAGTGCGGAAACTTGTTTATACTATTGTACCCGGAAAAAAATAGGTCTCGTGTGCATAAAAAGAACAAAAGGACGTATAAAGAATCCAATCTTTTTATTCCCATCCGAGAGTTAAAAGCATCGACTAAAGAAAATGTCCTTGTTAAATCTATATAAGTAAAATTGAAAAATGTCTGTGGGTATGTGTGGTTATATGTTTGTTTATTTGTCTCATCATCACAGGAGAACGGCTGCACATAATTTCGTGAACATTTTTGGGTAGCTTTGGAATAGCTTAAAAATGTAGTCTATGTTTCGAGTTTCTATGACCAGGGTTTATCGACATATTAATGAAAAACTAACCTCTCACAGAAATAGCATCATATAGACGCTATTTTTTCCGCAAATTTATTTGAAGAAAATTGTATCACGTTGCTTAGCAACGCATTTAAATCAAATGTGTTTATACAACAGACTATTTTTATTATTTTTTTCCGATTTAAGTAATACAGAAATGGATATATAAATAAATTGTGTGATGCCAATGTTTTAACCACTGTGCTATCTCAGCCCTTGGTATCTTCTTTTTTCATATCTGGATCATCAGATCTACCTGAAGGTTTAAGGGCCGGGACAGTGCTACTCAATTTAAATTAGGTCCAATGGGGGTGACAACCACAGGGACTGTGCCATCCTTCCCCTAACCCCTTTACCTTTTGGATGAATTTTCAGACCTACAGATTTAACATGATCATACTTCGCATAGCCATGGAGATAGTTTTGGACGGTAGGGATCGAACCTGGGTCTTCCACTTGCGATTTCAACGCCTTAACCATTCGGCTATTTCGGGACACCGCCCTTGGTTTCTTTCATTCTGTCGACCTAGACCGTCCAACCTACCCGAAGGTGTAAGTATCTGTTTGGATGGCCAGTATAGAGCCACCCAATTTAGACCGGAATCCTGTGTGGGGGCGGGGAGACTTCCACAGGAGTCGTACCCTCCTTCCCCTACCATCAACATTTCGTAAGGACTTTCAGATTCGCATATTTAATGTGTCCGTACTATGCGTGAACACGGAGATAGTTTGGGCAGAGCCGGGAATCAAACTCGAGGCCTCCGAGTGCAATCCTGGGCTCTTAACCACTAGGCTGTCCCTGCGCTTGGTTTCTTTTAAATACATGGTTACATTATATTTTCGCTCAACATCTATATTATCAGCTGAGTGAGACTAACTTACTAAGTGATAAATTTACAACCCAAGCTGCTGAAGGTAACTTCTAATTCTGTCATTCATATTACAACGTCATCTTTATTTGTAATTTATCCTATGCGAATAAAAAAGATGGCAATAAAATATACTTCCATTTCGAACATGGAGGTAAATGAACTTCTTGATGATAAATGATATAACTTACTCAATGATTTCGAGTTTTCATAATTTATTTTAATCGCCCATTAAATAAAAATAAAAATTACTAACTTGTTAGGTTATCATTTTTATTGGTAAGGATTTTCTATCGCCAAATCAGCTACAAAATTCTTACCTAATTCCTTACTTAGTTTCTACAGAAATTGTTTGACTTAGGATTTTTTGAAACAATGCCTTGTGCTCATTAACTGCTAATTAGAAGTCCAAATTCTTCAATATCTGAGTGGCCATTCTAAAGTGATACTTTTACAAATATTTTCACATTGAAGGGACTCAGCATGCATGTTTTACAATATATTATTCAATAAACACCATATTTAATGTTACGAAATTAACTTGATGTGAACATTTCAAATAGTGTATTTTACTTAATGTAAGGCGACAGCATCAAGTCCACGCTATAAACCCCACATAGCTCCCCCCCCCCCCCACACACACAAGGGGGGTATTTAGATGCAGCCCGCGACCTCAATTAGTAATACTCAAATTTCTTGAATAGTTTTTCTATACATTGAACACATTGGTACAGAGATTACAGATATCTACTGAACACGCAATTATCTCTGTCACAAGTACATATTCTTTTTGAATTGAGTAAGCCTATAATAATAGTTTGATGTAAAAATCTTATCATGCGATTGTTTTTTCTATGTAGTATACTTGGTCATACTTTTAATTAGTTTTAATTCATGCAGGTTGTTTTATCTGCTTATCCAGTCTAATTTTCATTTTGCTATCTTGCATTCCATTGATTTCTTTATCTAGTACTCAATTAGATTTTTTTAATTAGTTATGGGTGCTATACTATGTTTCTTCGAGTTCTATTATACATCTTATACTTAAATTATTAATTTCATCTGATTTATATGTTGCAATTAGCGCAATAAATAGATGTAATTTTAATGCACAGTTATTAATGTGCATATTACTAATGTTTTGTTAATATAACGTGTAATAAATACATGCTTAGTATTTAACAATTAAATTTTTTCACTCTTTGATTTATTTTTAAAATTTGTTTATATATCTATATATATATATATACACTCATTGCAATAAAAATTTGCGCACCAAGAAAGATTTGTCAGAATCGAACGAAATTTTATATATGTGAGTGCAACATTGATATAAGTGATACACAATTAAAGCAAAAGGATCATTTATTACAGGAAAAACTACAGAATGAATTGAGGTTCTAGTACCCCGTTGGGCAATCTCTAGCGTGAATACACGATGCGATACGAGCGAGTATTGAGGCATACGGGTCCCTTATGGCGTCCTGCGTCATCTCATTCCACAGTTGTTGTAAGTGATCCTCTAGTTCGACCAAACTTGTAGGCTGTCCAACTTGCCGTCCCAAGTAACCCCATACATGCTTGATCGGTGACAAATCTGGGGATCGGGTAGGCCAGAGAAGGGTGGTAATGTGGCGGAGGCATTCCTGTGACACCCTTGCTGTGTGTGGCCGAGCATTGTCCTGTTGAAAAATGCCTCCTGGGAACCCTGCCATGAGCGGCAACACATGTGACGGAAGGATGTCACAAACGTACCGCTCGGCTGTCATTATTCCGTGGATCAATATTAGAGATGACCGGGTGTCATATGCGACTGCACCCCATACCATCACACCAGCTGTGGGAGCAGTGTGCCGCTGTAAAGCGAAGGCAGGATTGAGGCGTTCACCACGGAGCCTCCACACACGTACACGGTTGTCATCACGGCCCAATTGAATCTCGATTCGTCACTGAAGACGACCTGGTTCCATTCGGATGCGATCCAATCTCGTCGAGCGCGACACCACTCCAAACAGAGGCGACGGTGGGTGGGTGTCATTGGCAGCACACGTTATGGCTGCCGCGGTACCACATGTCCTTCAGCCATACGCCTCGCGATGGTACGGACAGACACGGCCCCGTAGTGAAGATGCTGCCTGCGTCCGGATGGTATATATATATATATATATATATATATATTTGTCAAAACACAAAGTATATATAGTTTATTTGCCTTAGCCTATTATTTTAAGTATATAGAATTTTCCTATTTTTCTTTTCTGATAGATACTACAGTTAATAGCGAAAAAAAAAGTTATGTATACCTTTTCTTAGAAAAGGGAAAAATGTTTTTGTTCCATCTAACTATTATTTTTCCAGCATATATTATATGAAACATTTTATTTGGGACCAAAGTGACACGGAATGGACATTGTATTAGAGTTTGGCATTTCAACGAAATAGCAATATCTATTTTATTATTATCTCAGTAAGTTCTATCGGCGTTATTAGTTTCTCATCGAATTATGGTTGTGGCCTTCTTTCATTATGCACTACTGCACTATCACAGTGGCCTACTGGTCACACCTTGGTGGAACCAGCCAAAGCATGAAGTGGAAACTTATTCATTCATCAAATTGATGCTTCACTCTGAAAGCTTCTTCATTAATAATTTTCTCATCTACAGTGCTATAGAATTGTCATTATCAATCTGTTAATAGACTTCTCTAGAAAATTAAAGGGGCTTTTTCTTATTTAAGAATAAAAATGGTAAATTTATTTCGCATCATCTGGGGGTAATAATATATAACGTAGCGTGTAAAATAGATTCTTGTTTGAAATTTGATTATGAAACTGTTAATAATTCAGTAAAGTTATGGATTAAAGAACTGGCAGTAAAATATTTAGCATTAAGCTGAAATAAAAGTACGAACTTTGAATAATAATCCTGTTAAACATCGATTTGTACGGTTTTTTAATACTTTACAACATAGTTGAAAAGTGTTTATGACTCTGTTCGTTCTGTCTGTCTGTCTGTCCGTTCGCACGATAACTGCCGTAAAAATGATTATCGAAATGAAATTTTAGTATGTTGTTCAGACGGTCTGTGGGACATATTGGAGTATAAATGAATAATATCACCCAATTAGTTTTGCATCGGACCGGGGTAGAAAAAATGGAATACATTGAACCCTATGGGACCTAAATTTTCAAACATTTTTTGAACGAATTTAATATTCACAAATTGCTTGGAAAGTTTTAGGAAATATTCAAATTATCACATAAAATATATGAATAAATTTCAGCAAAATATATTCGGTAGTTTTCTAAATAAAAATTAAAATAATTACACCCTTTATATGGAGAGATCACGTGACCCACTTCAAAATAAAATATGGCATCCATCTTGTGTCAAAATCGTGATTTTTAAAGTTCTTTTTAATTTATATTTAATGTTGAATCCGTCCTAAAACCGCTTGATTTTTGCTTAATTTCTGTGCATCTATATTTTGAAACAACGCAATTACAATATATTTGAGTTTAAATGATCACAAAATATATGAAAAAAATTTCAGCAAAATATATTCGGTAGTTTTCTAAATAAAAATTAAAATAATAATTACTCCCTTTATATGGAGAGATCACGTGACTATTATATGAAGAGATCAAGTGACCCACTTCAAAATAAAATATGGCATCCATCTTGTGTCAAAATCGTGATTTTTAAAGTTAGTTTTAATTTATATTTAGTGTTGTACCCGTCCTAAAACCACTTTATTTTTGCTTAATTTCTGTGCATCTATATTCTGAAACAACGCAGTTACAATATATTTGAGTATAAATGATCACCAAACAATAAAATAAATTATATATATATATATATATACACAGGGTGTCCCAAAAACATTGACCTCGGCTGGCTTTTATTCCTTAAATATTGATCTTAGACATATATAATAAATTACAAAGTTGCGTAAAAAAAAGGTACAGCATTTTATGAAATCGATTTTCAAGGAAATCGTAGAAAAGGGAAAAATTAAAATTTTTATACGGCCCCCGTACAAAAACATTTCCAATGAGTAAAATGTGCCCCATACTCTAATAAGGTGATGTACAAAATTTCAGCATTTTATCATAAAAAGTCCCAGAGATATGAAAAGACAAAAATGCTGACTTAAACCACTTTTCGATGTATTGACATGAGTTCTCAGAGGGGAAAAATCATGTCGGCAGATCGCTTTTCAGGAGTCATACACAAATTACGAAAGAAAACAATGCTTACATAATTAAATAATAATTTTGCTATTTATTGGTACAAAAGTGTCTACACTGTATAGATATAACATTACACAAAGATTACAAAGCTTGTTCAAAATGTTTTCCATCCATGCCAAAGATCCATTAAAGATTAGAGGCAGATATTATTTGCCTATGATGCATTTCTAATTTGCGTCATTTGCACTCTTGCTGTAAACATTTTCATTTTAATTTGTGATTAATCCCTCACGAACTTTGTTTAAACATATCCTCGGGTACTTTTTACGATAAAATGCTGAAATTTGTACATCACCTTATTAGTGTATGGGGCACATTTTTCTCATTGGAAATATTTTTGTTAGGGTTAAAACTGGTGTACCAAAAAATTTCACAGATGTGCTGTAAAAGATCATAATTCTCGAGTATTTGTAGTTTACTTCGCATTTATATCTTCATATATATATTTTTGTTTTACTTATTATTGCATGAAATTGTAAAATTTCTATATCATTATTATTAGTTTTAGCAGAGATAGTGGGTATTATTGTAAATAATAAACATTACGACTATATTAGACAGAACTATATTTAAACGAAAAGAAATACATCACTTAACATCTCACACAAACATACAAAACAAACGCGCGACTACATAAATATCGAACATAAACAAAACCCGACCGTTGCCATTCTGACAACGCAATAAAGGGTGTTGCCATTACAAACATAACTAAAGTTACAATATGGGCTTAGGCACAACTAATAGCATATTTCTTCACTCCCCCTTGAATAAGCCCATTTTGTTCAGTTCCGTTTATTCTGAAAAATCCCATTTTATTTAGATGAATGTTAATCTTTTTATTTCCTAGTATTTCCGTCAACATATCTGCAAGATTATTTTCTGTAGGGGTGTACTCAAAAATAAACTCATTTGCTTCAACTTTCTCTCGAAGAAAAAAATGTCGAAGATCTATGTGCTTGTTCCTCTCTGATGTCATCTGAGCATAAGGAAATAGCACCCTGATTGTCCACGTGTATAGTTTGTGGCAATGGCATGAACTCACAAACTCCAATTTCATATAGGGAATTTCGCAACCAAAGAACTTCCTTCGCAGTGTGGCACATCGCTATATATTCTGCTTCCACTGTTGAGAGCGCAGTTGATCATTGCTTCTTACTACTCCAAGAGATTGTTGTACCCGCTAACTGAACCGCATAACTACTGAAGGATCGTCTATCACTTCTATATGTGGCCCAGTCAGCATCACAATACACGGTCACATATTCTCCTGTTTTTCTGAATATTAGGCTGTAGTCTTTCGTCTGCTTCACATATCGAGAACATTGGCTTCACACCGGCCCAATGTTCTCTACTTGGCCTATTATTGAAGTAGCTCATGTACGTCGTAGCAAAGCTTAAGTCTGGCCATGTGCCACCAGCTAAATACAGGAGTCCTCCAATAGCTTGTCGATATCTGCGTGCGTCTTCAGAGTTCCTTACTACGTCATCTGATGATCGGCTGAATTTCATTCCAGGATCCAAAAGTGTCGAAAACCCAGGCCGTCCGGCTCATCCTAGGACATAGAGCAGCAAGGTGGGCGGCCGGGGTCCAAAGGTGTAGATGCTCCCTTACAACCAGTCATAGCGTCAACAGTTCAGTTGCATATGCTGATCGGCAGACCGCGGCTCTTTGCATAGGCGTTTGCTGCTCTTCAGACTTCTGCCTCTATGTATTGTATTTGTAGCGTTCGCAGCGGGATATGGCAAGCAATTTTGATTAGATTGGGTTGGGATATGTGTACTAGCGGCTTACAAATAGTTTTAGTCTAAAATAAAATTTAGAATAATAATTTACTGAATATATGTCTAGAATCCTTTTCAAAATTCAAGTTATTGTTGAAAAAAAGGGAAGAGACCTTAACCAGCTTTTGTCCTGTAAAGACCATTGTGCTCTATCAATAGTTATATTTAAAAGTAAATACTAGTTAAGTTTTACAAAAATAAAACAAATCTTTATCTTTAACCATTATTTCTAAGAATACAATCTTGAAATTGTAACAAAAGAAAATTATTGTTCCCCCATTATTATTTTTTTTTACTGATATTGATACAAGAAAGTGTTGTTCCTTTCTCTTTTCCTTTATAATTGTATATTGAAAAATTCTACCTGTATTTGCATATACATTTAAACATTTGACTGAATTAAAACAGTTATTTCTGTATCTCCTGATGATGGGCTGACACCCCGAAATATATATCTAGATAAAACCTTAAAACATATTTATTTTTGGGAAAAAAAAACCTAGTATTTACTTTTAATCTTATTCACAAAGTTCCACTTAGAAGCAACACCATGTTCCTTAAAAATTAATGTGATTTACTCTTATGTGATTTACTTATTAATGTGATTGTGATTTACTCAAGTTTATACGACTCAACTCATGAACAAGATGGAATCATCGAAAAAGAAGATAAAAAATAAATGACGAAAATCGTGACTTTAAGCAAGAATGGACCGAGTCATTTGCGTTTATTCAAAATCTGGATGGTCTTCCGTCTTGTCTCATCTGTCATGAAAAGCTCGCAAGTAATAAGAAATCAAACTTAGAGAAACATTTCTGTACAAAACATAATACATTCTCGAGAAAATATCTGGCAGATAACGCAAGGAAGAGAGCAACAGAACTTCAGCATCAAAATCAGAAGTCGAGTTCCCTGTTAGACAATTGGGCATATACTGCAAATACCGTCAATCTTGCGAGCTTTGTGGTCTCCCTGGAAATCGCTAAAAAGGAAAACCGTTCACAGATAGTGATTACATTAAAGGCTGCTTTATGAAAGCATCCGAAGAGCTCTTTTACGATTTTAAGAATAAAGTAGCAATCATGAAAAAATAAATAAAAGAAATGCTTTTATCTGCGAAAACAATGCAAGACAGAACTGCCGAACTGTCTTCGAATATAACAGGGCAGCAAGTCAAAGATATTATGTTGGCTTCCGCAATATCAATTGCAACTGATGAGTCATGTGATAGTGACATAGCACAAGTGTCACTCTTTGTGCGATATATGTCATCACAAGGTCCCAAGAAACTTTTCTGACTGCTTCCGCTCAAGGGACAAGCACGTGGAGAAGATATTGCGAATGCTGTAGAAACATATCTGGAACACACCGGAATTGACTTAAATAATTTCCATTGCTAGTGATGGGGCTAAAAGTATGACAGGTGTAAACAAAGGAGCTATTTCAACTTTAAGGGAAAGAATTGACCATGGAATTCTCACGTTCCACTGCGTAATACATCAAGAAGCGCTTTGCGCCCAGACATTTCCTGAAGAAATGATTTCAATAATGACCTTCGTTATCAAGGTAACTAACAGCATCTTGGCCAAATCACTCTATCATCGCCAAATTAAGGTACTCTTGGACGAAATGGATAGTGTGTACGTAAATTTACTTCTACACAATAAGGTTCGCGGGCTTTCCAGAGGAAACGTTCTGAAGCGCTTTGCTTCATGTAGAAGAAATAAAATTGTTCCTAATCGAAAAATGCATCAAACATCAGGAATTGGAAGAAGACACATGGTTACAAAAATTCCATTTCATGGTCGACATTACTTCACATCTCAATGCTTTCAATGTATTGTTACAAGGGGAAAAAAATGTCGCATATACATTATTGGAAAAGGTACAGTGTTTTGAAAATAAACTATACTTCACTTCAAGCATTTAAAACAGTATCGCGACGAAAAAAACGCTTGTTTTGATACGAATTATTTCAGCACGGTATGAAGAAAAATGATGAACAGTTTTGGTGAACGTTTTCAAGAATTCAGAGCAAATACGGCTACATTAGCTTTCATCGTACGCCCTTTCATAATAAAAATCAACGAACTTAACTTGGCTCCGTTCGACACAGATTCACTTCAGATGCAGTTAATAGATTTAAAAAGCAAGGAACTGTGGAGCAACAAATTCACAGATCTGACCAACCGCTTGGAAGAACTCGAATGAGAGAAATCCAATTTTATTTCTCAGCATAAGTAGACAGCTATGAAACAACTGCCTAAAATAGAAACAATAATATTTGATACATGGAATAGTTTGCCTGAAACATATGATGCGATAAAAGAAACTAGCATTTTCTATTCTCACAATCTTTAGCTCTACATATTCATGCGAACAAACATTCTCTTCCATGAATCATATAAAAAATAAGCTAAAAAGCAACTTAACACACGATAATTTACAATCATGCCCAAAATTGAAAACATGTAGCTATTTGCCAGACATAACAAAGTTTTCAAAAGCGATGCAAAGTCACCATTCCAACTAAGTTTTAAATAAAAAATCATGCACTTATCTCGTTTTTTTCCCAACAAATCCATGTATACATATATATACATACGTGGGCGTACCCAGCATCTTGACCAGGGGTATCTAAATTAGGGGTAATAATATAAGTAAAAATATATGTTTGATAGTTCTTAGTTTTTGAAGGAATGAAAAATGTTACTGTATTGTAAAACTTTATTTGAATAGTATAAAAATTTTAATTTGATAATGACATTCTGGATTGCGACTGCTACCAGGGGGGGGGGGGGAGCGCCCATCTATATATATATATATGGCTCTCTGATACCTTAGTTATCCTGTTTCTTTGACAACTTGGCTCTTCTCTCTCGAAAGTCTGCCAACCCCTGGTCTAGGGTGAGTGTCCCATCGTCATGATATTCAGCTTTCGTATATAATATGTGGTTAACTTTTCCAAAGTCTTTTACTTCGAAAACTCCATTTATCTTAGATTTGAATGATTGGATGGTTACGTCATCATTTGAAAGAATGATGAGATCAACGTAAACTCCAATAATTAAGTGATGTTGTTTGGTGAAATGAACACATGGGTCTACTTTTGATCTTATTAGTCTAATTGATTTCAAGAACTCGTCCAAGCGAACATTCCACTCTCTTCCTGATTGATGTAGACCTAGCAGACTCTTCTTTAGCAAGCAGATATATCCCTTTTCATCCGCATCTGTGTACATCGTAAATAGTTCATGTATATGGTCTCTTTTAATATTCCATTCAGGTAAGCTGCTGTGATGTTCAGGTGATGAACTTTCCAGCCACGCTCCACTGAGAGTGCAAGCAAAGTTCAAATAGATTTTATCTTCACCACAACTGCTGAAAAAGTCTCATTGAAATCAATTCCTTCCACTTGTGTGAAACTACGGACAACAAGCCTGGCTTTGTACCTTTCTAATTTGCCATTTTGGTCAAACTTCCTTTTGAAAACCCATTTGTTTTGCACTATTCTTCTTCCACCAGGTCGTGGTACTATTTCCCATGTATCATTTCGTCTTAAGTTTTCTAACTCTTCTTGAATGGCCATTTCCCATTCATTTGCTTCTGGAGACAATAGAGCTTGTTTTATCGTCATTGGGTCTTTTACCGAATCTTGCCGTTTAACAGAATTGCATATGTGGCATGTCACTTGTTTTAGTTTCTTTGTCGCCAACCGTTTTAAACGTCTTGATGTTGATGGACCACCTAATGTCATTGTATTGTTAGAGGATAGAATACTAATAGGGGTGTTTGCAAGAGTTGATGTAACAACTTGCATACTTGTTGAGTCCAAGTTTACATTTACATTTGTTATTATGCTCGCCGGTGGAGTTATATAAATCTCCCCCTTACCATCAGCTTCAAGACTCCAACTCTGTGCATCATTACTTTCTTCATTCTCAATGTGGATTATAGCAGTATCTTCGATATTGTGGCTTTCTATGTCTTGAATAGATTTCAGTTCTTTCTTGCAGGGAAATTCATTTTCTTCAAAAATTACATTCCGGTTGACAAAGAAAGTGTTACGCTTCATGTCCCACAACTTATAGCCTTTAACTCCATCTGGATAATCCACAAATATGCACTCTATAGATTTGGGGTCTAATTTACTATGTCTGAATCTGCGATTCACCACACTCCATGTCTTGCAACCGTACACTCTTGGATGATCAATTGAGGCTTCTTTACCAAACCATAGTGCGTCGGAAGCATTTCCGTCAATAGATTTGGAGGGACACTTGTTCCTAATGTAGCTTGCTGTACATACTGCAACAGCCCATAAAGTTCTTTTAAGTTCTGATTCGATTAGCAGACACCTAGTCATATCCAACAACGTCTGATTCATCCTTTCAGTGACGCCGTTTTGCTGTGGGGTATCGGGAACTGTTAGTTGTCTTCGTATTCCATGCTTAAGTAGATACTCATTAAATTCTTTGCTATCATACTCACCGCCGTTATCGCTTCTCTGCGTTCCTATCTTGCGCTTATGGAGGTTTTCAACCATCCGCCTATATTCATCAAATTTACTAAGGACATCGCTTTTTGCCTTCATTGGATACACAACTGTATATTGAGAGTAGTCATCAATAAAAGTAACAAAGTACTTTGATCCTCCCGCTGATGTTGGTTCTATTTTTCCAACTGCGTCAGAGTGGACCAATTCCAATACTTCTTTTGCTGTGGTAGCATCACCTTCTGGGAAACTTCTTTTCCCATCATTTATCCCATTATCATTTCATTTATCCCATCATACAGATAGAACACGTTTTTTGGGGATCTTTAGTCGATTTACAATGCTGTGCTCCACTTCTTAATTGTTTTATGATATTATAATGGAGGTGTCCAAGTCGGCGATGCAATAAAGATTTATCAATGAGTTTTGCAAACTTTGCCACTTTACGGTATTCTTCAACTGCAGAAAGTCTGCCACTGCGTTTTGCCGTCAGCAAAATCTGTCCATTTTTCTTGATAACTCTTGCTTCATTATTTACAAATTGTATTTTAAGTCCAAACTCTTCACTTCTACCAACTGATAATAGGTTTCCGTCTAATCCAGGTACATATAAAACATTGTCCGTATGCGCATGTAATCCACCATTTGCTTCACATAACTGATGTCAACATGCCCCACACCTTCAACTCGAATTTCATCTTTGTTGGCATTGGCAACTTTAACGCTCGAATTCATTTTTTCTGAAACTTGAAAATTTTTCTCGGTATGACGTGATGTGGTCTGTGGCACCACTATTCAGATACCAAACAAATGGATTTTCTACTGCTCCATTCTTTGCAGATAACGCTGAATGTACAACTTACTTTACCTTATATTTTCCATTTTGTTCATTTACATCATTGCTGTTTACTGTACAGTTGTAGTCTTCAGGGCAGCTTTTTGAAATATGGCCAAATTTATTGCAACACAAACATTTTATATGTCTTCCTTCTCTATTATAGTCTCTTTGGGATAAACCTTTGTGCTCCAGAATAGTTTTTTCACTTTTAAATTAATTTGAATGCTTATGTTTAGCTCCACTCCTTTTTTGTATAAACATAGCCTTGCAATCTGTGTCTTTTTCTTCATCTCGGCGATTTATTCTTTTCTCTTCTACCAAAAGTTTAGCTTTCACCTTTTTAGTCGTTAGACTTTCTTGTTCAAGATTGAGAATTAGGGCTTCATACGTCTTTGGAACATCCAATAACATCACCAATGCAACTTCTTTATCATTAAGAACTTAACCACTGCTGGCTAATTTTCGATGAATATCCATTAAACGTTCAAGATAATCTTTCATCTCTTCATTGTTTTTCATTTTTATGTTGAAGAAATCCCACATTAATTGTAGAATATACAGCAAGCCGCATTTGGAATTAATTTCCTCAAAAGCATTTCCTGCTTCTCTCGCGGTAATACAGATCTCAATATCATCTAAATACGTATCATCAACAGCAAGGAACATAAAAGGTAATGCTCGATTAATAATTTTCTTTTCGTCAGTCGTCATTTTGGATTCAAAACCAGGGATCAATGGCTTCCCAGTATCCCTTCTGTACCAAAACTGCTCTGGCACGAATAGCCCAGGAATGATAATTATCACTCGATAATTTAGGGATTCTGAATTATTCATGGCAGCCATTCTTCTTTATTTTAAAGTTCTGATTATAATCCGTAATATTTAATAACTTCTAAGTGCATCTGCTTATGTAATTTACCATAGAACAAAAAAATTCTGAGCATTTGCGAAAACGAAAGTACGTCTTCTTACCGTTTCACAGATAAACAGCCTGGGCATCCATAACCTGTTAGTTTTAGCAGAGATAGTGGGTGCTATGGTAAATAATAAACATTACGACTATATTAGATAGAACTATATTTAAACGAAAAGAAATACATCACTTAACATCTCACACAAACATACAAAACAAACGCGCGACTACATAAATATCGAACATAAACAAAACCCGACCATTGCCATTCTGACAACACAATAAAGGGTGTTGCCATTACAAACATAACTAAAGTTACAATATGGGCTTAGGCACAACTAATAGCATATTTCTTACAATTATAAATCATGAAGTAAAAGTACAGGCAACCCTTGAATCACGCGGCAAATGGGTTCCATGCTATTCAAAACCGTGTTATACGAGACTTAGAATTCATACATATGTGATGATTGTGTTCCTTGTTATTGAAAATCGTGTTATTCGATACTCCAGATACATACATAAATGGGCATTCGATTCCAAATGTTTATTATAAAAGTAAAAACAAAAACACAATTATTATTACCTACTTACATAT
Source organism: Amaurobius ferox (assembly GCA_951213105.1). Lineage (NCBI taxonomy): Eukaryota > Metazoa > Arthropoda > Arachnida > Araneae > Amaurobiidae > Amaurobius > Amaurobius ferox. Next base: position 29,287,163 of record OX578141.1, on the reverse strand, counting down.
TTACATAATGTTTCCTTAATTATTCTTCATCAGTATTATTATAGAAAAGTTGAATTATCTTATAATGGGTAGAGGGTTCTCATCACTGGAAAAACTTACAGTGCTAAGATCATTGGCGCTGGAAAATTGCATTTTTTTTTATTTTCTCACTGACTATAATCACAAACCCTTATATTATGTATATAATGTACATAAACTTTTATATTATGCATATAATGTAATTAGGTGTAAATTAAATATACACACAGTGATTTAAAACAAATTTGCACGTAAGCTTGCACTAAATGAATTTTCCTCTGATTCTGCTGATAACCTGAATTCTAATGAGGTAGGTCTCCGTTGATAACAGTAAAAAATAATGACATTGTTTGCTGAATGTTATTAATTGTACAAATTTTAGTCAAATGCAAAAATTTCTTCTTAGAATTATTAAAGAGGAAACTTTGAAAAATGTGCAATTAAAGTACCGTGTTATTCGAGGGTTGGCACAATTTTTGACCGTGTTATATGAATTTTCGTGTAATTCAATTACAGTGTTATTCGAGGGTTGCCTGTATATTAAATTTACTTAAGAATAACTTATTAGTTGTTGCAAAAAGGACTGTATCCACCAGGTGCAGAGGCGTCATCAAGGGAAGGGTTTTGGGGGTTATAACCCCACCTGTGAACCCAATGAAGTTCGAAAAAATAGATATTTGGAGAAATGGGTAGCAAAATATTTACTTACCAAAACCCCATCCAAAGTGTTTTTCTGGTGACATTGCCGTCTTACTGCATCTAAAAAAATATTATCTTCATTTTAATGTACCTTTAATTAGATGAAAGGATTCTAAACCTCTGCAATAAGTATCCAGCTAGCTTAATCTTAAACAATCTAACTGAATTATGGGGGGGGGGGGGGGAAAGTTTATTATTTGTAATATAAATGTAAGTACATAATAGGATTGTTTTTTATGTTCAGTTTTTTTTTTTTCCTTTTCAGATCTCTCAGAAGAACACATATTAAACCAAAAAATTGTAGAACTCTATGAAAGATTAAAACATGCTGAAATGTTGAACTTAGAAAGGAGAAGTGATATTGCTCAGTTAAGAAAAAATTTTGGAACTTTATTGTATGCAGTTAGCAAAGGTGGATTCTTAAATTCTTCAACGCAAGTGAACAAAAATATTTTATGGAGTGATTCACAAACTTTATTAGCTGACATTCAGAGTGGTGTGGATCTTCAACTACCATCCATTCATCATTTTCTTCCTCATTTGCTTAGTTCTCCAGATAGCTTATCACCTAGTATAAAAATATCTAGAGGTAGAAGTGGAGGTATGTAAATATTATTTTCTAATGTACAGTTTCATGAGAAAATTAGATCACAGCATAAAATACTGCCCAAATGAAATGTTAAGTATAGTAATAACTGTGCTAATAAAGTGTTATTTTTCACAGTGAATGTAACTGCTGCTTGTGAGAGTACATAAAAAAAGAGTAATACAGGTTTCGTACACGTCCTTGAAAACTTTGAAAAGCCTTTGAAAATTAGCAGACCATTTTCAAGGTACTTAAAAGTACTTGAAAACATAAAACATGATTGAAAAATCTTTGAATATTTTTCTTTCGCTGGAAGTAAAGCAAGTCATCCGAAGCTGGCAGTAAATCCTTTTCCCCACTTTCGCGGACCCATCCTTATTTTCCCCAAACTCCGATTTCATATTTACAAACTCGGTACCCTCTTACCCATCCTTATTTTCCCAAAACTCCGATTTCATATTTACAAATTCGGTACCTGTTGCGATAAGAGACCGTAGGAAAGGAAAATTAAATTAATAAAAGCAGATCATTAAAATTTCCTGTAATCTCCTATTACAAGCATCTAAAAGGGGATCGGACAGGCTTATGTAGTCATTAAGACAATTAAATTAAAATTATAGTGTTATAATTAATGTTAGGGTGTCGTGCAATGGGAAATTAATCTTTAAAAAAGAATTCAATGCGTTGAGTTTGTTAAGTGTAGAATAATTATAAATTGACTACATGAAGAGTCAGGGAACATATTAATACAAAAATAATTAAAAAAAATAGCTGAATATCTTGCTTTAATTTTACTGTAGCCCAATATATCTTGTTCACAGTTTATATTGGGAGAAATCATAATATTACTATCCCTATGATATTAGACTACAGACTTTCCCTATGATATTAGACTACAGCATTGAACAGTCTCATAATTGTCTTGAAACAAGAATAAAATATTGATGGGTGTTCTCACCTTTATCGTTCATAACCAGGACCCATTCTGTATTGGATGGTCCTGAGTTGAAATATTTCACCTGCATCACAGTAGGACAATGGCGAGGTTCATTTTATGCTGATTTTCTATTTTGTATAGAGATTATATTTTATTACCTTGACCACAGGACAATCTTTTGAACCTCTTCAAAGTAGTATACTCAATAAAATAATATTGATAAAATTCATTATATTCGTCATAGCTATGCAGGATCTTATCTATACAAGAGTGCATTTAAAAAAAGAGGAAACAAGTAAATAAATTCAAGACCATTCTTTGCAAAATTATTCAGTTCTTTAATAAGCAACAAAAAGCAATATAATTTCAAAATTAGAATAATTCATGTCATCTAACTATTATCTTCTTATTCGTGGAATTATTATATCATAAATGATGTATCAAATCTTAGTTTATCAATCAAACAGTAAGATAGACAATATTGAATATTCGTGTACACAACTTAGATTATAAAATAAATTAACTTCTTGTTCATCAACCAATGTAACAATCACAATATCTACTAGATCTCAGTCATTGAATATCACCTTCAAAATTCTATGAGCAAACATGTAGTAGCTGTAAACCGAGCATCTGCACTGTGCGCGTAAGTCACGGCTAATTGTGTAGGTTATGAAGTAGCAGTTAACCTCGCACCTCCGATACGCTTGCATGTTACAACTACCCGTACAGTAAAGTAGCTGTCGATCGCACACTTCCGCTACGCGTGCAAGTCACGACTAACAGCGCAGTTCATGAAGTAGCTGTCATTCTCGCACCCCAGCTACTCGCACATGCCACGGCTACCGGCACAGTTCTTAAAGTGGCTGTCAATCACCCATCTTCGCTACACGCGCAAGTCATGGCTAACTATGTAGTTTATGAAGTAGCTCACCCCCGCTACACGCGCAAGTCACTGCTGATGATACAGTTAATAAAGTAGCTGTCGAACGCACATTTCCGCTACGCGCGAAAGTCACGTCTAAAGGTACTGTTTGTTAGACCTAACTCGTACTTTTAATTAAATAATAAGGTACAGAAGCCGTTTCTTGATAGACCATCTTTATTCGGCACTTACAAACAAAACATGAACTACGCACTTCTCCAGCTAGATAAATATCGTACAAATACCTTTTCTTCGCTCATGACGTCAGATGTTGCCATGGTAACTTATAGGGAATGGAAAATATTGTAGAGGGCGTGTAGACTTTCACTTATAATAGGAATTAAACAGGTACAGTTCATAACGTAACTGTCGATGATGCACCTCCGCTATGCGCCAAAGTCATGGCTTACGGTGCAGTTTATGAAATAGTTGTTGACCTCGTGCCTCCGCTTCTCGCACAAGTCACGGCTAACGGTGCATGTTAATCAAAGGGATTCCTATGACGACCGTGAGGTTTACAAAGAATAACGGTGAAGTTTAGAAAGTAGCTATTGACCTCGCACCTCCACTACGCGCGCAAATCACGGCTGTCGCTATAGTACATAAAGTAGCTGTACGTCGAACATCTTCGCTACGCGCGCAACTCACGTCTAACGGTACAGTTCTTAACGTAAATGTAGATCACGCACCTCCGTTACGCTCTAAAGTCACGGCTTACGGTGAAGTTTATGAAGTAGTTGTTGACCTCGCACCTCCGCTACGTACGCAAGTCACGGCTAACTGTGCATATTAATCAAAGGGCATCCTATGACGACCGTGAGGTTTACGAAGGATAACGGTGCAGCTCATGAAATAGCTGTCGACCTCTCACTTTCGCTATACGCGCGCAGATCACATCTAAAGATACAGTTCATAAAGTAGCTGTTGATCGCACACCTCCGCTATGCTCGCATGTCATGGATAAAGGCACAGTTCTTAAAATAGCTGTCGATCGCGCACCTCCGCTACGAGCGTAAGCCACGACTAATTATGCAGTTCACGAAGAAGCTATCGATCGTGCACCTCCCCTACGCGCGCAAGTCACGGCTAACCTTATAGTTTATAAAGTAACTGTCGATCTTTCACCTCTGCTACGAGCGCAAGTAACGGCTAACGGTGCAGTTTATTAAGTAGCTGTTGTGTACCCGTCCGCTGCGCGGGCTCATGGCTAATGACACGTAGATTACATGCGTCTTCGCATCAACTGTAAGTTTTATATATTATAACGATAACCCCGCTCCATGCAATAACAATACACACGTTACGCTGACATATGCAATTCTTGTTGCAGATTTACAAAATGAAGTGTCTTTTATTAGCGGATGTATGTAATTCGCGTACAATACATGCAATAGCGATAATTCTACTGCATGTAACAACAATATACACGCAGCGCGGGCGCTTGTAATTCGTGTGCAATTCAAACAATAACCAAATTCCATTCATTAACGATATTCCCATAGTGCGGGCACATGCTACCCACGTAGCGTTGCAGTAGCTTCCGATCACAAACCCGCCTGCTACGCGGGCTCACAGTTGCTTCGCGGACGCATACAATCCCCATCAGTTACATACAGTAACTATCAATTGACCAGCTAGACTTTTCTCTTTAGGACGTATTTCAAAATTTTATGTGGTGATTTTATGGAGCTCTTTGGAATTTTATATGGTTGTTTAATTCAAGTTTTTCCTTCTTTTCTGCTTATTGGCAAGCATAAAGTAGTTTGAAATTGAAACTGACAATGCTTTTTTATTTATAGCATCAGAAAAGACTGTAATTAATATATTATAACATATGAAAAATATTTTTAACATTTAAATGTATTTTGTCACTAAAATCATTTAAACCTCATTGACTGATAAGAAAATTTTAGAAAACACGATTTAATATTCTCCTTTTTAATAAATTCTAAAATTATATAAATTTGATAATTCTTATTGGTAGCTAGCCGCCTTCGGCGACCAGCCTGTTCGCTACCCTTGAAAATTCTAACCATGGCAAACTCACTGGCGCCATAACCCCGTGGAGTTAACAAAGTTTGTTTTAGTTTAATGACGTATATTCATTATTTGGCAGGCACAAATATCGAATGTTCCATTCGATTTCGCTATGCGTATCTGACGCAACCTCGTCAGAACCGTGACGTCATAACCTCGACCACCTCCCGTCCACCATAGAAACACCGTGCGTCTGCGCGCGCATATGGGTGAAAAATCGATCCCTTCTTTCTCGGTTTGGCCAGGAAATTGAAAATCATTACTTCCTTAAAAATCCGGATCGTGCGGCTACTTTTTCTTATTTCTTGACCAGTTTGGGCTTGTAAGAAAGCCTGATTTGAGCTTTCTAAAATTGTAAATTATTAGTCGAAATTGTGGGTACTTTTCCCGGCGCGAGGATTTAAAAACGAAAGTTCGTTCTTTTGAACTGAAAGTGACTTTTGTCTTAAAATCTTTAAAAAAGTATTAGAATTTGTACCTGAGATTTGAAATTCATCTATTTTTACTCGCAATTGTCTGCTCTTTCCGGTCGTCTGATTTGTTTTTTTCTACGACGTCTGGATAGTGGAGAAAAATGGGGGAAAACGGTCGAAATCGCATAAAACATTAAATAACAAAAAAATTATTCAAATTTTAAAAATCGGTTTTCACGTGTCACCCCCCCCCCCCGGGTCTCCGATTGCCAAATTTCGTATCTCCGCTGAGCCTACAGTGTATAAGACACACAGGCAGACATTGCCTTTTATTATATAGAGGATGCGTATCTGACGCAACGTCGTCAGAACCTATCCCACCTCCCCTTCCCCATAGAAACATCGTGCGTCTGCGCGCGCATGTGGGTGAGAAATCGATCCTCGCGGTTTGGCCGAGAAATTGAAAATCATTACTTCCTTAAAATCCGGATCGTGGAGCTACTTTTCCTTATTTCTTGACCAGATTGGGCTTGTAAGAAAGCCTGATCTTTGAGCTTTCTAAAAATGTAAATTATTAGTCGAAATTGTCGGTACTTTTCCCGACACAAGGATTTTAAAACGAAAGTTCATTTTTTTGAGCCGAAAGTGACTTTCGTTTTAAAATCTTAAAAAAATATTTGAATTTGACCCTGAGATTTGAAATTGATATATTTTTACTCGCAATTGTCTGCTCTTTCCGGTCGTGTGATTTTTTTTCCCTACGACGTCTGGATGGTGGAGAAAAAAGGAAAAGAAAAACGGTCGAAATCGCATAAAACATTAAATAACGACAACAAAAAAAATTCAAATTTTAAAAATCGGTGTTCACGTGTCAACTTCCCCCCCTCCCCGGGTCTCCGATTGCCAAATTTCGTAGCTCTGCGACACGCGGTCGCTGAGCCTATAGTGTATAAAACAGACAGACAGACATTACCTTTTATTATATAGACTTGCCGCCTTCGACGACCAGCCTGTTCGTTACCCTTGGAAATTCTGACCGTGGCAAACTCGCTTGCGCCATAACCCCGTGGAGTTGTTGTTGTGACCCAAACCATCCGACCTACCAGAAAGGTGTAAGATAACTATTTGGACGGCCAAGAAGTGCCACCCAATTTAGACCGGAACCCAGTGGGGGAGGCATCCACAGGGACCGTACCCTCCTTCCCCTACCACCAATCTCTCGGAAGGACTTGCTGACCCACATGTCTAACGTGATTATACTCCGCGTGAACACGGCGGCAGTTTTGGCAGTGGCGGGAATCGAACCCGGGCCTACCGAGTACAATTCCTGCGCGATAACCATTGGGCTACCGCGCCCTCAACCCCGTGGAGTTAACAAAGTTTGGTTTAGTTTAATGACGTTAAAACTAGAAATTTTAAGATGAAAAATAATGTTCTAGTGGGGGTTCTTGAAAATTTATTTTTAAAGCAAATTTATTATAATGTTTGTGAACTGTGAGATTCTGTGTTCGATGCTGCTCAGTGAAAAAAAGTTTTTTTTTTAAGATTGTCCCCACCACCACTCGATGCATAGGCGTGCGCCCGGGGTGTGCTGGGTGTGCTACAGCACACTCTAATGCTCGAATTTTTTAGAAGCTTTGCAGGAATTAATTGAAACTACTCGCCTTTCCGTCGTCAAGATTAAAGCAAGGGGTCTTGTCCATGAGCTAAATTCGTTGACGTTTATTTTTTCCTTAAACATGTTGCACTCTATTTTGCACATGTTATTGAAAGTTAGTAAATCTCTGCAAAGTCCGCGTCTGAACTTGCTTACTGCATTCACTAGAGTTAAAAAATTACGAAATTCTTTATCTGCAATGAGAGATAATCTAAACGATTTTAAACTCATTTTTAATGAAACTATGGAACTTTGTGAAGAGAAGGGAATACTAATCCCTCCTCAGGAGAAGAGAAAACCGTCCACACGCATTGACGACAACATCCAAACCCAGCATCATTTCAGTACGCGAGAAGATTATGAAAGAATAACTTCTTTCTACCCAATCCTTGATTCAATGATCTGCGGAATCGATCAGTGTTTTGAACAGGAGATGTCTCAACTTGTCATAGCAATGGAAGAATTGTTGAATTTAAATAATGATAGAAACAACTTGAAATTAATTTCCGACCAATTTAAAATATCTTTCGATGAGTTAGAAGCGGAAATAAGATTGCTGCGAAGTAATAATTGTCCTTTTCTAAAAGGAAGTACGACAAACATCATCCGAGAGTGGTTGGATTGGTTTAAACTATCGGAACGTTCGTCAATGTATGGTTCAGTTTACAACTTTATCAAGTGCTTTGCCACCTTGCCAGTTACCAGTTGTTCCTGTGAAAGAGCATTCTCAAAATTGTCTTAGGTGAAGAGTAAATTAAGAAGTACAATGTTACAACGCTTAGATTCCCTAATGATTTTGTACATTGAACAGGAGTTGGCTTCATCAGTTAGCTATTCCGAAGTAATTGAAGAATTCAAATCTATTATACCAGGTGAACGGCGTCTTATTTTATAACATATGCTAAGAGGCAAAACTATATTAAAGGAATTTATCCAGCAGTATGTATTGTTTCTTTTTCATTTCTCAAATTGTCTATGATTTTAGTCATTTTAAAATCCCTATCTGAACCTGGAGCATTGGTCACCACATTAATTTTTATATTTTCTGGAAAATCTATGCCCGTCAATATATCCTTCGGGTAACAAGAAAAGATTGTACTATGTTGAGCTGTTAAAATTCCAGGCCATTAATTCAAATACCTTCTTTTTAAATAGCGGATCCACACATGGACTTCCATTAGCTTTTAAAGTTACTTCGCCTGCACAACCTATAAGTACTTAAAATAGCTGCTGAATAAACTATTAAGTTCTTGAATCACAGCTTCAAGAGGTGAAAGCCAAAATGTTTTTTTATTTTTTTTCCTAATTCATTTTGATCTTGTTATCACTGGAATTTTGAAATTATACTTCATAATTCTTATTTGTGCTCGGAAATTTCTTTATTGCGACAATCTTTGACATTCTCTTTAATTTTTGCAGTTCGTCGCTGAAATTTTACGGTTATTTCATCTTGCAATCTGCGATTTTCAGTACCAATATGTTTTAATTCATTGTGGTAGATAAAAAAATCCAGATTGATTATTATGAATAATGTGCTCGCTTTCACTATTATATTATCTTGGGTTGTGAATAGGGTCAATCCATCTCAAGTGGTCCAATTACAAAATTTCTGGTTCGGTGACAAAATTTCAGTTGGCTGCTCGACCATTAAATAAAAAAAAATGATTTGTCTGTTGTTACTCCTATGCACCAAGAGTTCAAAACCACTAATATATTTTTTTTACTTGCTTTCTTTTAAAAATAGCTGTAGTCTTTAAATTAAAGTTTTTCTATAATTTATTCTATATTTATTTTCTATAATTATATATATATATATATATATATATATATATATATATATATATATAAATTTTTTAATTAACTATCAAACAACTTCGGTTAGCTTGTAAGGGAACGTCCATATATTACGTCATCATTTTGAGGGGAGGGGGGTGGAATGATGACGGTCTGATGACTGAGGGGGAGGAGGGGGTTCTGTTAATGATGACGTAATCAAGGGTAATGTACACAATTACAAAAAAAATTATTAATTAAGGTCTGATGACGGGAGGGGGGGGGGAGGCAGTAGGCCGATGATGACGGTTGATGACACAGGGGGAGAGGGGTCGAAAAATTTTTAAAAACTGATGACGTAATATATGGACGTTTCCTAATATACGCATACATTTTTTTTTATGTGCAGCACACCCTAATAAAAATGTGCGCACTCCTATGACTCGATGCATACATGCACCGCGACAATCTCCATAACTTTATTTTTATTTATTTTTTTTATTTCTTCAGTGTTTAAGTTTTTTCATTGTGGTCCCAACCACCATCCAATGTACATCGCCACAATTCAATCCAGCATAATGAGCCAAAAACCTTATAAAAAGCAAACACTAATTCAGTTTTTAATTGTCCCTAGGCCAAAAAGCAATCACTGATGACATTTGCAAATATAATTTAATACCCATGCGAATATCCCCCAAAACCGTCGCTATAGCAGCACGGTGCGTCTGCGCGCGCATGTGGGTGAAAATCGAACTCCTTTCGCCGTTTCGCCGAAAAATTTAAAATCATGACTTCCTTAAAATTCGGATCCTGCGGCTATTTTTTATTATTTCTTGACCAGATTGGGCTTGTAAGAATGCCTGATCTTTGAGATTTCTAAAAACGCAAATTATTAGTCGAAATTGTCGGTACTTTTCTCTATGCGAGGATTTAAAAACAAAAGTTCGTTTTTTTGAGCCGAAAGTGACTTTTGTTTTAAAATCTTTAAAAAATATTAAAATTTGTCCCTGAGATTTGAAATTGCTATATTTTTACTCGCAATTGTCTGCTCTTTCCGGTCGTGTGATTGTTTTTTCTACGACGTTTGGATGGTGGAGAAAAAAGGGGAAAAAATGGTCAAAATCGCATAAAACATTAAATAAAAAAAAAATAATTCAAATTTTAAGAATCGGTTTGCACGTGTTACCTCCCCCCCCCCCGGTCTCCGATTGCTAAATTTCGTAGCTCTGCGACGCGTGGTCGCTGAACCAATAGTGTATAAGACAGATAGACACACAGACATTGCCTTTTATTATTTAAGATGAACACAACTGTGCATGACTATAAACACATTTAATGTATAAATAGCTGTTAAGGATAAGTATGTTTACAGCAAAAAAAATCCCATTTATTATCAGTGCTCTATAACTTAGTACCTTCGATTATTTTATGTGCCCGTTTTTAGAGTGTCCCTTTATAGATTATTGAAGCATGTTGCCCTTTTTCAATCCTGGGGGAAATTCTGTTAATAGTTCTGTGAAAAATGAAATTTGATGGCAAATGAACAAAATTAATGTAGTTAAGTGATAATATAATAAATCTTATATTATTTTGAAATTTTAATAATCTTAAAGAGCAGTATTCCGGAGTTCTACATTGCATATGACATTAGATACTGAAAGCAAAGCTGTATATTGGTCTCATTTTCAATTTATTTACAACAATGGATATTATAATACCTCCTTTTGTGTTGTGGCTACGCAGACAGTGATTGAGGGTTGTCCTTTATTATAGTAGAAGATATCCTATGAATAAACCGATTTTTTAAATTACTTGCACACAGACTGCCTGCGGGCCTCACTAATTAGATATAAAGATTATATTATAAAGTTATATTATGAAATACAGAATTCTTGAAAATTTAGTATTTTAATTTGAAAAGTTCTTGATTTTTTCTTGGCTGGATCTATATGAATCCCGGTAATAAAAAAAGCTGTTTAATTATGAAGTCATTTACATGATATTTTATTTGTGCAGTATTTTATGTTGGAATCTACTTATTTATTGGTTGTGAATAAAGTTACATTTTGTATTTGCACTTTTATTGCTTGGAATATTTGTAAATTTTACATTATATATAATCCCTGGATGCAATACATAATTATTATTATTCTCTATAACAAAAAAATCGACGCACCAAGAAGGAGTTGTCCGATTGTAATGAAATTTCGTATGCAAAGACATTTTGAGCGAACATACAAATGAATAAAATTTGGTGTCTAATGAATAAATAAATAGTGGGAGCTCCAGCACATCGGAATTGCACATTCAGCAGGTGTATATCTGCAGGTGGGTATGGTCTGGGGTGCCATCTCCTTTGATAGCCGGACTCCTTTGGTAGTCATTTCTGGCACACTGACAGCACAAGTGGTACTTAGACAACATTCTACGATCGGTTGTGTTACCGTTCCTTAGGACTTACTTTTCAACAAGATAATGCTCGGCCACATGCGGCACGTGTTGCTACGAATTGTCTTCAAGCTTGCCCAACACTTCCTTGGCCAGCTAGATCTCCTGATCTCTCTTCCATAGAGCACATTTGGGACGTTATGGGAAGGCGATTGCAACCATCCTGGAATGTTGACGATTTAGCCCGACAGTTGGAGACAATTTGGCAAGACCTTCCTCAGTACACCATCCATGAACTTTATCAGTCTATGCCACGCCGGGTGACATCTTGCATCCAGGCCAGAGGTGGACCAACTCCTTATTGACTTCGTCCCTTTGTATACGGTCAAACTCTAAATCATTAAATTGTTCTGAAATTTTCATCATTTCTTTTTCTATGTATGTTCTTCACATCCACCAATTTTTATCACAATCGGACATCTCCTTCTTGGTGCTTCGATTTTTTTGTTATAGAGTGTATATATATAATTATTATTATATAATTATTAGATATATAATTATGATCCATTGTTAAACTCTACTTATACAACTGATACTACATGAAAGCTGAAATTTTAAAATATTTAATTAATATGAAATTAATGTAGAAATTACTGTAAAGGCCCCTGTGAACGATATAAGAAGTTGAATCAATAAATTGAACCATTGACTTATTGTGTGAACTTGTATCCTGTAATATGAAAGTTGAACAGTACAATTTCTTGCATGTAGCTTCTTGAATGAACCTTTTCAACTGCAAAGATCATACAATTTCTTGACTACAACTGACCAATTAGAACACTCATTGCGTATGATGTCATGAATCCTTTTTACATTTTTTCACAGACTTTCACATTGTTCGTGCATGAGTTGCATATTTGATAACATTATTCAAGCATTTCTTATTGACTACTTTACTTAATATGCATTTTTAAATTAAATAATTTGAATTTAGTGTATTTCATTTTAATTTTTCTTTAAAGACTGTTTTTCTTTTTTTCTGTCCAAAATTCTATTACTTTATTCTTTATGTCCAAGACTCTATTTCTATCTAATTTTACGGGAAGATCTCAAAGTTAAATTTAAAAAAAAAATTTCATTGAAATTTAACTTTGTTGGCAATTAGTGTTGCAAGAAAATTAAGTATTTATTATTAAAAACTTCAACTATTTAGCATATATATTAAATTTATGCTTTGTTTACAATACTCATACATAGATGGTGCCAGTATCATTTGCAGATTGATAATTTAAAATGAGAAACTTTTTCATATTTAGGGAGATTTATGCCAAATTAATTAAATTTTATTTATCGGATTTTAATTTTTTATTTACATATCATTTTCCTTAATATTTTTCAAAACAATTGCCATATCCATTAAATTAAAGGTAGAAACTTTTAACTGATACATGACATTATAAACGTTTCGATAAAAAAAAAATGTATTTATAAATTAAACACACAGCACTTACACATAAAGAAAAAAATAATGAAGAAATGCATTTACAAATGCATAACGAAGTAATCAAAATTATTAAATAACAAGATCGTCTGAGCCCAAGTCAACTGCAGATGAATAACAATAAAATTGCATATTCAATAAGTTGAATCGTGTAAACAGACCACTTTTTTGGGAATGAAAGAAACAGTTTGTTCAATAGATCACCTCGTGTGAATTGAACGTTGTATGAGCAGAATTTGAATGGTCAATTTATTGATTCAACTTCTCGTATTGTGTACAGGAGTATCATTACAGTATAAAGACACACACAGCAAGCAACAAGTAAACAAACAATAACACCGAATCTAGAAGAGTAGAAGTCGAAGTTAATACGAGGCATGTTTTTTAAGTAAGTACCGTTTTGGAATTAAAAAAAGACGTGCAAAGATATCGCAATAATTTTATTTCTACATGAAAGCCTGTACCTTAATCTACTTTTCTACATAATTTCCGTGAATATTGAGGCACTTGTCATAACGTGGCACCAGTTTTTGAATACCCTCCTCATAAAATTCTGCCGCCTGACTTGTTAACCACTGTATCACAACTGTTTTGACTTCGTTATCGTCTTGAAGACGCTGACCACCCAGGTGTTTCTTCAAGTGCAGGAACAAATGGTAGTCGCTGGGCGCCAGATCAGGGCTGTATGGAGGATGATCTAGAGTTTCCCATTTAAAAGATTTGATGAGATCTTTGGTCCGATTAGCCACATGTGGACGGGCATTGTCATGCAGCAAAACGATACCCTTACTCAACTTGCCACGTCTTTTGTTCTGGATTGCACGACGCAGATTGTTCAATGTCTCACAATAAGACGCTGCATTGATTGTCTCATTACGAGGCAGAAACTCCACTAGCAATACTCCTTTTTTGTCCCAAAAAAACTGTGCACATGATTTTCCGGGCAGAAATTGTTTGCTTAAACTTCACTCTTTTGGATGATGATGAATGTCGCCATTCCATGGATTGTTGTTTTGATTCTGGTGTGACGTAGGCCACCCATGTTTCGTCACCAGTAACAATTTGGTCTAAAAAATCTTCACCTTCATTGTGGTACCGCTCAAGGAAAGTCAATGCACTGCCTAAACGTTGGGTTTTGTGAAAATCCGTCAACATTTTTGGAACCCAACGTGAACACAATTTCCGGTAATTCAAGTTCTCGGTCACAATGCGATACAAAACACTACGAGAATATTGAGGAAACCAGTCGCACATTGATGAAATTGTAAAGCGTCTGTTTTCTCTCACCTTTTCTTCCACTTTCTGCACCAAATCTTCATTAAAGACCGAAGGACGCCCACTCCGTTCTTCATCATGCACATTTGTGCGGCCATCTTTAAATGCTCTCACCCATTTCCTTACCATTCCATCACTCATAATGTTTTGTCCGTAAACTTCACAGATCTCACGATGAATATCGATCGGTTTTACGCCTTTAGCACTAAGAAATCGTATAACAGCCCGTACTTCACAATCGGCGGGACTCACGATTGTCGGAGGCATCTTAAACACTCAGTAAACAACGTATACAATGAAGAATCAGACTGTAATGGCGTCAGTGCGTAGACAAGAGATGTAGGTAACCAGCGCGCATGCGCGGAACGCCGACCGTAGCGCTGCGGCGGCGGAATCGCAAAACGGTACTTACATAAAAAACATGCCTCGTACCAATGGTACCATTCTTACAGTTAACATTTAAAATATACAAGAGTCTTCTCTTATATGTCTGTATATGTATATGTATGTTTTATGTATAATACTAGTGAGTGCTCATGAAATATTATGGTAAAACTTTTAGAAAAACTGAAAAAAACTTTCATGTCTTGTATCTTAAGGAGTTTAAATATACTGAAATCACATCTCAGAAAACATTCAGGAGAGATTAGAGTATTATAATACCTGGTTGCTAATCTGTCCTCAATGGTTTCTCCCTCTCTGAGAAGGGAGTTCTTTTGTTACTCACACTGGAAATTACATTATTTGATATATATTTAAAGTGCTATTTCTTGGTCAAATAGGAAGTGTCCAAATTTGTAAAAAAACTTAAATTAAAGAAAAATTAGTAGCCGGCCTTTTAAACTAAATAATCAGTATTTTGGTAAAAAAATTTAAAATTGCCTCAAAAATTAATTAAATGCTTAATGTTTTGGGATGTCCAGAAAAACAAATATCGTGAAACACCATAAGTTCTATAATGATAAACAGTGTAAAGAGTTTAAACAAAATTAGATAATAATTAGTTATCATAAATGTTTAAAATATTCAGAAAATGAATAAAAGAAAAATTTGTAAATTTTAAAATGTGAAATGGAGAAAAATGGGAGATAGTGGCAATGACTTAAAGAAACTTAAAATTAGAAAAGAATAAGAAAACATATAAAATAAGTGTTAAAAATTTAGTAAGCACCAAAAATAAGAAGATAGTAATAATAAATGCACTAACAATATTACTCTATAAAAATATATTTATATGTTACCGTTAAAGCATATAATTCAGTTATTTCCTAGAATACCTAGTTATTTCATGAAAGAACCGATCAAGTCAGTTAAAGTGTGTAATAGTGTGTAATAAATTAATAATTCCACATTTTAATTATTTATTCTATGAAATAACTAGTTATTCTATAAATTAACTAATGGTAGACAGTTAAAGTGTAAAGTAAACAATTTGACTGAGTTATACAGCATACAAAATGTTATTTATACAAAGACACAATAAAATCATTTGTTACAACAGGGATTACTAAAATGGCATTTGGAATTGCATAGAACATTATTTCTAAAACAATACATTTTTTGTTGACACTCTGCGTTTTACATGAACTTTTTTTAAATCCCTGACCAGTATCTAAACTTTGAGCTGTAGCAACCGACCAGAACGATTTCTCTATATCTGGCACTTCTTCGATCTTAATTAATTTTTGTTCACAGACTCTGAACTGGAATATGGAATATAGCTGTTTTATGTGGCCGTTTCTTGTTTCCAATTGAAAAAAATCCTTCTTTGGTTATTTTCATGATAACAGCTAAAACAGATCTGGTGTCACCTCTTCCACTGTCAACTTCAGGTACTGGGATATGGACTGTAAACCCCACAGAGGCTTCAGAATGAGATTTATCTGACATTAATTTCATCTTCTTAGCTTGAATTTCCAAACATTCTTTAGAATTTTTTCTTTTCCTCTGAACATTCAGTTCATTAAAACACAATTTTCAGATCTTCTGTACAACTTTGTCTTCCAAAACATAGTCTTCTAAATATGATATGTCGACAGGCTCACTACATTTCGAACAAACTACATTTTCACTGCTTTCTTGTGAACAAACTATACATACTTTACTAATGGCATTATTTAACCTTGTTTTTTTAACCAGAACCTCATTATCAGCTGGAGACGAAGTACTCATTGCAATCAAAGCACCTTGTAATTGATCTTCATCATCCAGTGAATCAAATGCTTCCTTTGGAATAGGAGTTGTTGACAGTCCGACTTTAGCTGTGCAACCAAACATAGCTTCCTTCGTAAGGGACCTTTTAATACCAAAGTGCAATGCTCTGTTTTTCATAAACTGAATAAATTTTAGTCCATTAATCCAGAAAGTGCACTGGTTATCTTGCATCCATGTTGTCAACATGTTCTCTATGTCTTGATTAGCTCTCTCAACATTGCCTTGGTTTTGGCTATGTCTTGGTTTGCCATGCACAATCTTAAGCTCTGGCCAGGTTACTTTTAAGTCATCAATAAGTATATTTTAAAATTCTCTTCTATTGTCCAACTGTAATATACATGAGGGCTCCAAACAACAAGAATATATCAAGCAGCTATGCTACAACTTCTTCTGCTCTCTTTGTTTGAAGAGGTCTTAAAACAACAAACTTAGTAAGATGGTCTTGATAAACTAAAATAAATTTATAGTTTCCCCACACACACACACACACACACACACACATCAGGTTGTGATTGAAAATCTATGAGGTTTACCTGACATCTTGTGTTCATATGTGAAAAACCATAGGTTTAACAACAACACCTTGCCTGTTTTTCTTTTTTGTGACAAGGCTCGCAAAAATTCAGGGAAATCTTATATCATTTTGCGTAAAATTTCTATAATGATGATTACGTTCTTTTATCATTCGATCTCTTTCACCATGCTTAATAGATAAATGAGTTTCGTATAAAATGTCAAACAAAGAATCACTTGAACAATAAAATACTACATCTGGTTTTGCATCTATCACTGGGACTATTAATTTTTCTACTCCTTGAACTTCAAGAACATCATAATGTTGAAGTAACCAATAATCAATTGGCACTTTCTTATCTGATGTTTTAGATTTCTTTACAGCAGCTATCAAACATAATAACTTTTCATGGGTAAGCAAAGAACTGTTTGTTCTCTTTTACATCATACTTACTTACTAAATATTTAAACCTTTCTTTCATTGTGTCTTTTTTTTTGCCATCACTTAAGAAATTCATCATTCAAGTCAACTTAAGGTTTTAAAAAATGTGCACTTTAACGTAAGAAACTTTATTATTAAATTAACGTAATTATGAAACTTGAGAAAATAACTTTAACTCAATACCTGATACATCGAAGCATTGTTAGATGCACAGCAGCCGGCACATGGAAGCAATCAACTAACTGGAATGAACTGGCGCCAACATGCCAACAGTTGCATAACACACTAGACCAGGGGTGGCCAACCCGCGGCCCGCCTTGAATAATTTTGCGGCCCGCGAGATTCATTACAACTTTACAAAATACGATTATTTTGTGCAATATTTTTGTTTTTAGTGTAGTGTTTTGTAACAGATAAATCCCATAACTGTTTCTATTTTATCACGTTGCTTCTGTTTTTATACATACTTAGAAGTGGGCAGTATTGCATTGTGATTCATCAACAAAATCTATGTGCCCAAGTATTATCGATGAATCATGTTATGCAAGTAGTCATAAAAACAGTGAATTACATTCGATCACATGCACTCTAGCATCGACAATTTAAGGAGTTCGTAAAAGAATTAGATTGTGAATATGGTGACGTTGTATACTTCAGTCGTGTCAGATGCTTGAGTCGTGGAAGATGTTTACAGCGATTTTCTAAGTTACGTCAAGAAATTGACTTGTTTATGAATGACAAGCAAATACCAGTACCAGAATTAAGAAATGATGAATGGTTATTGGATGTATGCTTTTTAGTAGATATCATCGAAAAACTCAATCAATTAAATACATCATTACAAGGAAAAGATAATTTAATAATCGATGCATTTAATCACATCAAAGCATTTCAGAAGAAACTACTGCTATCTGAATCTCAATTGAAAAATAATAACGTTCAACACTTTCCATTGATGAAAGAATTAAAAAATTCAAAATGTATCAGTTACATCAAATACGCAAAAGAAATAAGCAAACTTGCAGCTACTTTTGAGAGTCGTTTCACTAATTTAGACAAATAAAAAAAATTATTTGAAATATATTCATCTCCCTTTCACGTCGATGTCGAGTTGGCCCCAGAATATCTCTAAATGGAACTGATTGACTTACAATGCAATAATGAATTAAAACACATTTTTGAAACATCAGAATCAAAAATAGATTTTTATAACACTTATGTCACAAAAGAAAAATTTTCCAATTTGAGAGATCTGGCACAAAAAGTTGTGAGCGCTTTTGGATCAACTTACACCTGTGAATCGTTTTTTTCAAAAATGAAATTTATCAAACATAAATTGCGTTCGAACCTAACGGACGAAAACCTGCAACATCAATTACGATGTGCAAATACACGCATTGAGATCGACTTGCAAAAACTAAGTGAAAGAGTTGAGAAACAAATATCTCACTAATTAAATAAATTAAACATTATTCGATCATTGCATTATTATTATTATATTATGTATGTTTGCATACATGAAAAATAATGAAAACAATAATAATAATTAATTCTGTTTTAAATTTTCACTCCAATAAATGTTTGTAATGTGTCCAAATCTAATATAAAGATATATATTTTTATATGCGGTCCTCGGGCCGACGTGGTGGTCGAGTGGTCAAGGCATGCGTTTCCAAAGCAATCGCTCGAGCGCCACATTGTGGGTTCGAGCCCCACGTAAGGCATGGATGTTGTTGTGCTGTGGGCGCAGTGTGTTCCGCCCTCCTCTGGTGCGTCTGGGGCAACGTCGCTAGGACGGCTAAATGGATCATTTAATAAATGCCCGAATTATGAGCGAATGACGATGAGTCAAGTGCCTGGCCATTGGCGCAGTGTGTTCCACCCTCCTCTGGTGCGCCTGGGGCAACGTCGCTAGGACGGCTAAATGGATCATTTAATAAATGCCCGAATTATGAGCGAATGACGATGAGTCAAGTGCCTGGCCATTGGCGCAGTGTGTTCCGCCCTCCTCTGGTGCGCCTGGGGCAACGTCGCTAGGACGGCTAAATGGATCATTTAATAAATGCCCGAATTATGAGCGAATGACGATGAGTCAAGTGCCTGGCCATTGGCGCAGTGTGTTCCGCCCTCCTCTGGTGCGCCTGGGGCAACGTCGCTAGGACGGCTAAATGGATCATTTAATAAATGCCCGAATTATGAGCGAATAACGATGAGTCAAGTGCCTGGCCATTGGCAATAATATATATATATATATATGCGGCCCGCGGGATTATAATGTTTTTCTGAAGTGGCCCGCAGGGTCATTTGGGTTGGCCACCCCTGCACTAGACTGTCAACCAAACAAGTCCCCTCCTCCTACGGTTAGGAAGAGTTCATAAATTCAGTAGGGGTGGAAGGTAAATGTGTTTCTCATTGATGTACTGAGAGTCTGGCTGAAAAATTTTCGACTACAGTAATCTCTATATATTAAGTTCAGCAAATTATCATTGATTACAAAAATATCTGACCAATGGCTTTCACTTTACAGCCTTTTGAATTGGGAACTTTATTTACTCTGTTATTTTACACTTTATTGGGGTGTTAGATCGTTATTCCATGAAATAACTAATTAAACCATTGAATACAAGTGAGTTTTACACTTTAACTGACTTGATCAGTTATTTAATGAAATAACTAAGTATTCTATGACATAATGGATTTCATACCTTAACGATAACATATATATATATTTCTGTGAATTTTTAGGGGATATTCCCTTTTGATTATTGACTGTGAGTTATTCACACACCTTGGTTGCTTATATGATTCTGTAACTAAGAAAATGTTATGTAAAACAAAATGTTGTATCTGTAATGCTACAGAAGTGAAAACATAAGAAAATTTTGAAAAAACCTACTTAGCACACAAAGTGGGTTTTTTCAAGTGGACCCACACGAAAAAGCTTAAGTGAGTATTTTCAATGTGGGCTCACTTTGGAGAACCCTAGTTTGTGGATATTCTTGTTTGGCAGTTACTTCATGATGATACAATTAATACAAATAACACTCACACAATCACATTGCAGGGTTTTAATAATGCATTTGTTCCTTTTGTCTGTTTTTTTTTTAATTTATTTAACTCTATCAAATGTGCATAATATTATTTATCATATGAACAAATATACTTGAAGTTTATGAAAGTATATAGATCATATCTGGACTTGTGGAAAATTAAATCGAAACAATTCATAAACAGAATTTGAAAAATGTCAGCTTTAAATAATTATTTAGAATTTGTTTTAAAAAAATATAGTCTATGTGAGAATCTTTAAAAAAATTTTTTTTTTGAGAAATGCAACAAATGTGGTATCCGGCCACATATTAAGCTGCAGTTAACCTCAGGGTTGGCTGTGTGGTCTGGGCCTTCAACAAATGTTGTATATCATTATATGAGCAATATGTGCCATCTTTGAAATGCTGATTCATTACTGTTTATACATGAACAAAAATGTGTGCAAGCTTGAATAATTTTATTAATTCTGATGCTACTGAAAACAAACAGGTACTGTCTATTTTTAAATTAATTTAGGACCTTTTAAATCATACTAACCTTGAGTATATTTTTCTAAATATTTTTTAGTTTTAAGCTAAATGTGCACCTAATTTGGTGGTTTTGAGTTTGTTTAGTCATCAATTATTTCTAGGTATTTCTCTGGTTGCGTATAAACAGGGCTTTTTTTTAAAGAAAAAAGGTGGGTGAATTCCAATGGATATGAGGCATGGTTAAGGGGTGTAGAAAGCCCAGACCACACGACCAACCCGAAAGTTTGTGGTAGCTGTTTGTGTGGCTGGGAGATGGTTAAGGGGTGTTGAAGACCCAGACCGTCCGACTCGTCCTGAGGACCTGAGTATCTATTTGGACGACCAGGAAAGATGGTTAAGGGGGTGTGAAAGCCCCAGGCTGTCCGACTCGTCCAGAGGAATGATTAAGGGGTGTGGAAACCCCAGGTCGTCCGACTCATCCAGAGGACTTGAGTAACCATTTGGACGACCGGGAAGGAAAGTTAGCAGAAGCCAACTCCCACTGGTTAAGGGGTGTCGAAAGCCCAGACCATCCGTCTCGTCCGAGGACTTAGAGAAGCAAATTGAATGGCCGGGAAAGATTTGAATAGCGGAGTCCGGCCTCCACAGTCACGGTCCCCGGTCAGAGCAGCCAGTAGTTTATTAAAAATCTCAATTTTTTACAAAATACAGGTCTACAGCATAACAAAGCTGGTCAGGATTTTTCTAACACTTAACAAACAAGCTACAAAAACAGAAATACAAACAAGACACAAGAAAGGGGTTAAGGGGTGTGTGGCTCTAAAGCCAACACTTGATTTGATTTCAGTTCTTAAACTAAAATTTAATTACCTTTTATTTCATTATAATTTATATATTAGTTTTCTTCATAGGACAAATCAGTTCAAAATTAGAATAGAAGTTAAGATTACTGGCAATGTGTAATAGAGTACATATAGTAACAGTCCCATGATTGTGGTTGCCCTTCCTGGATCTCCCTCAATTTTTTCCAACTCCCAAAATGCCCTATTACTGGACAAAACTCACTTTTACTGAGACTTATGGGTACATGCAGAATTGACGTTTATGAAAATTAAAAATTTTCCTTCATTGATTTCAGTAATTTATAGCCTAGTGAAAATTACAAAAAAAGTAGAAACTACTAACTATAGCTACAATAATTACATGGCTAATCTGCTAGCCAGCCACAGATCTGTTTAGTTTAGATGAACTAAATAACTGTTTGAACTTGATAAACTGTTTATCAAAATATGTTCTACAGTTTGGTCATTTCTCCTGTTTCTTCATTTCTCTTCCTTGCTTTGCTCTTAGTGTTTATAGCAGACTGGCATCCATGAAGTAGCCATCTGGTTCATCCATGAAGTACCATGGCCGGTTTTCAAAAAGGAGAAATTAATGGTGTCTGGGTCGCGTGTCGGTTGGTCGGTCTACTTGTGGTTGGGTCCTTGCTCTGTCCTGTGCTGGGGGTAGCTCTTTTCCCGACCGTGCACCCCCCTTTAAACCCTTTGTTGGTAAGGGGCACGGTCTGGGTAGAAAAAAAAAAAAGAGTAGAGTCCTGGGGGGGGGGGGGGGCAACAACCCAGTGTTTAGCACACAGGGATTGCACTTAAACGACCCGAGTTCAATTCCCGCCTCTGTCCCGAACTGTTGCCGTGTTCACATGGAGTACGATTACGTTAAACATGTAGGTCTGTAAGTCCTTCTGAGAGGTTAGTGGTAGGGGAAGGAGAGTATAATCCCTATGGATGAATCCCCCACTGGGTTACAGTCTAAATTGGATGCCACTTCCCGGCCAGCCAAACAGATACCTTACACCTTCGGGTAGATCGGACAGTCTGGGTCGAAGAAGAAGAAGGAGTAGAGTTCAGAAGGGATAGCCCAGTGGATAGCATGCAGAGATTGCACTCTGAAAACCTAAGTTCAATTCTTGGCCTTGCTCAAACTCACCTTGTGTTCGCACAGAGTACAGGCATGTTAAATATTTGGATCTGCAAGTTAGAGTGTCTACAGAGCCTGGAAATCAGGGAATATCAACTTTCTGGAAATTTCAGGGAATGCTTAAAAGAACCTGTAAAATCAGTGATATTGGAAATTTTAAGGTAATCACAGCTTCCTTCTGACTGAGGACTTATTTGCATTTCATGTGACAGGAAACAGCCTATTGGACATCTCAATAAAAAGAAGGGAGTTTTAAATTTCAATGTTTCTCAGTCACCCTTGCATCTTAATTGTTTTAAATGTTGTCAAGATGTTTCATATGACAGGAAAAGCAGAATAAAAAATTACTGTTTTTGTTAATACATAATTTTATTGCAGTAAGTGATATTTAGCTATATGAATTATTTGTTAAATTTTAGTGAATGGAATGAGAAAATAGGCACAAACAATATATATTTATAACATCACAAAACAAGCAAAGATGCAGACATATACATAATCACTGCTACATTTTTAAGAACATATAAACATCACTGCCATTGCCACATCCACAAAAGTAGTATTTGAAATGATGTGGAGTGGCTCATGCATCAACACTTATATCTAACACTCCCCCTTGCTGATACATGTTCATTTCAGCATAAACCCAGTTCACCCTTAAGTCCGCAGTTTGGACACTGATTTCGTTAGAATGTCAGCAACATTGTCCTTCGATGGTATGTACATAAAAGTCAAAACACCACTGATCACAAGGTCTCGCAAGAAAAGCACATTGCTGCTTGATTATCAACAAGTATGCATTGTGGTTCATCTACAAAATGAGTCATCTGCAGTTCACTGAGTAAGTTTCAAATCCATAAAAGTTCTTTAGCAGTTTGACACATAGCGATGTATTCTGCTTCAGAAGATGAGAGTGCAGTGCAGTTTTGTTTCTTACTGCACCATGAAATAGCTGCTCCTGCCAACACCATGAAGAATCCACTAAATGACTTGCGATCAACTTGATCGCCACCCCAATCAGCATCGGAGAAAATTTTCAATTTCTCTCCAGTCTTCTTGACAGTTAGCTGTTGGTCTTTAGCCACTTTTAGGTTTCTAAGCATGTGTTTGATTCCACTCCAGTGCTCGTCAGAATGATTGAATTGACTCATGTATGTTGACATATATGATAGATCTGGACGTGTTCCACAAGCTAAGTATAACAAACTTCAAACTGCTTGTCTGTAAGGCACGTTCACATTTTTGATGTCAGGGTCTAGTGTATGCCATGCCATAGTTTATGCCAAGGTTTAATGGAGTCGATGCACCTTTAGCATTTTCCATTCTAAATGTGTTGAGAATTTCTTCAGCATAAGTGGATTGGTCTAGTGTCAATGATCTATCTGACTTTCTGTCTATTATCATAGATAATATATGTCTTTCTTCACCTAAATCTTTGGCTTTATAGCACTTCTTTATTTTGCTTTTAAAAGCTTCAATTTTTGCCTTCCGCTTTTCAAGGATAAGCAGGTTGTCCACATATACACCTACTATGATTTCTCTTTCATCATCATAATAGACACATATATCTGCAGTTGAACATTTCAGTCCAAATTCTCTAAGAAATTCGTCTAAGTACGGTCCATTCAAGTCCTGATTGTCGCAAACCGCACAAACTTCTTTTCAGGTGACAAAGCAGATGTTCTCTTCCTTTTTCAGAAATACCTTCAGGTTGAGTTATATAAATGTCTTCACTCAGAGTGCCATTGAGGTATGCTCAGGGGTGGTGCCACGATTTTTTTGCGAGTATGCTAAAGCCACGGTTCCCGTATATATATACGTATTTTTTAGTTCTTTGTTTATTTTTTCAGTTGTTCGGTCTTTTTATAATATAATATACGTTGTACAGCATGGGCGTAGCTAGGGGGGTACAGCTGCCCTCCCCTGCCCCTAAAAATGAAATTTGTAGTATATTTCAGTATTTTAGTCATATTTTCGTAGTATATTTCAGGGTTGACAATTATATTTACAATTTCAACATAATTAAATCATTTAATGAACCCCATTTAAAGAGCAAATGAGATTCGCCTGTTGGAAACTTTTTCAAATTCATCAACCACCATGGTAGGATCCTCCTTCAGTCGATCGCTCAAATCTCGGTTAATGGAGAGCAGTGTTAAATTTGTTGATCTGTTTGTTCTCAGTCATAGTCGTGCGTATTAATGATTGTATGCGATTTAATGAACTAAAACTTCTTTCACTGCTTGCACTAGATACCGGTATAGTTGAACTAGCCTGTAATAAAGAAATAAATCAGATAAAGTTTCTTTCATTGGCAAAAGCATTCTGTAGCAATCCATGATGCTCTTAGCTTTTTCAGCAATGAATAAGTTCTTTGCAACAGGTATCTGATTTTTCAAAGAATGTATGTTAAAACTGAACCTATTAAACTTGTTGCAAAACTCCAATATTTCTTCAGAGTTCATGAATAAATTGCTTTTAGGTTCAGCCACCCATAATCCTTTTAATAGATCATTATTATCCAGAAGTCGCTTTGACGTCTCAGCAGTGAATCGATCAATAATTTCAAAATAAAAAGATCGTAGACTTAGTTGAATTGTTGGAGTGTCGGTGCTATTGCTTCCTGTTGTACTTAACAGCAGGCTGTCTTTAAGTCGCTTTGACAATATTTTTCTGCGTTTCTTGCCTTTAGCACTAGCACTGTTGAAGGCATCAGGTGCGGAATCAGGATTTGGTACTTCCACAAATATCTTTTCTGCTATGACAGCAGCAGATCTCCATATTTCTTCGAATTTGACTTCATTTCTCATTTCTTTTAGAGATTTTATTGTAGCTTCGCACAAGGATATAGTTCATGTATAAATTAATTCAGGATTCTGCAGATACTCCGACAATGCATTTGTTGTGCCAAGTACTTCATCCATTAGCACTAGTAGTAGCAAAATGTTTAATGACTGCAGCTGCTTAATGTAACCTTTGCATTCAGCTGCTTCAAAAGGTTTGCCTTTCTCCACTATTTCTTCTAAGGCCATAATTATATTGCCTTAATCCTATTTCTGAAATAAAATACCCCTTTTTTCTTGCTAGACCATCTCGTTTGACAACTTTGAGGCATTTTCAATATTTCGAGTTTAAGTTCCCTTTGCGACTCTTCAAAATATTCCCGTCTCAAGGCAGAATTACATTGAAAATTGTATATGGCTTGCAGCAAACCAAACAAGTCCCTCAGCTCTGGAATGTTTGAGCAACAATCGACTAAAACCAGATTTAGACGATGTGCATAACAGTGCACATAAGGACAAAAAAAACCCAACTATGTCCAATATTCATTTTTTCACTCCACTAATATCTCCTGACATTGTACTAGCTCCATCATATGTTTGTGCAACACAGTTTTTTATATTTAATCCTTGTTCATTTATAATTTTGATGATAGACGATGTAATTGACTCGGCATCAAATTGGTGCAAATCCAGAAATGTGATAAATCTTTCTTGCACGTCTTCACCATGTACGTTTCTTAAACAAAGACTAATCAATGTTCAATACCGCCTTTATCTTTGGACTCATCTGCTATGATTGCAATCGGATTACGAATTTCTTTGGTAATTAAACTTTTGACCAAGCACCCACTTATGTTCAAAATTTCGTTTTGCACTTCATGATTTATATACTTTGCATTATTCGGCATGCTCTCTGATTTCAGCTTGTAGTCCGGACATTTTCTTTTCAAAAGCTCAAGGATTTCTAAGACGTTCTCTCTATTTACTGATTCATCGTTTTCTCGGTGACCTCTCAGGGCTATGTCTTGTTGAGCACAAAGCAAAATTACTTGAACATGAGTTGCCAAAATTTCACGATTCCTCTTTATGTCATTTTGGCAGTGAACAGATATCTGAGTAGCAACAGATCCTCTTGCCTTCAACTGGATGTAAGCTATATATTTTTCAAAGGAAAAATGATGTGCGGATTTAGCGTATACAAAATGATTTTCAAATTGCTTAGGCATATTTTTCCAATCAGAAAATCCAGCCATGAGCGAATTTTGTTTGCCAGTGGGAAAATGTTGACAACAGAAACAATAAACTTGATCTTTTACGACCGAATAATCTAACATGTTATACTTTTCATACCAAGATGAATTAAAGCTGCAGTTTTGCCCTCCTTTCTGAGTCTTAGGAAATGTTTTCAATCTAGGCTGTACAGGTGTGGAATCTTTGTCTTTGCTAATGTCAGTTGGTGCTGCCACAGTTTTACACATTTTGATTCACAAATGCAACGAATTATTCTATAAAATAAAAACAAAAACTATTCAGCAAAAGGCAAAACCAAAAATTATCTATAAATTTCAGTTGCAGATAAATTTTATAGTTCCAAATTTAAATACGTAATTATACTGAGCAATATTTACATGTACAATTTAAGGGAGTCCACACTTTTCAAAAATATTTATTTTTGAAAAAAAAATTTCCATTTTTTTTTCTGTGACAATTACTGCATAATTATAACATTAATACATAATTAAAACTTCTGTATGATGATTAGTAGTTTTTTCAAAAATCAAAAACCTCGAAAAAGTAGTATCCAGAAATTTTGATATAACGCGGTTTGATATAACGGTTTTTAAGAATTGTAAAATGTACCTTGTGAAAAGAACTTCTTTAATGTTAATCTTCTTTCTTGTTAATCTTCTTTTAAACAACGGACTTCTTAAAAACAATGGACACGAAACACCAACGTCGCAACGCCACAGCTACACTTCCAAGCAAGCATCTAAAAATGCAAAATGGCGCCGTAAAGCTTCAATAGAGACGCTATAGCTAGCTGTAAATCTAGCCGATGTAGCTAGCCGTGAAAAGTACCCGTATGTGGACATGGCTTCAATGCTCAAGGGTTTTATTCTTCTCGGTGTTTATCAGCTGATTCCAGTGCCATAACTAGACATTTTTGTGCCCGGAGCAAACAACTTTAGAACAGTAAAAGGAACAACAAAAGGAACAAAAAAACTTTAATTAGAATTTCCATTTCTACTGAAATGGGAATTCTAAATGGGAAGTTTTTTTTAATTAATTCATGATTTTTAGTGATAGATTGTTATATCACAATTTTGGGGATTTTGTAGCGCATTTGTGGAATAATTGAGTACTAACACCCAAAAAGTCCGAGTAGGCTACAGCCTACTCCAGCCTACCCTTCTGCCACCCCTGGGTATGCTGCGATTATGTCCATTTGATGTAGTTTATAATCCATTTCAACTGCCAGTGCAAGTAGAATGCGAATGGATTTGATTTTGATGACAGGTGAGAAAGTCTCATTAAAATCAACACCAGGAATTTGTGAAAAATCCTTCACAATTATTCTTGCCTTGTATTTTAAGATATTTCCTTTTTCATCATACTTTCTTCGGAACAGCCAACTTGAGCCAGTAACTCTGGTATTTGGTGGTTTTGCGACTAATTCCCAAGTTTGATTTTGCTTCACGTTGTTCAATTCTTCATCGACATCTTCTCTCCATTTTTCTTCATATGGGGATTCTATTACTTCTTTTAAAGTTGTAGGATCATCTTTATCTAACGTAGATGGGATTTCTTTATTTTTGGTATCTTCCTTCACATTTTACAGAATGTAATCTTCCAAATGTCGTGCAGGTCTTCGAGTTCTAGTACTTCTTCTAACTTGATTAACGGCATTTGTTGCAGTTCGATTTGGATTTTGACATGCAATTCTATCTGTTTCTTCATCAGTTACATCTATTTTATTTATTTCAATTTCTACATCATTTTGAGCTACTTCATCATCTCCATTATCTTGTTCATGTGAAGTTGAAGTGTTATTGTCTAATGAGTTTATGTCCTGAGTCTAGTCTGGAATGTTTCTGCCATATACATGGACTGTAACATCTTCCTTTGCATCAGTGTCCGAAATGTACAGCTTTTCCTTGAAAGGAAAAACATTTTCTTCAAATTGTACATTTCTGCTGACAAAAAATGTGTTCTTTGCAACGTTTCAAAACTTGTATCCTTTAACTCCTTTGACATATCCGACCATTATACATTCTTCTGCTCTGGGAGCCAGTTTTCCTTTTATTTGTGTGTCATCTAATTTAGATAGTACTCTGCAGCCAAATACTCTAAGATGATCAATGTTTGATTTCTTACCAGTCCAAATAACTTCTGGTATGTAACCATTTAATGCTGTAGATGGACATCTATTTCGAAGATAGCAGGCAGTATTCACTGCATCAGCCTAAAGATAATTTGGTATACCTGATTGTATTAGCAAACAGCGTGTCATGTCAAACAAAGTTTGGTTTATTCTCTCAGCAATACCATTTTGCTGTGGTGTTCTTGGTACAGTCAGTTGACAAGAGATGCCATTTTCCTTCAAATAATCATTAAATAACTGACTTTTGTCACTACTGCCATTATCACTACGTGAAGTTTTGATTATGGTTCCATGAAAGTTCTTTACTTTTCTTCTAAATTCATCGAATTTTTCCAAAACTTGATTTTTAGACTTCATTGGCTTCACAATAATGTATCTAGAAAAATCATCCACAAAAGTCACTAGATAATTCGACCTTTATTTTGAAACAAGTGTAATAGGTCCAACGACATCTGAATGAATAATTTCTAATGGTTTTGAGGCTCGTTCGGCTTCTTTTGTGAGAAATTTGATCTTTTTCATCTTTCCCAGAACATAGATTGTACACAGTCCAATGCTTCGATCTACAGTATTCTTATCTGCTTCGAAGTTGTTTAACAAGTTACAGTTCATTTTAATATTCTTTATTGCTTCCATGTGAAGATGGCCTAGTCTTCTATGCAACAGTTCTTTGTCAACGGATCTTGTGAGGTAAGTAGTTTCAGTTTCGGACCTTTCTTCCAATCTATAGTCTTCTGCATCAGTGTGCAATCAAGATAGGACCTTCTCTTTCATCTTTGTAAATTATTGCTCTTCTATCTTCAAATTTTACAGTGTAACCTATCTGTTCCTATCTGTTCCTATCTATAACCTATCTATTCAATCTGACCAACAGATAGCAAGTTTCCTCCAAGCCCAGGTACATGCAGAACCTTTTTTAATGTGATCTTCCCTGCACCACATTCTTCATTAGGTGACATTAAAATATCTCCAATTCCAATTATTTCAACTTTTTCAGAATTTGCAACTTTGAATATGTAAGTTTTAAATTTGAAAATTTGCTTCAATATGATGATATATGCTTGGTGGCTCGCTCCACTGTCGAGAAACCACAAATTTGAGTCATCACTTTTTAGATTGTTTACTGCTAATGCATGATAAGTTTTTTCATTTATGACTGTCTTCACTGTATTTTGATATCTTTTCTTCACAAAATTTTGAAATGTGGCCCCATTCTCTGTAAGAAAAACAACGGGTATTCTTATGCACTTCATGCACTTCAAAATTATTTGAGTTTTTGTTAGGAATCCACTTTTTAGAATGTTTGTTTGACATTCTTGAATTCTTCGTCATTAAAGCTTTTTTTTCAGAGATTTCAGCTGAAACTTCTGTTTTAAGGGATATTCTTCTTTCTTCTACAATTAATATAGCTTTTTCAGTCATCATAGTTAGGTTTTCTTCATCTTTTTCAATGTTTAGGATCACCCGGGTTCGATTCCCACAACTGCAATACTGCCACCATGTTCACGCGGAGTATGATTACATTAAACATATGGGTCCATAAGTCCTTCTGAGATGTTGGTGGTAGGGGAAGAAGGGTACGGTCCCTGTGCTCCCCCACTGGGTTCCGGTCTAAATTGGGTGGCACTTCCCGGTCGTCCAAACAGATACTTTATACCTTTCTAGTAGGTCGGACAGTCTGGGTCGAAGAAGAAGAAGAAGGTTTAGAATCAAAGATTCATATGCTTTTGGCAAACCTATGGGCATCACGAGTGCAACTTCTCTCTCCACTCATAAATTTTCGGTGAATTTCCATAAGTCTTCCTAAAATAATCTTTAATTGATTCACCAGGCTTCATATGAATATTGAAAAGACTCGCATCAACTGTAATGTATGGAGAAATCCATACTGCATGTGCAAATTTCTCAAAATATTCCAAGCTTCAGCTGCATGTATGCAATCTCCAATATCATCTAAAAAGGTGTCTTCAACAATTAAAAATAGTAGCGTATGTGCTTCATCATTTCTTCTTTCGTCCACGTTCATTTCTGCTCCAAAACCAGACTCAATCACTTCCCAACAGCATTTTTTAACTAACTCTGCCCGGGCACGAATGTTCCAAGCATGATAATTATCCCCATTCAATTTTGGGATTTTAAAATCATTATTCGAAGGAATAAATTTTACAGGTTTTATTTCAACAAACAAATCAAAACTTAATTTTAAATGGAATTACTTCTTCAAAAAAGAAAGATTTGATTTTACCATCAAAAAGCCGTACGTTAACTTCTTCGAATTAGGCTTGCAAGTGCCATATCATTTTGTGTCAATATTGCATATAACCATTCATTTTTCATTAGAAAAAAGACATTCGTGCTGATAATGTGTTAAATTTTAATGGATAGAATGAGAAAATAGGCATAAGCAATATATATTTATAACATCACAAAACAGCATAGATGCAGACATACACATAATCACTACTACATTTTTAAGAACATGTAAATATCACTGCCATTGCCACATCCACAAAAGTAATATTTTGAATGATGTGGAGTGGCTCATGCATCAGCACCTATATCTAACATTCTTAACTGGATTCTACAAAACACTGCTGAGTTTATGGCTGAGTTTTATAGCTTATCTAGAATTGCTCGAAAGATTAATATTCTTGTAATAATACTGTTCTTATGTAACTCTTGCATAAATACTGTTATAATCTATACTCTGGAATCATGGGTGTATGCTCAGGATACAAAAATGAGTCCAAATTTCTTGGAAAACTAACATGCTTATTTACAATCGCAGCATAAGCAGGAACAATATACAGCAAATAGCTTGATAACTATCTCACATGATCACTAAACAACTGTCAGGTACAGTAAAACAACAATTAAATGCTCCACTATTTTCACCAAACAGCAGATACTATTCTCAAAACATTGATGTAAGAGTCACAGTTCAATATAGCTCGTATCTTGTTAACTGCTATCCAACTGAGTGATGACTCCTTTTATAGACTTTCTATAGAAACTTCAAGAAATTTCCCATATTTCGCAGAATATTTGTTAGTTCAAGGTGTTTCTGTAACCTTTGGAAAGTTGCCAAATTGGTGATGAATTGCCAAATCTGGTATCCCCCCTCTGAACTTCAGCATCCAGCAACCCTAGATTCATGTTATTGGAAAGGTTACTTGTACAGATGTTTTCTCCATCTGATTTTCAAAAGAGACTCTAGTGAGAGTATTTTACACGCTCGTAACATTACTATACTTTGATTATTATACTTTTCAATGCTGAAAGTGATTAATTTTAATTATTTATTCTTAATTATTACTTTCAATTTTATTAATTAACTGTTTTGTGCTTGGTAAACTGATATTCAGTAAAAGTAGATAGTGATATATATCAGGGAATTTTTGAAGATATTATATGAAAATCAGGGAAATATCAGGGAATTTTTTATCTGAGATCCTGTAGCAACCCTGGTAAGTCCTCTCGAGAGCTTGGTGGTAGGGGAAGGAGGGTGTGGATCCTGTGGAATCACCCCCACTGGGTTCCAGTCTAAATTGGGTGGCATTGTCTTGGTCGTCCAATCCAAACAGGTACTTTACACCTTTGAGTATTTCGGATGGTCTGGGTCGAACAAATAAACAAGGAGTAGGATTCAGGATGGTATAGTCCTATGGTTAGAGAATGGGGATTGCAGTCTGATAATCCAAGTTACTGTTGCCTAAACTATCCCTGTGTATGTGGAATATGGGCTTATTAAATCTGTGGGTCCAAAAGTCTTTCCAAGAGGTTGGTGGCAGAGGAAGGATGTTACAGTCCCTGTGGTGTACTTAAATAATTTTTAAAATATTCCAAAATTGTTTCTCTTCTTAATAATGGTGATAACTTCTTCCTTTCTGATAGTCACTTTTTTTGCTAAAAGCTTTTGCTAAAGCGTTTTTTGCTAAAAGCACTTTTTCTCAATTATTATTAAAATCTCCCAAGTATAGCACATGCAATATTACCAATTTTTCTTAAATCTACTATCTAATGTATGGAATTGATAAAAAATATGATTTTCATATTATGACTCTTTATCTACTATTATCGCTCTATGGGAAATCACTTTGGAAATGCAGACATGCTAACAAGAAATTTTGTGAGACAATAAATGACACGTTTTAACCACAAACACACTCGTTACATTATTAAAGTAATTCTCTATTTAATCTAACAGGATGGCTTGTTGTGACTTTTATTCTATTTGTGAATAATGGTAGTTTCCCTTGCATGCCATTCTTTCAATTGCACTTTTCTATACTCTTTTCCTATGCTTCTGCTTCTATGTTCTATTATATTGCCATGGTAAATAACATACGTGTATGAGCAGCTAGTATTGGTAGTATTATATCTCTGTCTTTCATGCTATTTAAAATCTTCTATTAAAATATGAGATAATGCACTAATTGTTTTTTCAAACTGTTGTTTTAAGGAATAATTATCATACTACCTATTTTAGTAATAATGCCATTTTCTTTCCTTATTTGTTAAATAGAAATATTTTTTTTATATGTATGCATTCATATCCTGTTTTTTTAGTTACAATGGTATTGGGAATACCTACAGTTAAGAGGGATGTACAAAGTTATCTGTTACCTACTTTACAAAATCTCATTGACAACATGTCTCCTGAAGAAAGGAATGATGCTGTAATAATAGTTTTCATTGCCGAGGTATGTTAAATAGCATATTGCAGTGGTGACTCATGTGCCTAATTTAGGAGGGGCACAACTTCATATTTTGAGAATCAAATTGAAATTTTGACTATGGTGACTTTTTACAGATATGCCTTGAAAATGGTAATGGTTAGCAATGCAGTCTTATTATTTTATATTCTGTACCCTCTTAAATATAGACATATGAGTCAGTACTGTTTACATATTTTTCTTATAGTATATATTTCTAAAATGTCATTTTCAATGTATAACTCAGGCACTTTGTCGAAAGACCAATAAGTGCCACGTCCAATAAGTGCCACGTCCAATAAGTGGCATTTGTATAAGGGGCAGTCAAATAAAAACGAGACAGACTATATAAGGGGCCTGGCGCAGAAGTTGGTAACGCAGGTAGGGTTGTGTATAGAAGCGCCCCTCTATTGGGTATCAGGAAGGAACAGCGCGAACGTTAAGAGCCGTGTCATTCGTCTGTTAGACGTGCTCGAAGTGAGGTCAGCAAGTCGTGTGTTCATCCGAAATCACTATGGAGGTCGGGAAAGAGGAACAGTGTGCTGTAGAGCATTTTTTGACTGCAGAAGGAGTGTCAGGAAGTGAAATTCATGCCCGAATGTCTGCTGTGTATAGCGAATACAGTATGTCACGTGAGCATGTGTTTGAGTGGACTAAACGATATCGAGATGGTCGGGTGTCATTGAAAGACAACAGTCGGCCAGGACAGGCTCATCCTCTTCGTTTTTGTTACTAGTACAGTTATCATCTATTTGATGCTGATTTTCAAACCAGTTGAGATGCATTTGTTTTGTGCCAAGATATGTACTTTGACAGTTGTGATACATTTTAATATAGTGTTTCCATCTTATTTGGTTAAAAAATATAAAGAATTTTTGGTCTAAACTTTGTTATTAATCACTTTTTGCTGAATAAAATCAATTTATACACCAAACCACCATATTATTTCATATGTAAGGATTATTTCTTGGCCAAAATAGAGACACTAAAAAGTATTTACACCTGTACAGGTAAAATGAATCCCTATGTTGTAAAAATAATGTGATTTAATTGTGGTTGATTGAATAATTGAAATGGGATACAGTACAATCCCAATTTAGCTTTATACATAATTTCATAAAATATTCCCCCCCATTTGAGTTCCTTTTTGGTAGGAAATAAGACTGCGTTAATGAAATAATCCTCCCATTAATTTTCAAGAAGTTACTCTTTTTAAATTTTTATATGACCCCCTTAGACAAATTTAGTCAATCATAAAATTTTTATTTTTAATGCAACAAGATCATTAAAAAAACCCACATATCTGTATCTTTAAATTGAGCGAGTTATATTTAATTGAAAATTGAACATTGTGAATGGGGACCATATATCAAATTAGAAATGTAAATTTGTGTGGATGATAATTAATAAGAGATATTTTTACAAATTCCGCGTAGGCTCATGATGCAATCACAGATTAAGTACTTTTCAATAACTAAGTACTTTTTCAATAATTAAGTACTTTTAAGTACTTTTTTTTATCTAAATAAATTCCCATCATCAATTTGTTTATAATCCCTGATGAAACAGCTTTTCACATCGTACAGAAAAGTGGCATAAGTCAAATTTTTTTCTTTTATCATAATTCAGTTGATTTTAAAGATACGGATATGCAGTTTTTTTAATGATCTTGTTGCGTTAAAAATAAAAATTTCCTGATTGACCAAATTTGTCTAAGGGGGTCGTATAAAAATTTAAAATGTGTAACTTTTTGAAAATTAATGGGCAGACTATTTCATTAACATAGTCTTATTTCCTACCTTACTTCCTAATTCAGCTGTTCCTTTTAAGTACTTCAGAATTTATTTTAAATTTTCCAAATCTTCTTCAGATGGATTTTCTACCTGTCTGCTACAGAAACCCACAGAGTAGCTTAGATCTGGTCTGGTTTTTGTTGATAAATAAAGTATACTTACAATCGTTCCACTATAAGGATAAGTAATTTTCTTTGTACTATTTCCTTTCTTATTTGAAAGAATAGGAGTATTTGATGGTTTTGTAGCAGATATTTGAAATTTTTTAAATACCTGATTTGCATATCTAATTTGAGAAAGCTTTGAAGAATCTGGGTCCTTTTTTAAATCAGTTTCTGAAAATGAAGATGGTTTGTCTAATGCTGTCATTTCAAATATTTTCTTCAATTTTGCAAGTAAATCATCTATTTTATCTTTATTATCTCCTGTTATGATTCTATCATCGACATAAATTGCCAGAATTAATGTATCGTTCTTCTTAATAAAAAAAAAACACTGTTCAGTTTTTAAATATTCTAATCCTTCTTATCTTAAAAAATCAGTTAAGGTCTTATTCCATGTAGTTTGTGACTGTTTAAGACCATATAGAACGTTTTCCAATTTGCACATTTTATTTTCTCTTTCAGAACCTTCAGGTAAGTACATATATGTTTCTTCTTGAAGTATTCCATAGAGACAGGCAGTTTTAACATCTAATTTCTTCATGTAATAATTTTTCTTAATGGATGTAGCAAAAATAACTCTTAAAGAATCACTATCTACAACTGGGACTATATGTCTGTTCAAAGTCTATTCCTTGTGTTTGTTCAAATCCATTACTAGTCTAGCCTTATATTTTCCCATCATCTTTGATTTTAAATATCCATTTGTTTGTTAGTAATTTTTTTTCCATTTTAATTCTTTTTCATCTACTAAAGTGCAGGTTTTGTTTTCTTCCAATGACTTTTTTTCTTCTTTTACAGCTTGCTGCCATTTTAATTTTTCAGGACTATTCATTGCTTCTTCAAAAGCTAGCAAAACATATTTATTTAATTTTTCTGGGAGTTTATTCTTCCTTTTACCTTTACCCAAATCTTCTGTATTTTCTTTTAACACTTCTTCTGTATATCTTTCGACATATTTTCTATATCTTGCTTTCTTTCCAGATCTAAGTTTTTCATTTCTTTATCTTCAAAGATTTTATCTATTTCAGTGGTATCTTTATTTTTCATCACCATCATCTGTTTCATTGTCATTTAAATCCAAACATTTGTAGTCTGAAGAACTGTGTTTATATTGATTTTCATTTGGATCTATGAAATACATATGTCTTGAAATTTTTATTTTTCATTTTTCTATATCCTATAGCCTGAAACCATTAGGTGCATAACCAACAAATATGTATTTTTCACATCGACTTTCAATTTTTTTTTTTAGATGACCTGCGATTTTTGCATATGCATTCGATCCAAACATTTAAAGATTTGATAAATTTTGCTTTCCTCCAAACCATTTCTTAGCAAGGTATCAATAGCAATGGTAGGACTTCTATTGCATAGATAAGTAGCTACATATAGTGCTTATCCCTGTTAAAATATAACTGTTATTTAAAATATTGTCTTTATTTTATATTTGGTAACAGCAGTATTATAAAAATGTTTATGGTAACCATCTCTTTACGAGATGGAATGAATGTTTATATAAAAATATAATGTTTGCAGCTTGCTCTGTTCTTAAAGGTAAAATCATGATTAAAATAAAAACTTCATAATATATCTTAAAAGTATTCTTCTTGTCATTAAAATATCCACATAAAATAACAGGTTAACCCAGAGTAGTTTCTTAATAAAAAAATTCATTTTGAAGAACATTAGTGCATTGTGATAATAATGGAGCAACAAGGTGAACAGTTTCATATTAATAAACTTAAAAACCAAGAAATCTTCTCTGTTTAAAAGTTTCAAATCATAATTGCTTTTAAGTTGAAAGGAATTTTCAAAGTTGTTACTGAACAGGATATCTTAGATGAAAAGAAACAGGAACAAGAACAAGTTGCATAGAAGAGGAAAGTCTCTATAGCACAACATATGATTGTTTCAACAATAGATCCTAAGTGTATGATGCATATTTTAAATTGTATGACCTCTTGTGAAATGTTTAAATAACTAGGTATGATTTTTGATCATGATACTGATCAACAAAAATATTGTATACTTCAAGAATTTTTCAACTTTTGATTTCAAAAAGATTCCAACATTTCCACACATATTAGTCATATTGAAAACTTACCTTTTAGACTAAATTCTCTGGATAAAAAAATTAATAACGCGATGATCATTTCAAAAATACTATCTGCACTGCCTGGAAACTTTAGCTATTTTTTGAGTGCTTGGGAATTGGAAGACAAATCAGAAAAAAACTATTGAAAACCTTACAGCAAGGCTGTTAAATGAAGAAAACCGTCTGGCAGGGAGTGATAACCAGATTGAAAATCATGTTTCTTTAAAATCAAAGGAAAGGACTTGTTTTACATGTGGAAGTAATAAACATTTGTTCTCGCAGTGCAACAAATCCAACGACAACACAAAAAACTGTAACCCCAAAATTGAAAATTTAAATGTTGATAAAAATTGCCAAAGATGTGGTATTTGTAAGAAAAATAATCATAATGAAGAAAATTGTTTTTTTTTCATTCATTTTGTAATATCTGTAAGAAATGGAATCATACAGAAGAAAATTGTTTTTTCCGCAACAAAACAAAAAACAAGTTACCTTTCTTTCTGATCGAAATAAAAAGAGTGATCAAAACTGTATTCTTGATTCAGGTGCGTCATGTCATATGATGAACTCAGATAATCTCAAAGATGTGATAGAAATATTTACTGATATATCTGTTGCTAAAAAGGGTCAAGAAATGAAAGCAGTTAAAACTGGAATTTATGAAAGTGATGCATGTGATCTTAAAACTATATGTTCCAGATCTTAGCAAAAACTTGTTATTGGTTAATGCAATTACAGAAAATGACGGAGTTGTAAAATTTTCTAAAAATAAGGTGGAAGTATTAAAAAATGGAGAAAAATCAGACTGGTTTATATACAGTGAACTTGCATAAGAAAGAAGCATTACTAACTGAACAAAACAATGCTGTGTTATTGCACAGAAAAATGGGACATTTAAGTGGAGGATACTTGAAAACTTTAAAAACTCTAGCAAATGGCGTAATGCTGCATGATGAAGATCTTAACTTAAGCAAAAATTGTGATGTTTATTACAAAAGTAAAAAAACTCGAAAAAAATTTGGAGTTGGTCGCATTAGAGCTACAGGGCACGGTAGCCCATTGGTTAGCGCGCTGGAGTTGTACTCGGTTGGCCCGGGTTCGATTCCAGCCACTTTGGAGTTGGTCGCATTAGAGCTACAGGGCGCGGTAGCCCATTGGTTAGCGCGCTGGAGTTGCACTCGGTTGGCCCGGGTTCGATTCCAGCCACTGCCAAAACTGCCGCCGTGTTCATGCGGAGTACGATCACGTTAAACATGTGGGTCCGAAAGTCCTTCCGAGAGGTTGGTGGTAGGGGAAGGAGGGTACGGTCCCTGTGGATGCCTCCCCCACTGGGTTCCGGTCTGAATTGGGTGGCACTTCCCGACCATCCAAACAGTTACCTTACACCTTTCTGGTAGGTCGGACGGTCTGGGTTTCAACAACAGCATTAGAGCTACAAGACCACTTGAACTGATTCATTCTGATGTTGTTGGTCTTATTGAGTTATCAACTTGGGATAATTGTAAATATTTTGTAACATTTTTAGATAACTATACCCATTTTGCATCAGTTTATCTACTGCAGTATAAAAGGGATGTTTCGAATGTTCTGAAGCAGTATGTCCTTGAAGCTCAGAACAAATGGAACTTAAAAGTTGCAAAAATTCGCTGTGATAATGGTGGGGAATATATTTCTAAAAATCTTGTAAATTGGTGTAAATCTAAAGACCCTGTTTTAAATTATACCATCCCTCATACACCACAACTTAATAGTAAAGCAGAACAATTAAATCGAACATTGATGGATAAAACTCGAGCTCTTCTATTTGATTCAAATACAGAAAAAGAAATGTGGGGAGAAGCACTATATTTGGCTACTTATTTACACAACAGAAGTCCTACTGTTGCTATTGACAATTTGCCTGCTGAGAAATGGTTTGGAGGAAAGCAAAATTTATCAAATCTTCAAATATTTGGATCAACTGCATATGCAAAAATCACAGGTCATCTAAAACAACTTTAAAGTCGATGTGAAAAATACATATTTATTGGCTATGCACCTAATGGTTTAGGCTTTGAGATCCAGAAAAACGAAAAATAAAAATGTCAAGAGATGTGTACTTTATATACTCAAAAGAAAGTCAATGTAAACAAAGTTCTTCATACTTCAAATTTTTGGATTTAAATGACAATGAAACAGATGATGGTATTGATGATGAAAAATATGAAGATACCACTGAAATAGATGAAATTTCTGAAGATAAAGAAATGAAAAATTTAGATGTGGAAAAGGAGCAAGATATAGAAAAAATGTTGAAAGATAAAGATACAGAAGAAGTGTTAAAAGAAAATACTAAAGAAGAATTGGGAAAAAGTAGAAGAAAGAAACAACTCCCAGAAAAATTAAATGAATATGTTTTGCTGACTTTTGAAGAAGCAATGAATAGTCCTGAAAAATTAAAATGGCAAGAAGGAAAAAAGTCATTGGAGGAAAACAAAACCTGGACTTTAGTAGATGAAAAAGAATTAAAAGGGAAAAATATATTAACCAGCAAATGGATATTTAAAATCAAAGATGATGACAAATATAAGGCTAGACTCGTAGTTAGAGGATTTGAACAAACACAAGGAATATACTTTGAACAGACATATAGTCCAGTTGTAGGTAGTGATTTTTTGAGAGCTATTTTTGCTGTATCCACTAAGAAGAATTATTACATGAAGAAATTCAACGTTAAAACTGCCTTTCTCTACAAAATACTTCACGAAGGAACATATATGTACTTACCTGAAGGTTATGAAAGAGAAAATAAAATATGTAAATTGGAAAGGGCAATATATGGTCTTAAGCAGTCACCAACTACATGAAATAAGACCTTAATAAGACTGATTTTTTAAGACAAGAAGGATTAGAACCTTTAAAAACTGAACAGTGTATTTTTGTTAACAAGGATATAATACATTAATGCTGACAATTTATGTTGATGATGGAATCATAACAGGGGATAATGAAGATAAAATAGATGATTTACCTGCAAAATTGAAGAAAATATTTGAAATGACATCATTAGACAAATCATCTTCATTTTTGGGAATTGATCTAAAAAAAGACTCAGATTCTTTAAAGCTTTCTCATGTTGGATATGCAAATTAGGTACTGGAAAAATTTCAAATGTCTGAAGCAAAACCATCAAATACTCATATTCTTTCAAATAAGAGAGGAAATAGTACAAAGAAAATTACGGTACTTACGTATTATCGCAACCATGACAAAACGTAATTGATGTATCGTCCAATAAAGGTCCCGATCGATTCCAAGGGCAACATGCAACAAAGTGATCTGTATGAGGACCCACGTTCGAGCGGGCTCGAACTGGTTGGGGGACGTACGCACCGCTGGGACTGTGTCGCCAGACAGGCCGGCTTCGCCGGACCAAGTCACAGAGCATACTAGACTCGCTTCTGAGACTCGCTTCTGGGTTTTTCTCAACCAGTTCGAGCCTGCTCGAACGTGGGTCCTCATACAGATCACTTGGCTGCATGTTGTCACGGTCCTTGCGCCGTGCGACGGTCCCAGAAGCGAGTCTAGTATGCTCTGTGACTTGGTCCGGCGAAGCCGGCCTGTCTGACGACACAGTCCCAGTGGTGCGTACGTCCCCCAACCAGTTCGAGCCCGCTCGAACGTGGGTCCTCATACAGATCACTTTGTTGCATGTTGTCCTTGGAATCGATCGGGACCTTTATTGGACGATACATCAATTACGTTTTGTCATGGTTGCGATAATACGTAAGTACCAAAATTACTTATCCTTATCATGAAGCGATTGGAAGTCTAATTTATTTATCAACAGAAACCAGACCAGATCTAAGCTACTCTGTGGGTTTCTGTAGCAGTCAGGTAGAAAATCCATCTAAAGAAGATTTAGAAAATTTAAAAATAATTCTGAGGTACTTAAAAGGAACAGCTGAATTAGGAATAACCTACAACCAAAACAGTGATGCAAATTTGGAAGCTTACTGTGATGCCGATTATGCGGGAGATTTGGAAACATGGAAAAGCACTACAGGATATGTTATTTATTATTATGGAGGACCTATCTCTTGGGCATCAAAAAAACAACCTATAGTTGTCACTTCAAGCACTGAAGCAGAATATATATCTGCAGCTGATTGTTGTAAAGAGTTGGTGTACCTGAAGGCACTGATTGAAGAACTGACTGGAGAGAAAATAGCAGCAACAATAAATATTGGCAATCAAAGTGCAATAGAATTAATTAGGAAGGGTATTCTAAATCACAGAAGTAAACACTATAGATGTCAGATTTCACTTCATAAAGGAAAAACATGAGCAAAAAAGTATAGATATAAAATACTGTCCTACTCAGCATCAAATAGCTGACATTTTAACAAAACTTCTTGGAACTAACAAGTTCCCTATTTTAAGAATAAAACTGGTTTCTTAATATTTTTTTATAATGAACATTTGGACTATACTGTAGATAACTGTAACATTTGTTTAATTTTATTATTTTTTTTTAAATTAACAATTACAGGGGTGTGTTAAAATATAATTGTTATTTAAAATATTGTCTTTATTTTATATCTGGCAACAGCAGTATTATACAAATATTTATGGCTATTTATGGCAACCCTCTCTCGTATTTACGAGATAGAATGAATGTTTATATAAAAATGTAATGTTTGCAGCTTGCTCTGTTCTTAAAAGTAAAATTATTATTAAAATAAAAACTCTTCATAATCTATCTTAAAAGTATCCTTCTTGACATTAAAATATCTATATAAAATAACACTCCCCACATTTCTTTTTCTGTATTTGAATCAAATAGAAGAGCTTGAGTTTTATCCATCAATGTTCGGTTTAGTCGTTCTGCTTTGCCATTAAGTTGTGGTGTATGAAGGATGGTATAATCTAAAACAGTGCCTCTAGATTTATATCAATTTATGAAATTTTTTGAAATATATTCTCCACCATTATCACAGCAAATTTTTGCTGCTTTTAAGTTCCAATTGTTCTCAGCTTCAAAGACATACAGCTTCAGAACATTCGAAGCATCACTTTTATACTGAAGTAGATAAACTGAAGCAAAATGGGTATAGTCATCTATAAATGTTATAAAATATTTATTATTATTCCAAGTTGATACCTCAATAGGACCAACAACATCAGAATGAATGAGTTCGAGTGGTCTTGTAGCTCTAGTGTAGCCAATTCCGAAAATTTCCCGAGTTTTTTTACTTTCATAACAAACATCACAGTTTTTTACTAAGCTCTTGAGATCTTCATCACGCAGAATTACACCATTTACAAGAGTTTTTAAAGTTTTTAAATATTCTTCTTATAAATGTCCCATTTTTCTGTGCAACAACACAGCATTGTTGTGTTCAGTTAGTAATGCTTCTTTCTTATGCAAGTTCACTGTATATAAACCAGTCTGATTTTTATCGCCTTCAATTATTAGGTCTTCATTTTTGAATACTTCCACTTTAGTTTTAGAGAATTTTACAACTCTGTCATTTTCTGTGATTGCATTAACCGATAACAAGTTTTTGGTAAGATCGGGAACATGTAGTACATTTTTAAAATCACATGCATCACTTTCATATGTTCCTATTTTAACAGCCTTTATTTCTTGACCCTTCTTAGCAACAGATGTATTAGTAAATATTTCAATTACATCATTAAGATTGTCCAAGTTCATCATATGACATGATTGCACCTGAATCAACAATAAAGTTTTGATCACTGTTTTTATTTAGATCAGAAAGAAAGGTTAACTTGTTTTTTTGTGAAAAAAACAATTTTTTTCCGTATGATTCCGATTCTTCATTATGATTATTTTTCTTACAAATACCACATCTTTGGTGATTTTATCAACATTTAAATCTTTTGTTTTGGAGCTAAAATTTTTTGTGTTCTTATTGAATTTGTTGCACTTCCAGGACAAATGTTTATTACTTCCACATGCAAAACAAGTCTTTTCCTTAAATTTGAAAAAAAATAAGATTTTCAATCTGGTTATCATTCCTTGCCACACGATTTTCTTTATTTAACAGCCTCACTGTAAGATTTTCAATAGTTTTTCCAATTTATCTGCCGATTCCCAAGCACTAAAAAGATAGTTAAATTTTTCAGGCAATGTAGATAGTATTTCAGAAATTATCATCTCATTGTAAATTTTTTTATCCAGAGCATTTGGTCTAAGTTTTCAATCTGACTAATATGTGTGTGAGTTTTGGAACCTTTTTGAAAACAAAAGTTGAAAAATTCTTGAAGTGTAGAACATTTTTATTGATCAGTTTCACGATCAAAAATCATATTTAGTTTTTTAAACATTTCACAAGAGGTCATACAATTTAAAATATGCATCATGCACTTACGATCTATTGTTAAAACAATCATATGTTGTGCTGTGGAATCTTTATATACAACTTCATCCATGCAACTTGTTCTTGTTCCTGTTTCTTTTCATCTATCCTGTCTGGTAACAACTTTGAAAATGCCTGTCAACTTAAAAGCAATCGCAATTTGAAAATTCAAAACAGAGAAGGTTTCTTGGTTTTTAAGTTTATCAATATAAAACAGTTCACCTTGTTGCCCCATTATTATCACAATGCACTAACGCTTTTAAAAAATAATTTTTTATTAAGAAGTTACTCTGGTTACCGATAACCTGCTTTTTATGTAGATATTTTTAATGTCAAGAACCATACGTTTAAGATATATAATGAAGTTTTTATGTTAATATTGATTTTACATTAAGAACAGAGCAAGCTACAAACATTTCATTTTTATGTAAACATCATTCCATCTAACTCATAATCATCACACTCAAATTATATTGCTTGATTTTAATTTTCTTCCTAATCCAAAGGTGGGTGTGGTGCTCTTATTATAAATAATATACTCTAAGAGAAGAACTTCATAAATTTGAAAATTCTCTTCTGAAAAATATCCAGAAGAAATGGAATATATCAATAAATATGGGAGTACTATAATGTCTTCAAAAGAAGATGGAATTGTGACTGAATTGGATAACAGTGACCCTGTGAAACAGTGCTACTGTTGCAAGGAAAATTTGCAATAGCTTATATTC
Source organism: Amaurobius ferox (assembly GCA_951213105.1). Taxonomy (NCBI): domain Eukaryota; kingdom Metazoa; phylum Arthropoda; class Arachnida; order Araneae; family Amaurobiidae; genus Amaurobius; species Amaurobius ferox. Next base: position 29,242,262 of record OX578141.1, on the reverse strand, counting down.
GTAGTACACCATGGAGCACAGCAGGATTTTTAGTCCAGTGGCCAGGCATTTTTGAATCATAACAGTCCCCTATAGTGGCCGAGGCATGAACCATTTTTCCCTCATACAATATTACCCTGGCTCATCACAAGGCAACTTTTGGTCACCCAATTTAGACCGGAATCCAGTCAGGGTGACATCCATGGGTGCTTTACCCTTCTTTCCATTTTACCAACCTCTGAGAAGGTCTTTTGGACCCACAGATTTAATGTGCCGGTACTATATATCTTATAAGTATAAATATTCTATGGGGAGTTTCTTCTACTATACAACATAATAGAACTTGTCACATGATCAAATACTCCCAGACTCAGGATGTAGTGAATATAACTAGTTGGTAGACAATGCTGTAATGAGTTGACCCTACCCTTCAATAGCCGTAGATTCTCGAAAACAGCTCTGGACTGGCGGAGTATATTTTAGATCATGTGACAAGTTTGCTATGTTGGATAACATTGCCTTAATACAGTAAAAGTAACAAGCCCTGCAAAATAGTATATAAGGTCTATGACTGGTGCTCCATGGGGGATAGTTTATGTAGCTCCGAGAATCGAACTCGGGTCTTCCAAGTGTTAGTGGTTAAGACCCCATGCCTTCACCACTGGGCTATCCTGCTCTGGAACACAGCAGGTGTGATGATATGATTTTCCCAGACTCAGAAAACAGATTTTCTCCTATACACTACAGGAGAAGACTAGCAAATGATGAAGAACAGTTATCATTTAGCCACAAAAAATGTGGTTTTGTTTTTGTTTTCATTGTTAAGAAAGAAATATGGCGTATCATTTCAACAGAAAAGAGGTTTAAAATACTACAAGAAATTTGGAGTAATTATTACTTCATGAGTGAAATACCAGCCATTTAGAAAACTATCAAGCCTGCCATGAACTAGAGCTTATCTAAAAGAAAAATAATTGATAAGAAGAACAATATTAGGGGCAGATCTTGCAATGCTTGATTACTTAATTATTAATGTTTGGATGCTTGATTACTTTAATGCTTGATCTTTTTGGCATGCAAAACTCTTCTTTTCGCAGTACAAATGAAAAATTGTACAGTGCTTAAAATGTAACTTTTGTAACGCTTCTATAATATCTAGCCCTTTTTTATTTTAACATGAATGAACATTTGTGTAGAGTTAAAGATCAAGAAATGATGGTTTACTACCTAGGAAAATATATCTAAAATGAGCTTAGAGCCAATGCTATAAAGCAGTACATTTTAACACATACAAACTCAGCCAAATGCTGTTATTTTTTTGATCTCCACACTTGATGTTAGTCATATTGAATAATTGACAATGATTGAATGTAATGATTGAATGTTGATGCAATCAAACCATCAGATCTGAGCCTAAAATTTCTATAAGAGGGCATTTCTTGGGATTTGTTTCAATAGGACACTACATGTTCTTTTATAACAGAAATTCTTCTCGAACAGCTTAAGCAAAAGAGATTATCAATTAAAAATCTGTATAATCAAGGAATAGTGAAAGGAAAAGAAAATGGCATACAAAAGAATGTTCTGGACTTGAACGTGTGCTTTTTTAGACCCTGATGCAATGCACACTCTTTAAACTTGGTAGTCAATGATACTGCTAGGTATTGTCTGGAAACAATTGGTTTCTTTGGTTTGGTTCAGTATATTTCTAATTATTTTTCTGCATCGAATAAGCATTGTCAAATTCTAACTGACCAAATAACAGGCAATATTCAGGCATAACCACAGAGGGAAATAAAGTGGGAGAGTTGGATCATCATTTTGAAACTACTGAGATATCTTGGTAACTTATATGATTCTTCAATAGAGATATTTGATGATAGAATCCTAACTAGTTCATATTTTTTTATGTATGAATAAATTCACTTATGGATTTGATTTAAAGCTCCTTGAACACAAAGTGATATTTTGATGTGCATGAAATTGAAACTTTTACTCTGTCTGTGTGTTTGATTGTAACCAAAATGTTGTGATAACATAACTGGCTGGTTATGCTAATTAAATGTACTTAAAAGTATGAAGTAAAAGGCTTTAATGCTGTGTTGCCAATAGTGGTGCGCGAGTTGCCAGTAGTAGCATTATACCACATGTCGTTTAGTTCAAAATGATTTATGTGTCAAAATATTTAATTTCATATTTGCAATAATCAATTGCAAATTTGAATACAGTTGCGATTTATTCTTGTAACATTAAATAAATTTAGCAGTTTTAAGTTTTGTGTTCTTACTAGCTCTATAAAACATCTGTTCTTAAAAATCAACATTCGTATTTTGGGGGGGGGGGGGTTAAGGAGATTAAGTAGCTTGCCTTGCCTAGGACTCAAAATAGTCTGGCATATGGACCTGCAGATGATTACCAATGGGTGTCATCCACAGGGCCGGTGCTAGATTACATTATTACTTTTGTAGGAGTTTTGACCCAATTCTTTTTTAGCACAGCTGTCATCTGTATACCATTTGATGGCTGTAGCACAAATAAGAGTTAAGACACAAGTGCTCTATCTTTTATCTCAAACTAGACGAGGATTTGTTCTCAGTGGTAATCATCACAAATATTAATTGATTCTGGACATTCAGGTAATATGTCCAATATGTACAAAAACCTAAATTGTTCTATAACATCCCCCCACCTTGAGCATGAACAAAACTGCATGATGATTTACATATTTTTCCTGGTCACAGTAAAAGCAAATTCATTGTCATGAATTCCAGAGGGGGCTTCAATTTTGACAAGTGCTTCATTCAGTATTAGAGGAAGAATAGGGGGCCAAGAGTATAGAATTAACAGCATGGTTCTGATTCCAATACATCAGCTAACCAGCTAATGAGATTTGGAATACAGTCCACACATGGGGTAGATGAATGACCCTATCTTATTTCCAATTCATATTTCTATTTGGACATTTCTGTTTATCAGATTATTCAGCTGTCAACCTTCTCTACAATTTTAACCCTTTGACTACAAAGGTGGCTCTTACTCTATTCCCCCCTTAAGTGAGGGGATTAAAATAGGGATCCACAAAAAGAATGATTGTCACTTTTCTTTCACTCAGAGACAGGTGTTTAAACAAAGCAATGTTTTTATACCATGCAATTATTTTACACAAAGATACATGAGAGGCAGCAACAATATACTTTATTGACAAAATGATTACCTTATGCATGGATTGAGAAATACACACCTGAAGTAGGGCCTGCTATAATATTCTGAAGTAGCCTTTTTGGTTGTTAAGGGTTAAAGTTACCTATTTTCATTGAAAAGGGTACTAAATTTACAAAGTACTGAGGTAATGCAATTTTTTTTTAGCAGGAATTAGGCTACAATGTGATAAATAGGAAAGAATGTTAGAGATTTTTCTCTGCAATCACAGTTAAAAAAAATTTGCCAGAGGTTAGGAGAGCAGTGCCCCCCTCTCTGTTCTCCTAAATGATGCCCCTCAGTTAGTGCCAAAATAACTATGAAGATGGCCTCTTGTGTAAATTTTAAACATTGATATTTGAAGAAGACACTAATCACTATCAAATGATATCTTTTGTTTCGTTCTGTGATATAAATTGTGCAATTCCCTTTTTTCTTCTTTTTTTTTTAGATGGCTGTACAAAAAAAAATTATGCAAGCAGTTCACATATTTTAATTCATTACATAAATGATTATTTTAACATTCTACACGCAACTTATTCAGTATTTTAATTCCAAAATTTTATTAATATTCAGGAGAGAAATAACTTGTGATTTCAAAACATATAATTTGAATGTTTAAATATTAAATGTTATTCATTGGATATCTTGCAGACTGATGTAGATTACATTAATGGACTAGTATCTGATATTGAAAATCAGTGAGTACATTTAAATTTCTTTCTGAAAAACTTTATTTCTTGTTTTTACAATGTTTTATTTTAATTTTTCTTTTATTTCTGTCTTAAATTTTTTTAATGTAATATTTAACAACAGATTTCGAGACCACATCAATACAGGACTATTGGAAGTAATAACACCTCCTAGCTCATATTATCCTGATTTTAGTACACTTCGTCCAAGTTTAGGTGATCCTTTTGAGCGTGTGAAGTAAGTATGATATGACAATTTCTTTGATAATGAAATTGCTATGCATTTAATATATTTATATGTGTAAGCTAGCAAGGGTTGATTAAAATTTGTACCAAGGAATTTTCATTCAATATGTTTTTATTGTAATTGTGTATTAAATATTTGTAAATTTCTTTAGTTGGTGAGAAAACATTTATTGCACTTTTGTTTTAACTAAATTTTTGAGGCATGTATGTCTTATGATCTGCTATAGATAGAGATTAGATGATAACTAATATGGATTCAGCATCAAATTCCAGAGGAGGTAGGGGTCTCATTAAGGATTTCCACTTTCAGTTCTTTTTTCCATTTCTGGTTCAAAAATTTTCGTTTTATCTAAAACATTTCATTCTTGAAATTGGTAAAGTTTAAATTATGTGAGTTCAATATCAAATTTTGGAAGAGGTAGATTAGCAACTCTCAGTTGCCAATCTAATCCTCATAAGTGAAAGTTGTGCTTCTTGTGTGTCCTGACAAAAAAGGCTGCCTCTTGCTTCCAAAACCAGTTGAAACTATTACTTTTGTGTTGCATGCTGCTTTTAATCAACTTTATTTTAGTCTTATTACTTTAGTAGTTTGAGTTGTACATATAACTGAAATCAAATTTTAGAATCCTGCTCATAGCAAATAGCAGCAGTGGATCGAGTCTCATATTATAAAAGTTCATCAACTACAAATTGTCATTAATTATAGTTACAGAGAAATATATATAATTTGAAATATCATTAGCAGTTTATATAGTTAACACTGACACTGTTATCTAGCAAATTCTTTTAGTGTAGCCAATAGTTGGTTATTCACTGCTGAGGAGTTCTGATAAAATAAAACACTGTCAATTCTGTCCCATCATGGAGAATATGATCTTAATATTTCAAATGCCTGAAAATTGCTCTGATGTAATATTATATGTATGTGTTTTTTATTTTAAATCAATTATTTCTTTTTCCGTTATTTATTTAAACATTATGGTTTTTTTTTAAATTCAGCTTATATAGATAAAATTGTGCTATTAGCTTCAGATAATACTTTCCCTGCAATACATGGTAATGTATAGGGAAAGTATTGGAATTGTGTCAAAAATCGCCACTTAAGTTTTTGACGTATCTACACATTTTGGGATCTCTAGAACATGAAAAAACTATTTTTAGTGTGATGTCTGTGTGTGTGTGTCTGTCTATTCAAAGTATGTATCCACTCTTGCTCAAAAACTAATGGACCAAATTTCATGGAATTTTATAGATATATCACTTGTGTGTGACCCTGGTATTGATTAGATTTTGGTTCTGGATAAAAGAACTGCACCTTTTTTGCAAAATGGCCCACAAAAATCTAATGTATCCACTCTAGCTAAAAAACTGATTGACCAAATTTCACAAAATTTGATAGATAAGTCATTTGTAGGGTACCCTGGTGCTGATTAGATTTTGATTTGATTCAGAAAAGAAGAACATGCTTTTTTGTATGAAATGACCCTTAAAAAATGCCTATACAATGCTTATACATTTGTCTATTGTATGCATGAAAAATGTGAAGTTTCTCTATAATCATAGGATGTTGATAAAATAAAAATGCAATAAGAGGATAAAACCTTTTTGAGTTTCTTATCATTTGCTGAAATAATAATGATAACAATTTGTATATACTGCTCTTCAAGAGTTGCTTGATTTGGTCCCAAACACAATGGCTAAATGTTTTCTTCACAAACAAGTTGAGATTTGTCCTGAAATCAGACAGTAAATGAGTGCTAGTTTGAACAGAACAAGGAATACGCAATCAGTCCAGTAACATAGTTGAACACCATTATGTTTTTGATCCTGATAGTGGGATGGATTTTGTTGTAGCAATTTAGGGTAAATAAAACCCCTATATGTATATGTTTTGTTTCATTAATGCTTGAATTACAAAATAACTCATAAGAGTACTTTCTATGAAATTTGAAGTCGATTTGTGCAGAAATTAATGAATTATGCACAATTTACTGTCCGGGGTTTAACTTTCGGAGGGAAGTGTATATATATCCCTTCTAATACATGTGAAGGAGGCCTTGTACTTTACTTTTGCATATAATCCTATCAGACAAAGGGTATAGCAGCCCTGCTTCCTATAAGAAAAATAAATTGAAAATCCTGATAATTATATTCAATTTTAGAAAATAAGCATTATTTAAAAAAGATTTACAAAATTCAATCTATGATAATAAAATAAGATATTTATCTGCTTGTTCATCTGTGCCATCTGTAGCAAAAAATCTAAATGTTGTATAGACATGAAATTTTGTACACATGTACTTACTTCACTGACCCAGAACAATACGCCTCAATGAGATTTTTTGAAAATTCGAATTAGTTTTTTAGTTTTTTAAGTCAAAGAAGCTTCCCATTCATGGCAGATTTGTACCATATCTTCTATGGCATAGTAGCTAATGGTGCCATCTGGTGACACAATTTAAAATGTAAATCATCTTTTATTAACTTTTACATTAGAACATAGTTTAGTGCATGTGAAAAATATAAATTGTAGTAGAAAAACGAGTGCAGCCCTCCCATCATATATATTTTAATCAGAATAAATGTGGTTTTTTTCTGAAAACAATTTCATTTCGTTTGATCCAAAGAAGAATTTCCTTGGGCATTCAATGTTTGAAATTTTCAACAATACACTGGAAAATGGCCTAAAATATAATCATTCACTTTCAATCTTAACACCATTGAAAAGATCAAAAAATTTCTTCTTTGAACAAAATTTGACTGGAATTCATACAATTTCATTAAATGTTGTGAATTGAGAAATACATATACACTTTTCATGTTTCACAGAGACATTGGACTCTGGACTACAAGAGACAATGACTGATGCTGCCATCCACATTGTAAAATTGTTAACCTTTTATTGGGAGACAATTCAATTGTATTCTTTAGAGCTTAAGTACACTAAAATTTAGAAGCTTTAAAGCGTAATTAAAATATAGATAAAGTGTGGATATTTTCTACCTTCAATGTGCGAAGCAATTTAAAAGCTTTAGAGTGCAATTAAAATATAGAAAAAGTGCAGATATTTCTTACCTTCAATGTGTGAATCCCATGTGGGGTACAGGAATTTCAGTTTGCTTTTTTTTCAGGATACAAATTCATTTTGTTTGATCTAAAAGAAAATATAAGTGCATCTCAAAAATATAAATTGTAGAAAAAAGCTGAGTGGAGCCCTTGCATCATATATATTTTAATCTGTGAGTAATTGAGTTTTTAATAGAAAAATTCTATTGATTGGTGCTGTCATCTATTGCACAATTTTGGGAATCCATACAATTAATAGACAATAAAAAATATATAATAAAAAAAATATATATTTTTCATTTTTTAAAGAAACACACTCAAGTATCCAATTTTAATAATGCGATAAAAAAAATTACATATTGCCCCAAATGATAAATTATGTTTCTGCTGTTACAGCGTATGCACATTGGATCTGCTGATACATTGGAAAGATGCAGTTCTGAATTTTATATGCCACACGTTATTGAAGAATGCTGTTCAATCCTTTATCATTAATTGTTGAATGTTGAAACTTGGCATGTTTCTTAAGACATTGTGGCTCTATTTTTTATTATTAATTATTTTTTATTACTTTTAATTGATGAAACTTGCCAACCATGTATTTTATTTTAGGACAACTTGGTTCAATTCTTTTAATTGGTGAAACTTGATGAATATGTGTGTTTTATTTTAAGGCATCATGATTCCATTTTTTATTTCATTGCTTTTGTTCTATGATTCTATTTTTTTATAATTCTACTAGAAAATGTACATGGTGTTGTCCAGGATTTAAAATGAGCAGTTGTGACATAGCTATGTGAACACCTTTGCAACAGTTTTTATTTTATTTCTGTTATAAACAAGCATATTGTTAAAACGTTATTTGGTTTTCAGGAATTGGCTGCGATTTCCTGTGTAGTATTTATCAGTTTTTATTTTAAATCCCAAGCGATGCTGGATGCATTTTCTAGTCATGACATTTATCAGTTGTGCATATGGTCATACCCAGGGGCGGCAAATAGGGGGCGCGAGAGGGCACGGCCGCGCCCCCAAATTTTTCTTATTCTGGACCAAAACTAAAAAGGCATAAAAAAATTCCAAGCGGATTCGGGGGAAAAAAATCCCCAAGGTGAAAAAAATCCCCATGATGATGTTCAATCACAGAATCAATATTCAATATGAAATTATACAGGGTGAGTCGGAATTGTTTTTACAAAAGCAGAGGGATGGTAGTACCCCACGAGACAAGCAATAATTACCATGGAAAATAGGGTCGCATTGCACTCTGAGAGGCAGAAAAGAGGCACATCGAACCGCATCGAGCATGACTCAGTCAGCACCTCAGACGTCATTGTGTACCTGCCTACGTAATATCTCCTACTCCAGACATGAATGCAGTTACAGTATGCAAATGACCAGGAAGCAGAATCGGCATAACAGGCTTCTAGTAGGTTCCGGCGATAGCCAATCAGAGCACACGTTGCCCTTTAAAAACCAGCACAACTTCAACACTGCAAGTTATTCCCATTGGACTTTTTCTTCTGGAGCCACATGAAATCTTTAGTGTTCGAGATGCCTGTGCACTCAGCGGAAGATCTCGTCGCTCGCATCTTTGTTGCCGCAGACCTCATTAACACAATACCCGGAATCTTCCAGAGGGTGCATCAGTCATTCCTTCGCCGGTATGAATGGTGCAATGACATACGTGATTGCCACTTTGAGCACTTGCTGTGAGTTTGTCGCTGCACAATAAATCTCGTTTGGCATCATTAATTCGCTTTCCCAACACTGGTGTACATGCAGGTTCGTATTCTAATTTTACTCTTTTCTGCCTCTCTAAGTGCAATGCGACCCTATGTTCTATGGTAATTATTGCTCGTCTGGTGGGGTACCATCACCCCTCTGCTTTTGTAAAAACAATTCCGACTCACCCTGTAGATTCAGTATCTAATGAAATTGAGACAAGATTTAATGAGAACAATATATCCTTTTTGTTTGCCCTTAGTTCAGTATTATCCCGATCAGATGTCGGAAAAGAAAAAGTTTCAACCATATGCAAAGTATATAACTTCCAAAAAGAGGAATTGCTATGTGAATTGCGACTGTTTTATCAATGGTGAAAAATGTAAACATAGACCATCCCAATTTTAAAAGTCGCATGAATTATTTTAAAGAGCGGAATTTAAAAAATGTGTTTCCTGTCATAACATTATTAGTTAAATTGGTTTTGACTGTGGCAATCAGCTCAGACAGTTGTGAAAGGTCTTTTTCGTGTCTCAGGAGGTTGAAAAATTATTTTCGCAGTACAATGGGTACAAAAAAGACTTTCATCTTTAGCTGTTTTAGCTATAGAACAAGATATACCACTGGATTATGATGATATTGGAACAAAATTTTCTCTTCATCCAGACTCTAAGAACCGGCATTTAAAACTTCAATAACAGGTATATAAATATAGATATTTGAATTTAAAAAAATTATGTTAACAACAATTATGTTAACACAATTATGTACAAAAATTATGTTAACAGCAATTATTTTTCTCAACATCAATTCAATTTTGTGATCCCTCTCCTCTCTCCCCTCTTCCCCCCTCCCTGTTAACAAACATTTTATTTATTTCATATTGTAGATTTTCATACAAATCTCGCACCCCCAAATGAAATGCTGAAATGCCGCCCCTGGTCATACCACATTTGTCCACTTCCATCTTTAGCATTCAGAGTTTCTTGGAGCATTGAAATAGTGTTTATTGGCAATAATAAATATAAAAGAGGAGATAAATTTTAAACAGATGATTTCATTCCAATTCCCTGTTTCCGAAGGTGCTAAAATAACCAACGAAAATTTTAGAAATTAAAAAAATTTTGGTGTGGAATCATATTGGCACTAATTCTGCCATTTCAAATCTTTAATTTTATTTTATTTATAGCTCAAAAGGTCATATATCAAATTTTTCAATGGCAGCAGCTTAAATAGCCCTTAATTAAGCCCAAACAGATAAGAATATTATACATCACCATAGAGTGTAAGATAGCTAAAAAAAAAGTCAAATAATTTTGTGCATTGTCCATATGAACTGATAATATTTTAAAAGTATATTTCATATAAAGAATGATTTTTTTTAATCACTATCTCATAAATTCTAAAATACTGTGCTTTAATCCAGAAAGCTGTGTCAAATAAGGCAGCAGCGAATTTGAAATAGGTAGAATTTTTTTCATCCTTAGGTTTTAGACACCAGTGTATTAATTATTAGGAGAACCGTATATGTATAAGTAGTTAGACTCTTCTGCATATTAATTTAAACGCCTTCACTTTATAAATAGGATATTTCTGTTTCTATTTTTTATTGTTAACAGAAATGTATATATTAACAATTTTTCAGATGGAGAACAAAACAAAATTTAGACTTTTCTTACCTGATGATGTATGCACAGCCGAAAGGAACGTTTTATGTTCAGGTATGATTGAAAATTGAATTTTTAGTGATTCAAATTTTATTTGAAATTATTGTGTAATATTACTTATTTATTATATACTTTTTAAGTTTTATAGCATATTTGATTGTAGCATTTGGTGTATTAGCAGTTACTGATAATCATTTCTAAGGGAAATTGTATCTGAAAAGAAACAAGATATATTTTATTAAGTCAGCATGAATCCCCAGCATTTCCTAGAATATAAGATATAAACCTCTGATTAAAATTACAGTGAAATGTACAGTAAATTCTCACACCTAACTAGAACAAAAAATGAAAAAACTTGCTGCATGGTGTAATATGCCCAAAGTGCCTAAACATACTTTTATCTAGCTGTTACGCAGATGACATATACCTTTGGCTCATACTAGATGCATCACTTGCTGCACTATGCTCATAAAGACAATAATTATTATGTCTTCCCTGTAACCAAATACTTGCTACATTCAGTACATATGTCTACCATGCTATTTAATCATGCTCTTCTTCTGAATTATTAAAGTCTGAGCTGGATTATTTAAAGGCTCTCACCTTAGGTCAGGGATTCTTCCTGAAAATTGTTACTGTGAAGCTTGTCTTGTGGTCATAATCTGTCAATATTCTAAGAATTTGATGTCAGATTTGATATGACGAACTTCGACTTCACCAAGATATATTTAAAGGAAGGGAATTTTGATGGGTTTATCAGATATTTAGCTAAATATGGCTATGAGAAACATTCCCTTAGGCAAATTTAATTAATCTAACAGTGATGTGTGCCAATTTGTAATGAATTTCGTAAATATTGTGAATTTGATATAAGTTTTGATTTAATTAGATTAAATTTAATGCTTGAGTTGCAAAAAATATAATTAAAATCTATTAATGAAAATAAAATTAATGAAATGCTTCCATAGCAGGAACTAGCTGTGTTAGTTTTTTTAGCATTTTTTAAAGCATTTGCTGCTATTTTAGCTTTGAAGCAAATACTGTTATCAACTTGATATGTTTCGTATAATTGAAAGAACAGGGTGTCTGGTTATCTGGTGAAGTCCGGGAAGTTTTTATTGGAATACTAGCCGCCTTTGGCGACCAGCCTGTTCGCTACCCTTGAAAATTCTGACCGTGGCAAACTCGTTGGCACGACCTACCAGAAAGGTGTAAGGTAACTGCTTGGAAGGCCAGGAAGTGCCACACAATTTAGACCGGAACCCAATGGGGGAGGCATCCAAAGAGACCGTACCCGCCTTCCCCTACCACAAACCTCTCGGATTCGACTTGCAGTCCCACACGTTTAACGTGATCGTACTCCGCGTGAACACGGCTGCAGTTTTGGCAATGGCGGGAATCGAACCCGGGCCTACCGAGTGAAATTCCCGCGCGCTAACCACTGGGCTACCGTGCCATCCGCGACAATCTCCATAACTTTATTTTTATTCGGCAATTTTGGGAATCGAACCCGGGCCTACCAAGTGCAAATCCCGCGCACTAACCACTGGGGTACTTCACCCTCCGCGATATTCTTCATAACTTTCTTTTTATTCACCCAATTTAGACCGGAACCAAGTGGGAGAAGCATCCACAGGGACCGTACCCTTCTTCCCCTACCACCAACCTCTCGGAAGGACTTACAGACCCACATGTTTAACGTGATCGTACTCCGCGTAAACACGGCGGCAATTTTGGGAATCGAACCCGGGCCTACCGAGTGCAATTTCCGCGCGCTAACTATTGTGCTACTTTGCCCTACGCGACAATCTCCATAACTTTCTTTTTATTCATCCAATTTAGACCGTACCCTCCTTCCCCTACCACCAACTTCTCGGAAGGACTCACGGACCCGCATGTTTAACGTGCTCGTACTCCGCGTAAACACGGCGGCAATTTTGGGAATCGAACCCGGGCCTGGTAACTGGTTGGACGGCCAGGATGTGCCACCCAATTTAGACCGGAACCCAGTGGGGGAGGCATCCACAGGGAACGTACCCTCCTTCCCCTACCACCAACCTCTCGGAAAAACATACGGACCCATATGTTTAACGTGATCGTACTCCATGTCAGTGGCGGAAATCGAACCCGGGCCTACCGCGTGCAATTTCCGCGCGCTAACCACTGGGCTACTTCGCCCTCCGCGACAATCTCCATAACTTTCTTTTTATTCACCCAATTTAGACCGTACCCTCCTTCCCCTACCACCAACCTCTCGGAAGGACTCACGAACCCACATGTTTAACGTGATCGTACTCTGCGTGAACGTGGCGTATGTTTTGGCAGTGGCGGGAATCGAACCCGGGCCTACTGAGTGCAATTCCCGCGCGCTAACCACTGGGCTGCCGCGCCCTCCGCGACAATCTCCATAACTTTCTACATATTCACCCAATTTAGACGGGAACCCAGTGGGGGAGGCATCCACAGGGGCCGTATCCTCCTTCCCCTACCACCAACCTCTCGGAAGGACTTACGGACCCACATATTTAACGTGATCGTATTCCACGTAAACACGGCGGCAGTTTTGGCAGTGGCGGGAATCGAACCCGGGCCTACCGCTAACTTCCCGCGCGCTAATTTGCAATTTAAAATGACCATATGCTTAATTCCATCATCCTCATTCCATTGTTTCATTGTTCCATCATTTAAAATATCCATAAAATTAAAATATCCATTTAAAATATCCAAAAGTTAAAATATACATTTAAAAAATCCAGATCGTCCCATCATTTAAAATATAAATATAATAATTTATATAGAGCAAAGGAGCTCTATTCAGAACCGTGACGTCACCTCCACCTTGACGTCCCCACCCACCACCTTCCCTGCTTCAGCGGGGGAGAAACGAACGGAACGCCGAGAAATTTAAAATCATGACGTCTTTAAAATTGCGATCCTGAAGGCAATTTTCATTATTTCTGGACCAGATTAGACTTGTAAGAATGCCAGATATTTCAGCTTTCTAAAAATGTAAATTATTAGTCGAAATTATGAGTACTTTTTACTATGCGAGAATTTAAAAACCAAAAATCGTTTTTTTGAGCCAAAAGTGACTTTTGTTTTAAAATCTTTAAAAAATATTAGAAATCGAAATGGAGATTTGAAATTGATATATTTTTACTCGCAATTGTCTGCTCTTTCCGATGGTGTGAGTTGTTTTTTTCTACGACGTCTGGATCGTGGAGAAAAAAGGGCAAAAAGGGCAAAAAAAGGTCGAAATCGCATAAAACATTAAATAAATAAAAAAATAATTAGAATTTTGAAAATCGGTTTTCACGTGTCCCCTTCCCTCCCCCCCCCCGGGTCTCCGATTGCCAAATTTCGTAGCTCTCCGACGCGCGGTCGCGAAACGTATAGTGTATAAGACAGACAGACACACACACACAGACATTGCCTTTTATTATTTACTAGCCGCCTTTGGCGACCAGCCTGTTCGCAACCCTTGAAAATGCTGATCGTGGCAAATTCCAACCGTGGCAAACTCGTTGGCGCGACCTACCATAAAGGTGTAAGGTAACTGGTTGGACGGCCAGGATGTGCCACCCAATTTAGACCGGAACCCAGTGGGGGAGGCATCCACAGGGAACGTACCCTCCTTCCCCTACCACCAACCTCTCGGAAAAACATACGTACCCATATGTTTAACGTGATCGTACTCCGCGTGAACATGGCTGCAGTTTTGGCAGTGGCGGGAATCGAACCTGGGCCTACCGAGTGAAATTCCCGCGCGCTAACCACTGGGGTACTTCGCCCTCCGCGACATTTTCCATAACTTTCTTTTTATTCACCGAATTTAGACCGGAACCCAGTGGGAGAGGCAGCCACGGGGACCGTACCCTCCTTCCCCAACCACCAACCTCTCGGAAGGACTTACAGACCCACATGTTTACTCCGCGTGAACACGGCGGCAATTTTGGAAATCGAACCCGGGCCTGCCGCGTGCAATTCCCGCGCGCTAACCACTTTGCTACTTCGCCCTCCGCGACAATCTCCATAACTTTCTTTTTATTCCCCCAATTTAGACCGTACCCTCCTTCCCCTACCACCAACCTCTCGGAAGGACTCACGAACCCACATGTTTAACGTGATCGTACTCTGCGTGAACGTAGCGTAAGTTTTGGCAGTGGCGGGAATCGAACCCGGGCCTACTGAGTGAAATTCCCGCGCGCTAACCACTGGGCTGCCGCACCCTCCGCGACAATCTCCATAACTTTCTATATATTCACCCAATTTAGACGGGAACCCAGTGGGGGAGGCATCCACAGGGGCCGTATCCTCCTTCCCCTACCACCAACCTCTCGGAAGAACTTACGGACCCACATATTTAACGTGATCGTATTCCACGTAAACACGGCGGCAGTTTTGGCAGTGGCGGGAATCGAACCCGGGCCTACCGCTAACTTCCCGCGCGCTAATTTGCAATTTAAAATGACCATATGCTTAATTCCGTCATCCTCATTCCATTGTTTCATTGTTCCATCATTTAAAATATTCATAAAATTAAAATATCCATTTAAAAAAATCCAAAAGTTAAACTATACATTTAAAAAATCCATATCGTTCCATCATTTAAAATATAAATATAATAATTTATATGGAGTAAATGAGCTCTATTCAGAACCGTGACGTTGTTGGAAATAATCAATACATCGCGATTCACGTTCCTGTGAACGGGCGTTTATGCAAATTTAATATGAACGACTCTTCCCGTTCACCGGCGTGAACCGTGACGTTTTTCAACATTAGGTTTCATGCAAATCAGTTCTCAATGCGTACGCATCTGATTTGCATATCCAGGGGCGTTTCCGGAACTGTCCATTCTGGGATATATAGGGCAGAGGTTTCTTGAAGCAAATGAGAAGGTCAAAAGAGTCGATCGAGATCAGACAGATCGATGAGATCAGATCCGACGTCTGAAGAAGTCAGACGAGATAGACACTGATGGTCTGATGCAGGCAGACAGAAATGTTTTTTTGACAGAAGCACTGCGGAATATCGTTTGACGACGGTGAATAGTCGAAACGGATGCAGATGTGGTCAGTTTGGACCAGCATGTATTGAACGTTAAATTTACTTACAAACGTTCGGAAGCCGCTTTAAATATTTTCCTGATGTTTTATCCTTTGGTTTCCCTTTGCCAAGTGATGGTGGCTGAAATACACGCAAGTGATAGAGGTAGTATAGTAACTTACTACCAAATGCTTCAAGGAATCTCTGTCTAGTCATTTACAACTAAAAATCTTTTGTACATAGTATATTTTTGATGTTTTACGGCATGGAAAATTACCAGGTACGTGTAATATGCCGAGTTGTGTTTTTCACCAAATAAAGTGAACGAAGTTTTTCTTTAAAACTAGACTTGTGTACTTTCATAACCCAGCCAACACTTATTGACTCTGACAGTGCGTGCTTTGCTATCTTCAAATTTTAAATTTTCCAATAGAGACGGTTATGGGCCAGTTCAAAGCCCAATAGAGTCATAAGTGCAAGTATCTTTAAAGAAATCGTTCCAGTGTTCAGATGGGGGCCGCACATGGCACCATTTTGAAGTTCGTGTGAACAACGAAACGCAACAGTGTAAACGTAAACAGTGTACAAGAACTTTTGCTTCTGCTTCTTCAAAACTACGAGTGGCCATGGAGGCAAGTAGAACGGAGTTGCTGACGCGGGACAACTACGTCACCTGGCGTACCGACATCTCATTCGTCCTCAAGGGAGAAGGATGTTTCGGACACGTAGATGGAAGTGCTAAGCCTATCGAGGAAGATGCAAGTCGCCGCGACTACGATGATTTTTATCGCCGGAAAGACCGAGCATTAGCCATCATTTATCAAAGTTTATCCTCGGAATACAAGGAGTTGATAAACGTCACCGACGAACCTAGTCAAGTATGGAATACCTTGAAAGAACATTTTCAAGCGCCTTCCCGAGCCAACCTGGTTAGATTACTAGATGAGTTCTTCGACGTTCGGCCGGAGCCAGACGAGCCTGTTGACATTTTTTGCTCAAGACTGCGGAAGGCCGTGACGAGGCTTAAAGACACGAAACACCCCATTGAAGACCTATATGTAGCATTCCAGTCGATTCGGTACCTTCCGGAAGAATTCCGAGGTATCGTTCAACTTATATATAGATGGAATGACTCGGACTTCAAGCTCAGCAAAATACAAGCAGAGCTAGCAGCGGACGAGAGCCGGCTTAGGCAGCAAGCAAGTGACTTTTCCAAAACTGTGAGTTCAAATTCTGCATATTTTACTTCTAAGAAATTTGTAAATAGAGTAAAAGTGTCTAAACTTCCAAATGTATCTCATAATGTGTCTAATGTAAATACTTCTAGTCATAATGTAAATATTTCTAAAAGTAAAATTAAGTGTTTTAAGTGTAACAAACTAGGTCATACTAAATCTAATTGCAGTAGAAATAATGGATCTAGTATTGTGGAATTTCTTGGGTCTCCACAGATTGAGGCTAATACTGTAATCGATCCTAGCGATAGACTCAGCTGGGTAGTAGACACTGCTGCTAGGCGACATTTCTGTAATAACATTAAGTTATTTTCAAAATTTAATGAGTGCAAAGGCACTTCAATGTCGCTAGCAGTAGGGGATGTCGAAAGTCCAGTTGAGGCTATCGGAACGGTGGAAATGTATGTCTAATTTAAGGATAAGCAAAGTATTATCAAATTGGAAAATGTTATGTATTCTCCTAAACTTAGGAGAAATTTATTAGCTGCATCTGTTCTTGAGGAACAAAATTTTAGTTTTAATGGAGCTAATGGGGTTCTATGGTTTTTTACACCTAAAGGGGAGAAATTCTTTTATGCAAAAAGAAAGGATGGGTTATATTTTTTAAAACCTAAGTATAGTACCCAGGAACAACATAACGTAGAAAACCGTCAATCTAAAGATAGGGATCGAGATGGAGACAAGAAACACAAAAAGGATAAGAAATCCAAGGATAGGGATCCTAGTGCTTCCAGAAAAATAGACAAAGTAAAAATAGCACCTAATCTTAAAGAAACTAAATTTAAATCTGACAAAACAAAAACTAAGCAGAATAAAAATGTGAATAGTTCAATATCTAAGCCTAGCAGTTCAGTAACTGAACTTAATAGTACAAACTGTCTTTGGCATAAACGATATTGCCACATAAATGCTGAATATCTTCTCCAAACCAGCAAAGTTTCTGCCGTAAACGGACTTCCTAGGCTTAAATACAAAAAGTTAAATTGTAAATCATGTAAATTGGCTAAGTCTAGGAGAGTATCATATAAACCCACCGGTAGGATAAGGTCCACTAAACCATTGCAATTGTTACACATGGATGTGTGTGGTCCCTTACCCACAGCCTCATATGGTGGGAACAAGTATGTCTTAACTATAACAGATAATTATAGTAGAAAAGTTTTTGTTTACCTCATGAAACAGAAGTCAGAAGTATTTTCACATTTTAAAGAGTTTCAGGCCAGAGAAGAAAGGCAGTTAGGTACTAAAATTCTATGTATCCGGACGGATAATGGAATGGAATTCTGCCATGATAAGTTCAAAAATTACCTGAAGGATATCGGTATTAAGGCTGAGAGGACTAACACATATACCCCACAGCAAAATGGAGTATCAGAGCGATTCAACTTAACCGCATTTGACTGTGTTAGAGCCATGTTGAACGACAGCAAATTGCATGACAGATTCTGGGCGGAAGCAATATTGTGTTTTACATACACTAAAAATCGAATATGTCACAAATTTAAGACAAAAACTCCACATGAACTCTACAGTGGTAGAAAACCTTCAGTCAAACATCTTAGAACCTTTGGTTGTAGAGCATATGTAGGCAAACCCAGTCAGCTCAGAAAGAAGTTAGACATGAAAGCTACAGAAGGGGTGATGGTAGGCTATGCTACTAAAACTAAGGGCTATAGGATATTTTTGTCAGGAGAGAAACGAACAATTGAGACCTGCAATGTGAGGTTTGATGAGGGTGATGTAGTGGAAGGCATCCTGGACCCAATTTGTCCCAGAAATATCTCCTCAGGGATATCGAGAGATAACCTTTCAGAATACTCCGACGGGGAATATCCGAGAGAGCAGTCTGATGGGGGGGCAGGAGAGAGTGAAGACACTGGTGACGATCCGTCTGAATCCAGTGAGGAAACGGACTCTCCTGCTGACTCCAGTATGACTCCTTGCTCGGATATTGCTTGGCAGCGAAAGACGGTTCCAAGACCCGATGGAAGTAGAACCGATGTGTATTATTACGCTCAAGGAGATAATAAAAGGCTGAGGTCGCACAATGATGTTAAGAAATATTGTGATAAAAGGAATATACAATTTGATCAGCAACTGTTTAATTTTCGGGAAAATAAAGGTCTTAAAAGGGTCAGAGGCAGACCCGAAGCAAGCAATATTGAAATAAATATACCAAAAGGGTACAACGCTGCTATTAAATCTTCCCAGTCCGAAAAATGGTGTAATGCTATGGATGAAGAAATGGCCGTAATGCAAGAGAGGGGTGTCTGGGAACTAGTTCCTGCATCCACCTCACAAAAGCATATAGGCAATAGATGGGTCTACACCATTAAGAAAGACGAGAATGGGAAAATCAAGAGGTTTAAAGCTCGTTTGGTAGCCCAGGGGTATGGTCAGAAAAAGGGAGAATCATACGATGAAGTTTTTAGCCCTGTTGTTAACTTCAACTTAATTAGAGCATTCTTCTCAATTTTCGTATGCATGCTTGGCTGGATGCATTTCCAATTAGATATCAAATCTGCCTATCTCTATGCTAAATTGAGTCAAAAGGTATATATGAAACAGCCTCAAGGTTATGTCAATCAGGAACAGCCTGATTATGTTTGTTTGTTGAAGAAAGCCATTTACGGTCTTCATCAAAGTGGAAGAGAATGGTTTAATGAACTTGACACCAAATTAAAAGAATTAAATTTTTTTAAACTTCAATGGTGTAATTGTGCATATATTTACAATAGCAAAGTTCTTATGCTAGTCTATGTGGATGACATAATTCTCTTCTCAAAGTATCAAAGGGACATAGACCACATTGTTTCATTACTTAGCATAGAATTTGATATCAAGGTATTAGGAAAAATTAGAAAAATTTTAGGCGTGGAATTTAAAGAGTGTGACAATAAATTTTTTATACATCAAAGTCAGTATATAGATAAAGTATGTCAAATGTTTCAACAGTATAAATATCCAGTTACTTCACTTCCCATTTCTAAAGGGAATATTCTAAGTAAAATAGATTGTCCAAAGACAAGTGAAGAAATAAAGCAAATGCAAAGTTTTCCTTACAGGAGCTTAATTGGGTGTTTGGCTTTTATATCTAGTAGGACTAGACCTGATATTTGTTACGCCATCAATATATTATCTCAATTTCAAGAAAACCCTGGAATTAAGCATTGGGATGCATTGTTAAGACTTTTAGGATATGTTGAAAAGACTAAAAACTATATGTTGAATTTATCTAACATTCAGGAGTTAAAATTGAATTGTTATTCAGATTCTGACTTTGCTGCAAACCGAGATGACCGTGTTTCACTTGGAGGCATGATACTCTTTATTGACAATGTACCTATTTCTTGGCGTACCTTTAAACATAAGTGTGTCAGCTTATCAACCATGGAAGCTGAATACGTATCACTAACTGAAGCCGCTAAGGAAATGGTATGGGTACAAAACATAATAGAAGAATGTCATTTACTTGGGTTAAACTTTAATAAAAGTAACGGTGTTATTTTTAGCGACAACCAAGCAGCCATTAATTTTTCTAACTCTCCAATTGAAAACAATAGAACTAAGCATATTGATGTTAGATATCATTTCCTAAGAAATTTAATAGTCAATGAATCTTTTAATGTTAAATTTGTAAATAGTAAAGATAACTTAGCAGATCACTTTACTAAACCAATGACTAAGGAAATAATACTTAAATTTTGTAATAAAATTTTTAAAAACTAAATCAAAACTTTTTGAGATTAAATGTTTAGTCTAAAGAAAATTTTAAATACTAAATTGAATTTACAACTTGGGAATTTTTTTTAAAGATGTCATATATATACATTATTGTTTATCTTAAACCTCATTGATATAAGATAGTATATCTTGATCTTGAGTATAAATTTTTGTGATATTGAATCTTTTTCACTTTACACCTTTGTATATACATCCATTTTCCATGACCCACATGATGCTAGATAATAGCTTATGTGTATAAAATTTTGTATTTTTCAACTTGGTAAAAAGTATGTGTTGAAAGTTTTGATAAAGGAATTTTATTATCTAATTACTTGCATCATGTATTTTTAAATATTTGGTATATCAATGCAGTCTAATAGTATTAATTATGTATACTTATATTGTGTTAATAGACTAAATTTTTTTAAGCTTTTTGAATTATAGTGTTTATACTCAAATTTAAAGTAAACTTAAATTCTATGCTTATACAAAATCTTAATCTTTTAAAGTTGACTTGTTTAATATAATGTGCTTATACTTAAATTTTGGATACTTATAATTAAATTTAAACTAAAATTTCAATTTTTGAATGCTGATACTTAAGCATTGAAGTTGTGTTGTATATAAATTTCTACTTGATGTGAAATGTTGTTGTTACAATATTGTCGACAATACTTGACTATTTTTCAGATGCTATAAGTACTTATGCATTTTATTTTAAATTTAATAATGATATAATACTTTAAATTTTTTCCTTCATTATATGTTTGATAGGATACTGGGGGCCTTGGTGTTTATTGATATACCTTGGTTTCTCAGAGTAAGTTTTCTTTTGCATATGCATTGAGACTTAAGGATTTGCATGAGGGGGCCGATTGTTGGAAATAATCAATACATCGCGATTCACGTTCCTGTGAACGGGCGTTTATGCAAATTTAATATGAACGACTCTTCCCGTTCACCGGCGTGAACCGTGACGTTTTTCAACATTAGGTTTCATGCAAATCAGTTCTCAATGCGTACGCATCTGATTTGCATATCCGGGGGCGTTTCCGGAACTGTCCATTCTCGGATATATAGGGCAGAGGTTTCTTGAAGCAAATGAGAAGGTCGAAAGAGTCGATCGAGATCAGACAGATCGATGAGATCAGATCCGACGTCTGAAGAAGTCAGACGAGATAGACACTGATGGTCTGATGCAGGCAGACAGAAATGTTTTTTTGACAGAAGCACTGTGGAATATCGTTTGACGACGGTGAATAGTCGAAACGGATGCAGATGTGGTCAGTTTGGACCAGCATGTATTGAACGTTAAATTTACTTACAAACGTTCGGAAGCCGCTTTAAATATTTTCCTGATGTTTTATCCTTTGGTTTCCCTTTGCCAAGTGATGGTGGCTGAAATACACGCAAGTGATAGAGGTAGTATAGTAACTTACTACCAAATGCTTCAAGGAATCTCTGTCTAGTCATTTACAACTAAAAATCTTTTGTACATAGTATATTTTTGATGTTTTACGGCATGGAAAATTACCAGGTACGTGTAATATGCTGAGTTGTGTTTTTCACCAAATAAAGTGAACGAAGTTTTTCTTTAAAACTGGACTTGTGTACTTTCATAACCCAGCCAACACTTATTGACTCTGACAGTGCGTGCTTTGCTATCTTCAAATTTTAAATTTTCCAACAGACGTCACCTCCACCTTGACGTCCCCACCCACCACCTTCCCTCCTTCTGCGGGGGAGAAACGCCGGTTAAGAAGCGGAACGCTGAGAAATTGAAATTCGGAAACTTTTAAAATCCCGATCCTGTGGGCAATACGGAATATTTCCTGACCAGATTGGACTTGTAAGAATGCCAGATGTTTGACCTTTCTAAAAATGTAAATTATGAGTCGAAATTATGAGTACTTTTTACTATGCGAGAATTTAAAAACCAAAAATCGTTTTTTTGAGCCAAAAGTGACTTTTGTTTTAAAATCATAAAAAAATATTAGAATTTGTCCCTGAGATTTGAAATTGATATATTTTTACTCGAAATTCTCTGCTCTTTCCGATGGTGTGATTTGTTTTTTTCTACGATGTCTGGATCGTGGAGAAAAAAGAGCAAAAAGGTCAAAAAACGGTCGAAATCGCATAAAACATTAAATAACAAAAAAAATAATTAAAATTTTAAAAATCGGTTTTCACGTGTCCCCTTCCCACCCCCCAGGGTCTCCGATTGCCAAATTTCATAGCTCTCCGACGCGCGGTCGCGAAACGTATAGTGTATAAGACAGACAGACGCACAGACAGACATTGCCTTTTATTATATAGATAGTCAGAGAAATTTAAATTTAAAAATGCAATAAATTACACAATTATCCAAAAAATTAAGTAAAATAAATTATTTTTTCAGATAATTGAAATTTTTCTTATTGATATTTATTATTTTTATAATCTTTTATGGTTTTAATTTTTTTTTGTCTATTATTATTATAGAAAAATATAGGGAGAATTTATTCAGTTTTCATAGAAATTTATTTAATGCTTTACAAAAGTTTGATTTTTATATTGCATATTTTGATTTTAGTAGTGATTGTTTAGTGGGAGACATATTCTTAACTTTTAATCTATGTATGATGATATTTTCTTAGCTTAACTTGGCTGATTTGTAAATGTATGATCTACATCATTTTACCTAAGGACTTGTTCAGTTAATATATTGTATCTACTATAAGCATATTTTCTTCTCGAAATTGCAATTCTGTTTCAAAAATGTATTTTATCTGTTACAAAACTACATTCTGTTCGAAAAATATATTTTACCTGCTCCAAATAAGTATTCTGTTGCTCTTGAAAATGGGTTTTAAAAAAATGTGCTCTAAAAATTAGAGTGGGGCAGTATCTAAAATACATGTATTTGAAATGTGTTTTCAAAATATATTTGTATTTTGTATTTTAAATTGGAATAGCTAAAGTATTTCGGTAATGTATTGAAAATACATTTTAAAAGTATTTTGTATTTTCAAAATACTCAAAATTCATTTTATCACATGTCAAACTATCATATGTTTAAACCACAAATGAATGATTCGCAAAAGAAAAAACGACTGTTCGGTATTTTGTTTTATTATTGAATTCATTTCTAGGAGTTAATCTAAACATTCTTTTTCAATCTGACACTGATGAAGATGATATATGAGATGTTTAGTACATATGTAGTGGCCTCTGAAAAATATAGTTTTTGTTATAGCTTCTGTCTACTTTATAGAATATTTTAATTTCGGATTTATAGAATGATATTGTTTGGTACATGACTCCTTTCAATGTGTGAATATAAAGAAAAGAATCAAGAAGATAGCTTGAAGTTACATGCTTTGTGAAAAGAGAAACATAGATTATCCGAACTCTGCTATTCATTGTATTTCTTTCTTTTTTTTTTAAAGTAAAATAAAGAGATGCAATACAGTTAGTTATTACAAAGAAGTGAGACATGATGGAAGATGCTTCTGTTTGTGACAAAAATGTATCAAGGGAATTAATGGATTATGATGTGTACGATGTGTAGTATTCAATCGAAAATGTTTTAAAGTGATTTATGGATAGTGGAAAAGTTAAGCCAGAATGCGAATTATGCAAACCAGAATGTGAATGTGCAGTTTTAAATGGAACTTTTGAAGCCACAATAAATTTTAAAACTCTTTTAAAGGTGAGATTTTAGTTTTATGCATTAGTTCCTCTATTTAACAAGTATTTTTGCAAGCCCCATAGCATTCCTTTAATTGAGGTTGTGCTATATTATGTAATACATTTTATTGGTGGGAAAAAAGTCATACTGTTGCTTTTCAGAACAATGTCTCCATGAAACATCTATTGCTCAGGATCTGCTATGGATAGAGCTCTGATAAGGACTAATTTGCAGTTAGCATCCTATTCTGGAGGGCTGATTAATGATGACTGATTTTGGGTTAGCATTATATTCCAGAGAGAATTGGGGCTTCACTAAGGATTTCCACTTCTGGTTAAATTTTTTTCATTTTACTTGAAATGTATATATCTCAAAATTGACTATAGGTAGAGCTTAGATGATAACTGATATGGATTCCATGCATCAAATTCTGGAGAAGGAATGGTGGTTCATTAAGAATTTTCTCTTCTGGTTTCTTTTACACTTCTGGTTCTCAAATTTGATTTAAAATGTCTATTTCTCAGAATTGCCTATAGACAGAGATAATGACTGATATGGATTCAGCATTAAATTGAGAAATGGATTAAGAGACTCAGAATATTTCCACTTATGGTTCTGTTGATGTCATATCGGATTCAAACATTTACATTTTATTGAAACATCTAATTCTTGAAATCTGCAAATAAACATAGCTTAGATGATGACTGATGTGGATTCAGCGTCAAATTCAGAAGCAGGTAGGAGGTTCACTATGGATTTTCACTTCTGATTAAAAAATTATCTTGGAAACTTTATTTCTCAAGATTAGCTGATAAAGCTGAGATGATGACCAGGGCTGTCCTGAAGAAAATTATTTAGAGTATGTGGTGCTGTCTCATTTAAAGAGTATTGAAATTTCGGGGGTTCCAAGGGGCAGAGCCTGGTAGGGGTGTGAAAGGAGGTGTTGCCCCCTAGAAAATTTTTTGAATCATTTAGGCCGTATAATTGCCATTTATAGGCCCTGCCATTTTTAAGCCCATAAATCACTTTTTACACAATATTAATAGCTTAATGCTTAACAGGACATATATTCATATATATATATATATATAAATAATTTAACAAATATGGATCATTTTATAACTTGGAACACTTTCTATTTTCTTTTCTGCACTTATTTTTATTTTCTTGTAACTTCTCATTTGCTCACTTTAATATTACCTACATACATAATTCTCATTCCTGCCTTAATACCCACTAATTTCATGAAAAAATTATTTCCATCATATGGTAACATTAGTTTACACATTTATTAAAACGTTAAGAAAAGCAAGACATGTACAACATAGAGAAGAGTGGTCAAAAAATTATAATTACTTTGCTGTCAATTCTTTTACACTTTCACTTTTTAGCTAATAACCTGTAGCTGTAGTAACCTAGTAACTAATATAAAATATTACTAGAAATAAATATTTGGGACATACAGCTTTGTTAAAAGGGGAAAGGAATTGAATTGATACCTTACACGGATAAGGGCTTCTCAAAATTTTGACAACAAAAAGGGAAATTCATTTAAATAGTGTTTGAAAAAATAAAGCCCCATTTCTATTTTCTGACACCGACTTCAGGATACCTACGAGTCGATCATCAGCATTTCGGTGGCTTTTCAACCATAACTTTATATATGGTAATGGGTTAAAATAAATTATGTCTGGTCCATTTACACTAATAAAAAGTAAATTGGATGCATGGTGTATGGTTAAACTGCGTTCATGACACTAAAACCTCACTCACATTCTGCAGTAGAACACAGAATTGATCGAATGAAAAAAAAAGGCTGAACTTTGTTGAAAGTTGCCCCAAAAACAGCAAATACAAAATCTTTCTTGAGACCTTGAGAGTATACGGCACATACTCAGTATTTTTCAAAATGTCTTGAGAATACACAGCGCATACAGCACGTACCCTTTTGGGACAGCCCTGATGATGACTGATATGAATTCAACATTAAATTCAGGAAGAAATTGGGAGTTCACTAAAGATTTCTGTTTTTCTTTGTTTTTTCACTTATGGTTGATAAAATTTTCTTGAAACATCTATTTCTAAGGATTGGCTATATATATAGCTTAGATGATGACTGATATGGATTCAGCATCAAAATGTAGAGGAGTTAAGGGTTCTACTATGGATTTCCATTTGTGGTTTTGTGGATGTCACTTACAGTTTTTCTAAAAATTCGCATGATTATGAAATATATATGAAAGAGAGAACTAAAATGTTTAATGGTTCATTAAAAATGAAGTGCGCAAACCATTTTCCATCATATGATGGTTTATTCATAAATTTCATGTTTTATTATATCTGTCTGTTATATAAAATGTGTTCTTCTCTTGATTAATTTATTTTAACTTTATTACCTTGGAGATCTAAAATTTCAAAGCATTTAGTCTTTGAAGTCATACTTTTACAATACATTCTAATCCTTTTAAAATGCCAATTAAAATATTTAACAAATATAAAGTTTATTTCCAATAAAATATATAAACACATATTACATTGAGAATTCATTTCAGTCCAATATACAGGAAGGTTTAATTTTTTTTAAATGTATTTTGTATTTTGAAAATACATGTATTTTGTATTTGGAATTTTTTAAATTTGAAAAGTATTTTGTATTTCAAGAAATGTATTTTTCCCAACTCTGCCAAAAATGAATTTCCGACTTTCCATTACTTGTTTTACAATAAAGTTTGTTACACTAAATTAAAATTTCACTGTTTTACATTTTTTAATTTTCCTGAAATCAAAATTTTATGAATATATTTTAATTAAGTTACATTTCTATATAAATAAATCTCTCAATTTATTGAACTCTTTTGTAACATTTTGGTAGAATTATTTGCTGTTTATTTAAATGTTGTTTCAAATCATTTTTGGGGAATTCTAATGTTACTTAAAACAATTAAGAAGTTATGATTTTGTTATTGATATGCAATTCTTTTGTTAATAATTTTTTTTTAGCTGGAAGATGATATACTATCAAAACCTGGGTATATAGATACAATGAAGAAATTTGCTTATAAGCAAATTACTGAAAAGAAAGAATGGATGATTTTAGATTTTTGTCAACTTGGATTTATAGGTATTGATTTTTATTTAATCCTTTTACTTGTTGTTTAAATTTATTATTCATAAAATTCTATAAATGATAATAATAGTTTAAAATGCTATTCTGTGTAGTTTTCAAATTTTTATAATTTTATATAGATTTTATTATTTATTGAAATATTAGTGCCAGAAATGTTTTATAAATATATTTGTGTGTGTAGGCTATCATAGTAAAATAATTATATTATTATAATAACATACACAAAAGTTCCTTTCATATTTTACTTAGGCTGAATTTAACTGTTTATTTGATTTATTTGTTAATTTAATTGGACATTTTTTTGCCATATAATATATTTTTTAATTTATATCAGTATTCATTTATGTATATTTTATTAATTTTACCAATCCAGTACCTTTGTCAGTCAGTACCAGGGTCCATTTTGCTAATCACCATTACACCAAATTGTAATAAAATGTTTCATTTGGCAAACAAATTATTGAATTTGCCAAAATGCTAGTGATCTAATTGTGGATAAATAATTTTTTTTCATCCCCCCCATCCCACTAAGTGTTTTTGCTTTTATTCAATTGTGATTGTGAGGATCGAAATATTAGTGATTGTGGATATTGTTATTTATTTTCTTTTTTTAAGTTTCTTTCCTTCTAAAATCAGCACTTCATTAGCTGAAAGTAGAAAAGAAAGAAGAAAACATCTTTCTTACACTCTCCTTCTGAAAAAGGAAAAGATAGACAGAGAGACTGGAAGGGTGTTGAATAGTGATCTCCTCTTTCTGCCCAATAAATTGCTATAAGTTTCTTTTTCTTTACAAAGTTCCAAAATTTAATCAAATATTGTTAGTTTGTTATCAGTTTGGAGTAAAAAGGCTCTGAAAATTTAAACTCTTAAAAATTTTCACTCTAAAACCAATAGATACAAATATAGTTATTGAGACCAGAATTTCTTTATATTCCACATTTACGTGAACAATACCTTTATTAATTGATCAAAACAACTTAAACATGTGTTTATGTTATGTCAATCAAATTAAAACTCAGAGAGGTAGAGTTCTGTCTATGATTAACGATTTGGTTAATATCTTCTTTTTATCATAATATAAAACTTATGTCTTAGATTTTCTTTTTATAAAACTTTAATTGTGAAATGAAGGCATGAGTTTTAACTTTGTTTTGTCATGAATTCTACAGATTGTAATCTATTAGCATCCATGTTCCTTTCTGTTATATTGATATTTTTATAAAATATTTATCAAATTCAATGTTTATTTTTAAATATTTGCCTGATATCATTCAAACATAAATTTGCGATTTCTTCTCATCCAGTTTACTTTCACTCTATGCATGTCAGAACCAATAAAAAATGGATTAAAAAATATAAACCTGACTTTAAAAAAGTATTTGTTTCAATATCAGACTAAGCTTATTTTCATTTTTTGGTTAATTTAAAAGAAATATTTTGCAAAATTAACCAAATGCTATGAGAGTAATTATAATGGAAGAGTAAGATGATTCTTTTAGTCAATATCCTCATGCAGTGCTTTGAACCTAAAAGCTTTTTTTTTTATTGTTTCAGATTTTCAAATCATAAATTTATATTTATTATGAAAATATATTTTTTAAATTGATAATATATTAAAGAATAAATAAAATAAAAATAAATTAATAAAAATTTTGTGAGCATTTATTTATTCTTGTGCAGAAAAAGTTAAATTATGTTTTGTTAACTATAGGTAAGGAATTTTTTTTTTCATTTTTTTAAACTTCAACTTTCCTCATCTTATTTAACTCTTTAAAATAATGTCATTAAAATCTAAAGTTTTCCAAAGGTTAGTAGTAGGTATGGGAATTAAATTAATTATTTAAGATTTCTCAAATAACCAGCCATTTTTTACAATAAATGAATTTTAAAAACAATCCACAAATTATTACATTACTCACTGTTTACGTCTTGTTTCTCAATATTCACTCATTAGGAACTACACTCTAAGAAAAAAAAATCGATGCACCCCGCAAAATAATTTGATAGTAATGAAACTTTACATGCAAACACCTTTCGATCGAGTACGCAAATGATCAAAAATTCACAGTTAATGAATGAATAGTCGGAACTATAGCTCATTGAAACTGGGCACCATGGTGGTGTATATAAGGAGTGAACCTCGCTTTCAGGAACAGAACGTGCAGTGGATTTCGATTGCATTTACGTACCTTGATTATAACAATGCCTTGCCGATGAATTCCTGGCCACTACGAGCATATGAAGGAGTTTCAAAAAGGGCATGCAGTTGGACTGCATGAGGCTGGATGGGCACATAGACAAATCACTCGGTATTTGGGTAGGAGCAATGCAGCAATTAGACAATGTTGGCAGGAATGGGTCTGGAATGGCAGATTTCAGCAGCAAGCAGGCAGCGGACAGCCTGGATGCAATGACAGAATGGGAAGATAGAGTGATTGTCAGAGCAGATGTGAGAGCATGAGATTTGTCATTATCAACAATCCAACATGTGACAAACATGGAAGTGACCATCTGGACCATTGATAGAAGACTATAGGAGCAGAATCTACATTCACAGTGCCCATTACGCCACCTACCACAGACCAGTATGCACCATCAACAGCAATTGTCCGATCAACATGGTATTGTTCAGATTGGGAGCGAATTGCCTTCAGTGATAAGTATGGTTTCGAACTGAGTCCTGATGACCAGTGCAGACGTATCTAAAGACAGCCCGGACATCATCAGGATCCTGCTCTTACTGTCACATGCCACACTGTTCGACAACAGGGAGTTATGGTCTGGAGTGCCATTTCGTTTAATAGCTGGACCCCTTTGATAGTGTCCCATGGCACCATCACAGCACAGCCTTACATTGCCGACATTCTATGACCATTCTATTGCCATTCCTTTTGTGAAACCCCAGGCTAACTTTTCAGCAAGATAATGTGGGGCACAACAGTGCAATAGTTTGCATGTGGGAATTGCACTCAGACGGTTCTGGTTTGATTCCCGCCACTGCCAAAACTGCCACCATGTTCACATGGATTACAATCACATTAAACATGTGGGTCTGTAAGTCCTTCCAAGAGGTTGGTGGTAGGGGGAGGAGGGTACAGTCCCTGTGGATGCCTCCCCCACTGGGTCCAGTCTAAATTGTGTGGCACTTCCCGTTCGTCCAAACAGATACCTTATACCTTTCTAGTAGGTCAGATGGTCTGGGACGAAGAAGAAGAAGAAGAAGAAGCAAGATAATTCCAGGTCATACATGGCACACCTCTCTATTGATTGTCTATGTGCTTATAACACACTTCCTTGGCTAGCCAGATCCCCAGATTTCCTGCCTATGGAGCACATTTGGGCTGAGATAGGGTGTTGCCTGCGACTATCCCAGAATGTAGATGACTTAGCTCGTCAATTGGAGGCCATTTGAAGCGATATCCCTGAGAACACCATCTGGCAACTATATATGGCCATATATATGGCCCACTACATATGGCAACTATATGGCCCACTACATATGGCAACTATATATGGCCCAATGCCATATTGGTATGCTCAATTTGTGTAGATCTTTCAGTATAATAAATCATCCAATTGTTTTGAAATTCTAATCATTTCTTTTTCTGTACATCCACATTACACGTACCAAATTTTGACTCATTTGGATAATTCTTTCTTGGTGAATTGATTTTTTTGTCTTAGAGTGTATTTTTATTTCAATTTAGATGCCATTATAGAATCACCTTAATGGAATTATTAAACTGATTCTTACAATAAGCACAAAATATCATATTACTCACTGTTTACTTCTTTCTTCTTCTTGCTCACTCTAATGTTGCAAATTTATAATTTTATAGTGTTTCAAATTATTTTAATGAAACTATCAGGATGGACCAGGATGGTATTGGCTGTTAAACTCCTGATACGTAGAAAGGAAGTATATACACCAAGTGGGAGTGCTTATCATTAATTAAAATAAATACCTTAATCAAGAATAATTATTCTTGGTCCAATACTCTAAATGAATGATCAAGTGGTTAGATTTTGAAAAGGGAGTTTTATAGTCCAAAATAGCTTAAATTAAGCATAATTACTATTAAGTCATTCTAAAAGTTTAGAGGCAATCAAAAAGCAGGTGTGGATCCAAATTAAACTTTATTTACATGTATACATATATTTTATGGAAAATCATTATATTCATCCTTCATACCCAGGTAGCACAAATACATAATTCTTACGTATCAAGCAATACGTAATCTTTACGTGTCAGGCCATACGTAATTATTACACAAAAACGGTACGCTAGAATACGGTATACCAACCGTTATAAAAAAGGTTATTATTACGTATCCTTATACATTATTATTACGTATCCTTATACGTCAATATTACGTATATTCACATACGTTATTATTACGTATATGCACATACGTGTTTATTATGTATCCATATACGTTATTATTACGTATATCCACATACATTATTATTACGTATACCCACATACATTATTATTACGTATCCACATACGTATATATTACGTATCTACATACGTTATTATTATGTATATCCACATATGTTATTATCACATATCCAGATACATGTTAATTACGTATCACATACGTGTATATTATGTATATCCACATACGTTATTATTACGTATCCAGATACATGTTTATTACATATCATATATGTGTATATTACATTCACATACGTGTTTCTTACGTATATCCACATACATGTTTATAACGTGTTCCCATATGTATTTATAATGCGTTCCCATACGCATTTATAATGTATTCCCATACATATTTATATTGTGTTTCTACATGTATTTATTACATGTTTATATTGTGTTTCTACATGTATTTATTACATGTTTATATTGTGTTTCTACACGTATTTATTACGTGTTTATATTGTGTTTCTCCACGTATTTATTATGTGTTTATATACATATTTATCACACATTGGACAACTCTACAGAATAGTGCATGTTGCAGACATGATATTTACAAAGTTTTATGCATCTTTGTAAAACAAAAATATTGAGCTAGGTGAATATATTTTTACAATAGATGTCAAATTTTCAGATTGTGTTGATTTTAATAATGTACTTGAATTTATTAATTTGAAATCAACACAATCTGAAACAGTATCTTTAAAATTTAAAATACATTCATCTAAATCATATTTTTACAGAGATACAATATATCAAATGTGTCATGTATGCAAAATTCACAATACTATAGAATCACTCTGTTCATATGTAATAAAATTTTTATTTTAATTTATATTATATATTGTTAATACAATAATTTTAATGCAAAAATGTTTTTTTCCTTTATTTTCAGTTTATATTTACATATATTTTTAATTCTAATTATTTCTAAATATTGCAAAAATTATAATCTACTACATTATGAAATATAGTTTTAAATCTAAAAGATAAGCTATTTTAAATTGAAAATAACTTAAAAATACCGAATAAAATTTTTGGACATATTAAAACACAAAACATTTTTGCTTAAAACATTTTTGCAATTTTTAAAGAGTTAATTTTTTAAAAGTAAACTTCAATACTAAAAATATATCAAAAGACAATATTAATAATATTGTAATTAAGTTGATAGGCTATTTTAAATTATATATGTGCATGCTAAAACTGCACATCTCTGATCAATGGTGGTATCATGCAACTGTGATGATTTTTAAGAGTGAAAACAGTGAGTAAGGGCACAGAGCCCAAGTAGAACATGTTTCTAGATACACAGAACACAAACTGTTTCACAATTATTTCTAAAAATTGCAAAACTTATAATCTACTACATTATGAAATATAATTTTGTGTGTAGTGTTTTTAAAATTCCCAGAATTATGTGTGTTTTTATTTCTTGTACGTATCATGTTTATTTTCTTTTAAGTATAAGGCTTTTTTTACTTCTTCCAGGTATTTTTTTTTATTTTCTTAAAGTATCAAATTATTTTAATTTAGTATTATGTGTTTTAACATTTCACCCCTGTATCAACTTTTTTTTTAATTTGTTCTAAGTAGCATATTATTTTAAAATTTCTTCCTAGTATATATTTTTTTTAATTCTTCAACTCATGTATTTAAAAAAATTATATCGAAATATCATTTTTTAAATGCATATAAATGAGACTTTTCTGTACGATTTTTTTTTTATTGAAATTAGACTATTATTCATGTTTTCACATTTATTTCAGTGTCAATTTCAAAATGTACTCTTGTTCATAATGAAATCTTTTCCTTTTTAACACTTTACAACATAGTTGAAAAGTGTTTATTTATTGTAACTATAAAGACAACAGAAATTGCAAAATTTCAGATTTTTGGGGCTCTTAGTTTTTCAGTTATTGACTTTCAAAAAAGCGAAATCTGCCAAAGTTTTGAAGTTTTTAAACAGCTGTAGATCAAAAACTATTTAACCTAGAGAGCTCAAATTAGTGTCATTTCCTTTTGCTTTTAATGAGTCTTAATTTGATATATAACATGACTATGCTATTTCAAATTTGAATTTTTTGAAAAGCTTCAAAAAAAATTTTTTTTTAATTCTCAAAAACACCCCTTTTAATTTTTTTGAAAAAAATATATGCTTTATGGACTACTTGTATGCCAAGTTTCATAATGGGAAGCCAATGGGTTCCTATGAAAATTATTTTTTTTGTATTAAGGGGGCATAGGACTATAAGTGAAATTAGCTAAATTTAATTACAAAAAATTTAATTTCCATAGGAATCCCTTAACGACCGACTATGAAATTTGGCACACAAATAGTCCCTTAATGTCTTTAATATATATATATATATATATTTTTTAAAGAAATCAGTTTTTTTTTTAGTTTGTAATTTTTTAAAAACTCCAATTAAAAAAAAAAAGAGTTAAAATACCGTAATCATGTTGTATATCAAATTAAGGCTCATTGAAAACAAAAGCATGACACTAAATTGAGCTCTCTGTGTAAAATATTTTTTGATTTACAACTGTTTAAAGATTTCTAAACTTTGCCAGATTTGGCTTTTTTAAAAAAGTAAATAACTGAAAATCTAAGAGCCCCAAAAATCTGAAATTTTACAGTTTTTGTAAACTTTACTGGTACTATCACTGTACCTAAAATGATCAATTTCTGAGGTATCAAGGTTCAAACCATTAATTAATTTGACACGGAATAACATATACTTAGTACATAACTCATTAACCAGTTGTTTCAAACATTCAGCCCACATATGTTCTTTTCAATTTTAACAATTTGCTACACACTTAATATTTCAAATATGTCACTCAAAATTTAATTTTGTATTTACAATCAGTTACAAAACATTACTTTTCACGAACTTTTAAAATAAGCACTTCTCCAAACTGAGTGAAGACAATTTCATCTCTTCCTTGCTCAAGAGTACAAACTCTCCCAGTTGCAGTATCAGGCTCTACTTTTTGCAAAATGGTCTCACCTGGCACATTCAAATATTCAATATGTCACTTGGTTGAGGATAAAAGAAAGAAGGAGAAGGTCCTTAAGGATAGCTTACTTTATAGTCGCTCGTCTTTTCAAGAATACATGCAAGCTACCAAGATCCTTTATAGAGTATAGTGACAAATCCAGATTCAATTTTTGCTTAATTAGTTGGTGTAATATAGTCTAATGCTGTCGCACGTTCAGTAAACTGGTGTTCACTACAGTAATTATGCTTAACATGAAGTATATTTTCCGAAATTGGGTAAAAAGAATGAAGTTTTTGAGTACCCATGATTGCCTTAAAGTCATTCAACTGTGGTGACAGTATTTCTTTAACTTCTTCATACTCATCAACTGTGCTGTACTCAAAAACTTCATTCTTTTTACCCAATTTTTGAAAATTGGCTTCTTGTTAAGCATTATTATTGTAGTGAACACCGGTTTACTGAACGTGTGACAGCATTAGACTATATTACACCAACTAATTTAGCAAAAATTGAATCTGGATTTGGCACTATATAGTCTATAAAGGATCTTGGTGGCTTTCATGTATTCTTGAGAAGAATAATGTTACGAGCGACTATAAAGTAAGCTTCCTACATCCTAAGGGACCTTCTCTTACTTTCATCCTCAACCGAGTGACGTATTGAATGTGCCAGGTGAGACCATTTTGCAAAAAGTAGAGCCTGTTACTGCAACTGGGAGAGTTTGTACTCTGAGCAAGGAAGAAATGAAATTATCTTCACTCAGTTTGGAGAAGAAATTAAATTTTGAGTGACATGTGAAATATCAGGGTGGCCACTCTTCAGACACATTGAAATTCCCTGACTTTTCCAGGTGAATTGAAAAGAAATTCCAGACCAGTAATTTTAACATAAAATGCGTGCACATCCCTATTTAGTTACAAATTTGATTAAAGAATCTTAACAATTTAACTCCACTATTCAAAAAAAGTTATATTAAATCAGGAGAAAAAAATACACATTTTTTGTTTTTACAAATAAATGTTGACATTTTTAATAAAAAATACATGTAAATGCAGCAAAATTGGACTACTGAAATATTTAAAAGAATTTAATAGTTTTCACTGAAGACAATAAAAAGAAATAGTATAAACTGATGTTCTTAAATATGGGCATTGCAAATTGCTCATAATGACAGACATCATTAAAGATATGCAATAACTACTCTGTAACAAGCCACATCCATTGAATAATTAATGTCAATTCAGCAATGTCAAAAGAATGTCATTAAAATAGAAAAAATATTGTAAAATGTATATAATATTCTTGGCGACAGTTGTCCAAAATGGAGCACAAACTCCACATTTTTGTTTTTATACGGAATCAAATGGACACATGGCAGCCTTTATTTAGAAGTTACGAGTACAGCATAATACTTGGCGAAATTTTTCAAAAATGGCATACAAACTGGGCAGTTACAACTGGCTAATGAGTTATGTACTAAATGTATGTCATTCTGTGTCAAATCACTTAATGGTTTGAACCTTGATATCTAAAAAATTGATCATTTTTGGTACAGTGATAGTACTAGTAAAGTTTATAAAAACTGTAAAATTTCAGATTTTTTGGGCTCTTAGATTTTCAGTTATTCACTTTTTTAAAAAAGCCAAATCTGGCAAAGTTTTGAAATCTTTAAGCAGTTGTAGATCAAAAACTATTTGACCAAGAGAGCTCAAATTGGTGCAGTCTTTTGTTTTCGATGGGCCTTAATTTGATATACAACATGATTATGGTATTTAACTCTTTTTTAAAATTACAGTTTCTAAAATAATTACAAACTAAAAGAGAAATTGTTTTTAGAAAATAGCATAGTCATATATCAAATTAAGACCCATTAAAAGCAAAAACAAATGACACCAATTTGAGATCTCTAGGTCAAATAGTTTTTTTTTGCCAAATTTGGCAGATTTCGCTTTTAAGAAAGTCAATAAATGAAAACTAAGAGCCCAAAAAATATAATATTTTACAGTTTTTGTCAGCTTCACCGGTACTACTATTGTACCAAAAATTATCATTTTTCCATGATATCAAGGTTCAGATCATTGGTTGATTTGACACGGAATGACCCTTGGATGAATATTCAATTTTGCAGTATTTTAATTTCTTAAGTTTTACACCATATGAAATATTATTTAAAAACAAACTAATTATTCTTTGTAATCAAAGTTTAATAGAGGTAAGTTATGGTACAGGAAAATTAGGCGTTCTGCATTTTCAGGTTGCAGCCTATTAAGTTTTGGTTCATAAACATTTCCTGCTTCTTTCTGAAAATAAACGTTCACTATCAACGCTGGCTAGCTGGTGCAGACAAGTACTTTCTTGCTATCTTTGCAAGTATGGGGTAAATCTTTGCAAGTATGGCACAAAATAGAAACATTTTCTATTTTAAATTGGCATAAAATAGAAATATTACCTTTAAAAAAATCAACGGTGGTATCATACGACTGTAATGATTTTTAAGAGTGAACACAATGAGTAAGGGCACAAAGCACAAATAGAACATGTTTCTAGATGCACAGAACACAAACTGCTATAAAATGAATTAAAATTTTTTCGACTAATTATATTTCTTTTAAGTATATTTTTAATTCTAATTTCTAACAATTGCAAAAATTATAATTACTACGTTATGAAATATAATTTTGCGATGTTTTTAAAATAATTCTAAGAATTATGTGTGTTTTTATTTCTTTTAAGTATCATGTTTTCTTTTAAGGCTTTTATTACTTCTTCCAAAAATTTCTTCCAAGTATCAATTTTTTTTTTATTTTCTTAAAGTATCAAATTTGTTTTAATTTAGTATTGTGTTTTTTAACATTTCACTCCTGTATCAACTTTTTCTAAGTAGCATATAATTTTAAAATTTCTTCCTAGTATATATTTTTTATTTCTGCAAATAACATTAAATTAATTATAATATTTAACACTGGCTAAGCAGAGGATAAATGAAAACGTGGTCATATTGCATTTGTTATGCATGCATATTTATTTCAAATCCTGTAAAATCAAATTATTCTTTAACATGTTTTTTATAGATTTTAGTTTTAGACATGCATGTATAATTACACTAAATGAAAGTTGCTTCATTTATTATTTAGATTAAATTTATTTTATTATAAACACTAACCAACACTAAATAAGTATTTTTACTTGCAGGTAGGTTATAAATGAAGCAACTTTCATTTAGTATAAGTATACTGTCTTAAGTTTAAAATACATAAAAACATGTAAAAGAATAATTTATGAGTTTACAATATTTGAAATAAACATGCATGCATGACAACAAATGCAATCTCGGACCACGTTTTCATCTAATCTCCGCTTAGACAGTATTAAATTCGAGCATGGATGCATATACCACGATGCTGATAACATGCACTTTTCCCGTTTGCTTTTAAAGCAATATCTAATGCTAAAAACAAAATGTACATACAATAAAGCTAGGAAGATATATAAAATAAAATAAAAGTTAAAGCTAAATATAATTAAATAAGTTAAAATATATAAATTAAACAACATGTTAACCTAACACTAACCTAACACAGGAAAATCAAGTTCAAGGTACAAACCTACAAACACGGCGGAATAATAACTGCACTCAGTGTTGCCAGATACACAGAGCTTATGGCTTCGTCCCCTGAGGTAGAAATGAGTCCGTTCTGGAAGCTTCCAGAACTGCGTGACGTCACGTCCGACCACCGAAATAAAGTAGCATCGGCAGCGGTTAGTACTTGGGAGGGTGAAGATAAACAATAAAGGAGATCCCTGACCCTGTGTTGGAGGGACCCTGTGTTGGAGGACAAAGCTGATAGGGGATTAGCAAGAAGCCCCAAGGGGATGGAGAAGGAATGGTTATTTTTACGTATGAAAAATGGTAATTTTAATGTAATATAAATGGTATTTATAACGTATGATAAACGGTATTTATAATGTATGATAAATGGTAATCCATGAAAATGCCTTCGGGAAAAGGGTTCGAGAACAAAGCTGAAAGAGGATTTGAGCAGAGGGGGGAGCGATAATGGTTATTTTTACGTATGATAAATTTGTATTTTTAATGTAATAAAAACGGTTATTTTATTGTAAAATAAACAGTAATACATACGTATTTAAAACGGTATTTCTACATACGGTATGTTCATACATGGTAATTCATACGTATGATATACGGTATTTTTATATACCGTTTACTCATAATGGTATTATAACAGATGTATTACCGTTTATCATATAACACATACGAAAATATAACGTATAAATGGTTTAACAACGGTTATAATGCCGTATGTGTGTTACCTGGGTATTGATTAAATAAAAGACCAAATAATCCTTAATTTTAATATTGAGAATTAACATCTCTTACAACATTGATATTTCATATTTATCAAATTTAGAGTTTTATAACTCATATTAACTCATATCTACTTTATAGTGAATATGCTGCAAGAATAACAAAATTAAAATTGAAAGATTTTAATCGAAAATTATGCATAAACTACTGTATGTACAAAAAACCCCATCTCTAGCATATCTGTTACAAATGAGTAACTATAGACTAAGGATAAAGATAGAAGGTAACATATCACTACAATGGAAAGGGGGATGAGAAGAATATTAGGATACAAAAATCACAATTAAAAGTATATAAATATAAATAAAAATGAAAAACAAAATACAGCAAAAATGAGAAAAGGCAATAATAATTAGCTCAAGATAAAAGATTAAGTTATAGAGAACAATATCAATTGAAACTACACAAAAAATAGCAGTTAGTTCGAAATTGCATTCTCATCAAGACAGCCATACAATTCGAATTAAAACCGATAGAATAGCCAGTTTCTGACAATGGCGATAGTATTTAACTATAGATACCATTGGAACTCTCTACTGGCTAGTGGAAGGAGAAAAATAAAACAATTGAATTACAAATCAGAAAAATAATACCTCCTCGAACAGAAATATGAACTCACAAGCATTGCTACCACATGTAAGTTGAACAAGCGACTGAGCATTTCACCTCACTTTGTCAATGCGAGTGGGCACCGGAATGAATACATTTGAACGATACATAATATGTATGGAGACTTTCAAAATAATCATTCGAAAATAGTAAACAGTATTAGACTTAGGCCAAGTGGTAAGTTAGGTGATAGGAATGGGTGAATTCTCAAAAATGAGTTATCCAATCAAAGATAAATAATGCATGTGTAAAATTATTATGTAGTATATTTGAAATTATTAATAATATTATTTACAAATACTTCCGGATATTGGTAATTTTGACAAATGCGTTTAAGATTATTGATATGGAGAAAGTGAAACCGAGGATCAGAAAGTCGATGTATTCGAAATAGCTAGTTTAAAATGATGTTTCTAAACAATTGAATAGAATTACAAGATTGATATGATAGCAGCTTTTTGATAGTGAAGTTGTAAGAATCTTTTTTATCATATAGATTGATGATTACATGATTATTGAGGGTATTTAAATTTAGGTCTAAAAAATTTATAGTTTGACTAACGCTAGGCTCATTAGGAATTAATTCTAGGTTAGATGGGTAGAAATCAATATTAATGCAATAGAAATCATCAAAGATAATACAAATTAAGTCATCAACATATCTATATATAATATATGAATTAGAGTTAAAATGACATTCATAATAAAGATATAAGTTAGCGAGAGAATACTACTACTACAGCCACCTTGTGGTACACCAGATGTTTGTAAATAAATGTTATCACCTTGGATAATATAATTGTTGTATAACACAAAGTGCAATAGCATAGGAAAATTTTTGACATTAAATGCAACATGATTGGTAGATATATAGTCATGATAAAGAGAGATAATAACTTTATATAAATCTTTAATTACAATATTATTAAATAGGTCTTTAAAATCAAAGGTTTGGAAACCAAGAATTTGTGGAAGCTTGCTAAGGTGATTAACTAAATCAAAACAATTGTTCAAAATGAAATATCCTGATTCCTAAATTTAAGAGATTCATTAATTCTATTTAAACAGTTAAACAAGTACTTACTAGCTATAGTGGTAAAGATATTATGTCCACAAGTGACCGTTCTAAAACTGAGAGGTGATTTGTAGAATTTAGGAACCAAAGTAACACAAGGAAATTTAAAAAACTTACAATTAATATTTAATTGTGTATATAATTTTAGCATTTTAGTTTTGATTTTGATAGACTGATTATTAATGGGCTTAAAAATTTGATTACTTTTTCAGTAATTCTGTAATAGAAAAACATAATATTTTTTACAAATGATGGCATAATTATTAGAATCTTTATCTACATAAGTTATGACAAAATGTTGTTGTAGTTCTTTAATAGCAGATAGGAGTTGTTTATAAGGATACCCAGGCTTCGTTAATTTAATGTTTTTATAATATAACATTTTTAAGTAGATGTAAGGTAGTATACTTCCATAGATGGAATGCTTCAATAGATATGGAATGTGAACAAGCAAGTTGATATATGAATTTATCAAAATCAAATGATATAGACTGAAGAAGTTGTTTAGGGTGATGGCAGAATGATACTCTTTTGCAAAAAATGCAAAGCACCATGAAGAAAGTGACTGTTTTATTGAAATTAAGTATGCATACAGCTCATACACTGGTAATGAAATGATTACAAAATAAAGGCCTCAGGACTCATCAATGGTTAGCAATTGCACATTGAATTTTCAAATCAATAATTGCTGAACCCCCCCCCCCCCTGGTGGCAATGTATGCTTGTACACATCTAGGTAAGGAGTGATAAAGTTTCCTAATGTGATCCTGCGATACATTCTGCTACGCATTGCTCAATTGTTGCTCCAGATCTGCTGCATTTCGCGGTGCCTGAATCTGGCGGCCGCGCATGTCCCATGCATGCTCAATTGGCAAAAGGTTTGGTGATCTTGCTGACCAAGGAACAGTATCAACAGCACTGAGACAGTCCAGAGATATGCAAGCTGTATGTGGCGTGGTATTATCTTGTTGGAAAATTGCCCCAGAATGACGTGCCATGAAGGGTAAAGCAAACAGCTGCAGGATTTCATCAGCATATTGTTGAGTTGTGTTAAAGTTGCACACAGGATGGCTAGGCTCGGCTACTCATCCTGTTACTTTTACCCTAGGGTTGTTGTTGTTGTTGAGACCCAGACCGTCTGACCTACCAGAAAGGTGTTTAGTTGGGTGGCCTGGGTCTTCAGTAGGATGACTAGGGGTGACCTGCTATTGTAAGAGATAGTACCCTACACCATCACACCAGAGGTAATGGCTGTGTATCTGTTGAAACCCAGACCGTCCGACCTACCAGAAAGGTGTAAGGTAACTGTTTGGACGGTCGGGAAGTGCCACCCAATTTAGACCGGAACCCAGTGGGGGAGCCATCCACAGGGACCGTACCCTCCTTCCCCTACCACCAACCTCTCGGAAGGACATTCGGACCCACATGTTTAACGTGATCGTACTCCGCATGAACACAGCGGCAGTTTTGGCAGTGGCTGGAATCGAACCCGGGCCTACTGTGTGCAACTCCAGTGCGCTAACCAATGGGCTACCGCGCCCGGCTGTGTATCTGTGTAAAACAAAGGCTGATTGGGACTGCTAGCCCTGGTACCTCCA
The DNA here is from genome assembly GCA_951213105.1 of Amaurobius ferox. Lineage (NCBI taxonomy): Eukaryota > Metazoa > Arthropoda > Arachnida > Araneae > Amaurobiidae > Amaurobius > Amaurobius ferox. Next base: position 29,199,772 of record OX578141.1, on the reverse strand, counting down.
CACATGTACCTGATGGTCCATCTGCTGAAAGACTGAAGCGTGATTCATCGTTGAACACTATGCTATGCCAATCTGCTGGCAGCCACGATGCTCGGCTATGACACCACACCAAATGACTCTGTCGATGTTGTGGGGTTACAGGCAGATGTCTTAAAGGCCGCTGTGAGCGTAACTCCACCTCAGCCAAGTGCTGTGATATGGTGGAAGGTACTATGGGTGGTATGGAAGAGGCTGTAGCACATTGGATGGCAGACAATGATGGCTTTGGGCCAGTTTGGGCCTGTCGCACAATCATCCAATCTTGCCCCGCATTCGTGCACCTTGACCTTCCAGAGCCTTCATTCCTCCAATGAGTTCCTTGCAGCAACCATTACTGCCAGCACCTTTGTACAGCAGTGTTTGTTCGATGCAGGTGGCGGCCTATTGCTCGGTATGACCAGCCAGCTTCACGTATCTCAACTATACGACCCCGTTCGAACTCGTCTAATTGCTTATAAGGTCTTTGGCAATGTCGTAATGGCATTATTGGTTGTGTCTCCATGGAACTGCAATGCCGATAACGAGCTAAGATAAACCATCTACATTTTTAACCTGTTTTATAGGATGCTAGGTGTGCAGTAGAAACGTGCGCTATGACCGAAGTTAACACTCATTGGCCTTGCAAATTTAATCATTTGCATACTTGGTATAAAGGAATTTGCATGCGAAATTTCGAGGTAATCGGATTATTTTTTAGTGGTGTTTCGTTTTTTGCAAAAGAGTGTATATTCTTTCAATGTCTGTCAGGGGCGATATTTTAAAATGCTTACTTAATTGCAAATTCAATATATTCCCTTATTCGAGCACCATACTTAATTATTATTTTAAGGTATTTTACTTGGTTATTAAATTCACTAAGTTTATGTTTAAAGTGACATTTATCCATTTAATCTTGTATCTAATTTACTTCAGATACTTTTTAAGTCGAGTAAAAAGCTATGACCGAAGTTAACACTCATTGGCCTTGCAAATTTAATCATTTGCATACTTGGTATAAAGGAATTTGCATGCGAAATTTTGAGGTAATCGGATTATTTTTTAGTGATGCTTCGTTTTTTTGCAAAAGAGTGTATATTCTTCCAATGTCTGTCAGGGGCGATATTTTAAAATGCTTACTTAATTGCAAATTCAATATATTCCCTTATTCGAGCACCATACTTAATTATTATTTTAAGGTATTTTACTTGGTTATTAAATTCACTAATTTTATGTTTAAAGTGACATTTATCCATTTAATCTTGTATCTAATTTACTTCAGATACTTTTTAAGTCGAGTAAAAAAATAAATGGATGAAAAAAGGCATTGTACTTACATAAAATGATGTACTTCTTTCTGTTAAGGTCTGGACTTGATTGGGTCTCTCCCACTATACTTTGTAGCTTCAGAAATTATATTCTTTCTCTCAAATGTGAAAAAAGTTTATATCCGCCTTCAAAGGCATCCTTCATTGTTATGGCTGCACTCGTTGGTTTTCATTGTAAGTTATATCGGCCTCCAAAGGCTTCCTTCATTGTGATGCATTCTTTGGTTTTTAACTCATTCATAAGGAAAAGGATATCAACCATGGGCTGAAGTAGCTCTTCTTGAGCATCTGTGCATCATATATTTGCCATCAGCAATGAATTAGTGATTCAAAAAGAAATGGACCTCTATGGACCAGGCACTAGGCTGTGTGTCTCTGACTCATTAATCCTAAAGTATGGCTCGATCACATTGAACTCATGTCCGGAATCTCAGACACTCAATCGTTTGACCAGCACAGAGAGGTTTCTGCCAGACCACAACTTTCCACCATCATATCATGTCTGAAGAAAAGTCTCAGGGTGACCAGTATAAGGTCAGACCACACTTGCAGAAATATATATTACGCTGCTTACATTTTCTCTCATCTCTAACTAACATTGTATGCTCTAAACTCACGTTGTCTAGAAAACCATGTGATTGACTATGATTGTTCTTAAAGTAGCTCTTATAGGTCATAGCCTTGGTAATGCTAAAATAAAGGGGTACAATGTTGTTTACCCCCCTTTGAGCAACATGGGCCCATCTGCAAATTCTGTCCCAGCTGTATAGTAGTAGGAGTGACTTTTACACATTTTTGTAAGAAATATGCTATTAGTTGTGCTTAAGCCCATATTGTAGCATTAGTTATGTTTATAATGGTAACACTTTTTCTTGTGTTGTCAGAATGGTAACGGTCCGGTGTTGTTTATGTTTGATGTTTTATGTAGCTGGGCGTTTGTTTTGTATGTTTGTGTGAGATGTTACATGATGTATTTCTTTTCATTTAAATAGATAGTTCTGTCTAATATAGTCGTAATGTTTACTATTTGCCATAAATACCCACTATCTCTGCTAAAACTAACAGGTCATGGATGCCCAGGTTGTTTATCTGTGAAATGGTAAGAAGACATATTTTTGTTTTTGCAAATGCTGAGATTTTTTTTTTGTTCTATGGTAAATTGCATAAGTTGATGCACTTAGAAGTTATTAAATATTACGGATTACAATCAGAACTTTAAAATAAAGAAGAATGGCTGCCAGGAATGACAAATTCAGAATACCTAAATTGTCGAGTGATAATTATTATTCTTGGGCTATTTGTGCCAGAGCAGTCTTGGTTCAGAAGGGATGTTGGGAAGCTGTTGATTCTGGTTTGGATCTGAAATGATGACTGATGAAAAGAAAATGAATAAACGAGCCTTAAATTTTCTGTTTCTTTTTGATGATATGTATTTAGATGATATTGAGATGTGCACTGCCATGAGACAAGCTTGGAATGTGCTTGAAGAAATTAATTCTAAATGCAGTTTGTTGTATATTCTACAATTAATATGGGATTTCTTCAACATAAAAATGAAAAAACAATGAAGAGATGAAAGATTGTCTTGGACGTTTAATTGATGTTCATAGAAAATTAGCCAGAGGTGGTTACGCTTTTTAAGATAAAAAGTTGCATTGGTGATGTTATTGGGTATTCCAAAGGCATATGAAGCCCTAATTCTCAATCTTGAACAAGATTAAGAAAGTCTAACAACTAAAAAGGTGAAGGATAGACTTTTGATAGAAGAGAAAAGAATAAATTGCCAAGATGAAGAAATAGAAACTGCTTAAGAAACAGATTGCAAGGCTATGTTTATAGAAAAACGGAGTGGAGCTAAACATAAGCATTCAAATCAAGTTAAAAGTGAAAATTCTACTCTGAGGCATAAAGTTTTATCCCAAAGAGACTATAATAGAGAAGAAAGACATGTAAAATGTTTCTACTGCAATAAATGTGGCCATATTGCAGAGAAACTGCCCTGAAGGATATAACTGTACAGTAAACAACCATGATATAAATGAACAAAATGGAAAACGTGAAGTAAAGAAAGTTATACATTCAGCATTATCAGCAAAGAATGGAGCAGTAAAAAATTTATTAGTTTAGTATCTGGATAGTGCTGCCACAGACCACATGACATCATACCGAGAAAAATTTTCAAGTTTCAGAAAAATAGATTTGAGCGTTAAAGTTACCAATAAAGATGAAATTCGAATTGAAGGTGTGGGGCATGTTGACATTGAGTTGTATGAAGCAAATGGTGGATTACATGCACACATTGATAGTGTTTTATATGCTCCTGGATTAGATGGAAACCTTTTATCAGTTGGTAGAATTAAAGAGCTTAGAGACTTAAAATACAATTTGTAAATAATGAAGCAAGAGTTTTCAAGAAAAATGGACAGATTTTGCTAACGGCAAAACGCAGTGGGAGACTTTATGTAGTTGAAGAACACTATAAAGTCACAAAGTTTGTAAAACTCACTGATAGATCCTTGTTGCATCGCTGACTTGAACACTTCCATTATAATGCTATAAAACAATCAAGTAGAGCACAGTAATCTATGCCATTGTCCGCGAAGACCTGTTTGTTCCTACCAATGTCAGTTACTACATATTATCCATAGTTTTTGAACATCCTCAGATATAGAAACATCCTCATACAACGGATTACGAAATTTGCATAGTTTTCTACAGAAAATTGCCTTTTATCTAGGCTGATGTATATTTACGGTCGTGTGCATGGTAATGCTAGTCAACTTGATAATGGGGATTTACGGCCGCATTCATGGTAATGCTAATCCATGTAACAAAGGAGATTTATGGGCGCGGACCACATGTAATGTAAGTTAAGATAGCTTTTTTCATGGAAGTAAAGTTGTTAAATTCGGCATAAATTGCTAAACTGTTAATTATTGCACAATTCTGTTTATGCTCTCTTGAATCACCGTCCATTAGTATCTTTCCCCCATCCAACCCTATATTTTAAATATTGCATATTAGACTGACTAAACTGGCTTATTTTCATATTCTGGTTAATTGTTTTAATTGTACTTCTATAAACAATATGATTATGCAATAAGTTTATGTTCTCGTGAATCACTGGGAGTCCATCAGTATCATTTTCCATCCATCTCCATTTTCTAAATATTGCATGTTAGATTGATTAAAGTAGCCTATCTTCATATTCTGGTACAGTCATATCTGTCAACCAGGCCTGGACTGCTTTTTCAGCAGGATAATCCCAGGCCACATACTGTACGGGTAACTATGAATAGTCTACAAGGTTTTGATATCCTGCCTTGGCCAGCATATTCTTCGGATTTGTCACCCATTGAGCATATCTGGGACATCATAGGCCATCGATTAACCCTTTCGCGACGGCGGTATTCTGGAATTGCCGCGGCCCAAAGGACGGATCGCTTCACTTCCGAACTGCTCCCAGGGGACGGCAAGTTTTTTGCGCTAAGCCTAACTCTCGAAAAAAATTCACTAAAAATCCTATCATTGCGGCACATCTCATTGCGGTGGGCCTATTCTATATTGATCTAATGTTAATAAAGTTCTATGCTTTCTTTTTCCAGATATGATTTTTTTATTATTTGCACATCTCATTCAACACAGAAATCTACTTTTTCAGGAATAAAAGAAATATTTATTCTCTATTTGATGTATATTTTTCATACAAATATGAATACAAAATACTCGTTAGTTGCTCCCATTTTTTTATCCGAAATAAACGAATAATTTCACTGCCTCTAAAACCCAAACAAAAAAAATACTCTCTTATATTCCTATGATTCACCAATGAAATCATAAAGCTCAAATGAAAATGAGACCCGAAACTCAATTATAAAATTGTTGATGCTGCGAGAAGTGCTCTATTTGTTTATATTACAAAACCATGTTTCACCGCTCCAAATGGAGAAATAATTCATTGGATCCTCCCTATGTCAAGGTCAGGTATCTGCAAAATACATTGAAGTTGTTTCCACAGACATTTAACGCCATCTAGTAGACAAATAAATTCAATTAAAAACGTTTCACATAGAAACACACGTACGTGCCACTCGCCGTTCAGGGTAAAGTTTTCTCCATCATGAGTGCGTGCCCTCCGTCCTTGAATGCAAGTTCGCAGCCGACACGTGGGCGTGACAACCGTCATGAAAGGGTTAAGAGAACTCCCAATTCCAGCAAAACCATGCTCAGTTAAAAACCCAATTGCATGCTGTGTGGAATGCCATCCCTCAGCTCACATTGACAATCTCATTGACTGGATGCCTCATTGTATTCAATCCTGTATAGCCACTTGCGGTGGGCCTATTCTATATTGATCTAATGTTAATAAAGTTCTATGCTTTCATTTTCCAGATATGATTTTTTTATTATTTGCACATCTCCATGTTACAATTATATTCTGTAAATTTCATAAGGATACATCAATTTCTTCATGGTGTTGCGATTTCAGTTGTGAGCAGTGTACATTGCCAACAATATAGATGTATGAAAACATGATAAAGGTTGACCATAACAGAGAAGGAATTACACCATATCGATTTGATAAATTTGGATAGAATGGTTATATCTGTACAGATTCAATATTGGCATCCCACATTAATAAAACTGAATTTTATTGTCATAAGAATATATACAAACAGCACTAATACTCCAGATATCCAACTTTCATGACACACATCTGCAATTTTTCTCCAATGAGTGTATGCCATTAGGTACTTATTAAAATACTTTTTTATTTAAAAGTATGTTCACTCATGCATGTTCATTAATATATCTATGGCTTATTGCTCATAGTAACAATATCCAAATGTTGTCACATGAGAACTGTAACTGATGCAGCAGAAAATTATTTTAATAATTAAAATGTGGTTTATTTTGAATCTGATAGTTATATGTTAATTAAATATTATATAGTTGATAAACTTAATTGTTTCAATTATTAAATTAAGAGTTTTCCCAATGGACAAATTTCTTAATGGTTTATTGTTTCAGGAAAGATGTTTAAATGTGTAGACCTGTCTAAACTTATCACGTTTTTCATCATTTTCCATAATGATAAGCCAGTTGATTGGCTCTTAGATCATGTTGTTCAAACAAAAGTTTGTCGTTTTGATAAAGATCCTGTAAGTATTTTGTTGTTTGTTACATTTCAATTCTTTGTAATATTCTGATTATTTTCTTAAATGTCTAACACAAGACCATATCATATGCATATTCATTAGGGGCATCCTTGGATTCAAAACTGGTCAATCTCACCACTCAACCTCCTCCTATCAAATTGCTTAATAACTATTTTCTAAATTTCAAACCTTTATAGGAGATTGTGAGTGTGGTGATATAGCCGTGATTTGGATATAATATATGCTTCTTATATTCATATTATTTAGTTCATCAAAATGTTCTATTTTTTATTTTGTAAAATTAAAATTAGTAATCTTGTGTGTTGTACTAAATTTGATTTTAATCATATTTTGTATAAATATTTTATGTCATATGTAAACCTGTGGGAATACTGTACATTTTTATTTTTAGTCAATCTCATAAATCTTAATAATTCCTTTCATAAGATTTCTGTAATAGGCAGGTTACAGTTAAGCATGTCACCGGTATGGTAATTTATATTATGAAATATTGTAAAGTGCTCCATAAGAACCAAAATATCATTACACATTTATGTTAGCTCAGTTATATTCTACTTATACCCACTTATAAATAACATACTAGTATAATATCCTTAATTAACTCAGATGAAAAATGGTATGAAAGCTAAAACAATGGGGATTAAGCTTAACTCCCCCAGTGACATTTAAAAAAAGAATATAGGATATTTCATCCAAGCTGCTTCATATGTATTATAGTTAGGGTAGTATATATTTGGCAGTGTAAATTTCCATGTTTTTTTTTTTCTGAAAAAGTCTTTGAACCTTAAAGAATATTTGTTTGTTTTCAGCTACATTTCTATGTTCACAGATGAGGACCAACTAAAATGGGAATTTTATTCATATTGTCAGTTCTTAGCAGAGATAGTGGGTGTATAGTAACAGTAAATCATGTTATACCTGTATTAAACAGAACTATACAGGGTGTCCAGTGCTATCGGTGACCAATGGCTATTTTCTCAACCATTAGTCACAGAGATATACTTCCAATTGCAAAAATGTTTTAAATTTTAAAATCTATTATCTTAGAAACAGTTTAAATCAATAAATGCATTTCTGAAAGAAATACGAAATATAAATTTTTATTCGGTCCCCCGGTCCTATCAGTTATATTTAGGAAAATCATCCTCATACAATTTCATGCAAAAAAAAAAAAAAAAAAATCATCCTTTTATGATCAAAATTCACCAAGTTATGAAGCATTAAACTTTATGACTTAAGTCACTTTTCTGCGCATAAAAATGTCCCGCTTCAGGCAACTTTTAAGGGACCGTATAAATATTGAAATTCCTTATTCAATGTATTATGTTTAGATTGCATTTGCTGACATAATGTCGAGAATGAAGCAAAGCTTTTTATCAAATAGTAATTCATATAGAAGAGTATTATAGTCAGGGCTCGAGAGAGAGAGAGAGAGAGAGAGAGAGAGACTAAGATCTTCTGGGGGTCTCTTTAAGATCTTTATTGTAAATGAGGTAACACATTATCGTAAAAGTCATTTAAGTCAATAAATGCATTTCTGTAAAAATTACAAAATTTAAATTTTCATTTGGTAATAGACCAGTAATGAGGCCAGTTACAGCGTACCTGCAGATGATAATAAAAAATTACGCACATTAAATCTAAAATAATAAAGGCATATAACACCTAAAAAATAACAGATTTGTAGAGCATATCTGAGTAAGCTGAAATGAAGTATCATGTCTGTGATAAAAGGCACAGCAAATGATATATATTTAACATTTAATTTTGATATTTTTTATGTGCTACAAATAATTATAACTTTAATATTGTTTAGTGTAATGTATATTGCTGCATAAAATATTGAAATTGCTGCGAAATATTTGTCTCTCCAATTATTTTGTTGTTGAAACCCAGACCGTCCGACCTACCAGAAAGGTGTAAGGTAACTGTTTGGACGATCGGGAAGTGCCACCCAATTTAGACCGGAACCCAGTGGGGGAGGCATCCACAGGGACCGTACCCTCCTTCCCCTACCACCAACCTCTCGGAAGGACTTTCGGACCCACATGCTTAACGTGATCGTACTCCGCATGAACACGGCGGCAGTTTTGGCAGTGGCTGGAATCGAACCCGGGCCTACCCAGTGCAACTCCAGCGCGCTAACCAATGGGCTACCACGCCCCTCCAATTATTTTGTGTATAACCCCCATTTCTCAGCACAAAAAGTGCTCCAACTTTAAGCAGCTATAAGTTAGTTAATATTGGTCATACAACAATGGAGTTTTTTTTTTATTTTGCATGAAATTATATGAGGATGATTTTCCTAAATATAACTGATAGGGCCGGGGGGACCATATAAAAATTTATGTTTCATATTTCTTTCAGAAATGCACTTATTGATTTAAACTGTTTCTAAAATAATAGATTTTAAAATGCAAAACATTTTTGCAATTGGAAGTATATCTCTGTGACTAACGGTTGAGGAAATAGCCATTGGCTGCCGATAGCACTGGACACCCTGCATATTAAAACAAAGAGAAATTCATAACGTTGCACAACTACATAACAAACATTGAAGCATAAACAAAACTGGACTGTTGTCATTCTGACAGAAAATGTGTTGCCATTACAAACATAAAACTAATATACATTCCCTAACAGTATGGGCTTAGGCACACAATAATATCTTGCTAACTGTTGGGGATTTATTGTATGTGTCAACTCAGCTCAACTCAACTCGAAAAAGAATAAAATAAAAAAGGATGTAAAACAATTCTATGAGTCAACAGTAATAAAGGTGTTCTTTCATGATAATTTCTTAAAAGTTATTTTCTCTACGAAACTGGCATCCGCAACAGGACTTATAAGATGGATAAATTAAATAAGAAAGCTGAGAAAGAGACAAGGAAAACAGGAGAGACATTTTCGAATAATGAGAGTGAATCAAGTGTCCTATTAACTCATCGAAGTGGCCTGATTCTGCTCCAAATCATCTGAATATTAAGTGAAGGTAAACCTAGATTAGTGAGAGCACTCTTTGACAATGGTGCACAGAGGTCATACATTCTTACTGATATTCCAAAATGAATAAATTTAAGATCCTCATGTCAAGAGACTTTGAGTCATTGTTTATTCGGAGTATCAGAAATTATACCCAGAGCTCATAAAGTATATGACATATCAATACAAAGTTTAGATGGAAAATATCAGTACTAGATGTCTATACTAGATCAAGTCAAAATATGTAGTTTTGTTCGTCGGATAGAAAATCCAAATTTATATCCCTTATTAAAAGAGCAGAATATAGTTTTGAGTGATGCAGGGGAAGGTGCTCCAGAAATAGGTCTATTAATCAGAGCAGATTATTTAGGTATACTAATAACTGATTCAGTCGTCTGCTTGGATAAAAATTTAACTTCAATCAGAACTGAATTAGGATGCTCAATTCAAGGTCCAGAAATTAATCCTGTGCAGCATTGAGTAATATTACTCTTCTCTGTCACTCAGAATTAGCAGGTTTATGGAGTCTGGATGTATTTGGAATCAGAGATCCAGCCGAGACAAAAACGAAGGAAATTTTAGATAATGAAGTGACTGAGTTTTTCCACCAAACACTACACATTAACGAAGAAAGTCGATATGAAGTATGTTTACCTTTCAAAGAAGGGTATCCAGATTTAGAAGACAACAGAGAACTGGCAATGAGAAAGTTTATAAGCACTACCAAACATCTCGATTGTTTGGGATACACAAAAGAATATGAAAATGTATTTGAAAAATGGCTTCAGTCGGGAGTAGTGGAATGTGTGCCAAACAATGAAATTACCTCCATTCATGGACATTATCTGCCTCACTATACCGTTATTAAAATTTCCAGTTTGACGATGAAGGTTAGACCAGTTTTTGATGCATCGGTCAAGGATTTGAAAGGTAACTTTTTAAATGCATGCCTCAAAGAAGGATCAAACTTAGTTGAATTGATTCCTAAGTTGTTGACTTTGTTCAGAAGAAACACCATCGATATTACAGCAGATATGCATAGGGCTTTTCTACAGATTAGTTTATCTCAAAGAGACAGAGATTTTGCCTGCTTTCTCTGGTGGAAGAACGAGGAGAGAAAAGAAGTAGAAACTTTTAGACACTGCAGAGTTGTTTTTGGCATGCCTCCTAGTCCATTTCTGTTAGGAGCAACAATTGTTTATCACCTTGAACATGCTCCACTGAACATACAAAATACTACTGAACGACCTAAACAGTCCTTTTATGTTGACAATTGTGTCACTAGTCTGCAGACAAAAGAATAAGCAGTCAAATTTATAACAGAATCTAAAGAACTGATGATGTTTGATCTTAGGGATTGGATTATGTTTCCAATAAAATTCACAGAAACAGAAGTGAACAAAAAGCTTGTAACGTATCCATCTTGGGAATGACATGGAATACAGAGAATGACACAATGCTTTGTCACATCGACCCACTTACAATACCTAAGGAAAAAATCACTAAAAGAACATTATTAGCAGTAGCACAGAGTATTTTTGATCCTATTGGCCTAACTTGTCCTACTTCACTGGTACCTAAATTAATTCTTCAGAAAGCTTGGATCCTACATTGTGGATGGGACACGAAACTTCCACAAGAACTGAAAAATGAGTTCGAAAAGTGGCTCGAACAGATACATTTGATAAATGATTGTAAAATTCAAAGAAGACTCTCAACAGATCCATTTGATGATTGCAAGATAAGTCTTCACACCTTTTGCGATGCTAGTAAATCAGGATATGCAGCTTGCATTTTTCTACGCACATCCTGTGGAACAAACATAACCGTAAGTCTTGTACATAGCAAATCAAGAGTTTCTTCATTAAAAGAAATTACAATTCCAAGGTTGGAACTCATGTCTGCTGTTATTGCTACTAGACTATATGTACAAGTCATCAAAAATTTGAATCTGTCGAACTGCGAATGATATTTTTGGAACGACTTATCGGTAGCATTGACTTGGATAAAAAATAAAGAAAATTGGAGTACTTTTGTAGGCAATCGGGTAAAAGAGATTTGACAGTACACTAATTCTAATGATTGGTATCACATTCTCGGAACTGTCAATGTAGCAGAGGTCAAGGTTAGTGAGGATGGTCAAAGTAATGTCAAGGTTAGTGAGGATGGTCAAAGAATTACTAAGAAGAGTATGAAGCAGAGCCATAGTCAAGTATGAAGAGCTTGAAACAATTCTATGTGACTGTGAAGCTACAATTAATTCTAGACCTCTAACTTATGTTGAAGGAAATGCTGAGGGGCTAGAGCCATTAACCCCTGCCTGTTTCATGCAAGGTATTATGAACAATGAGGTAACAGATTTTGATGTGGTCGATAACGAAAGTTTGAATAGAAGATTACTTTATCTCCAACAATTATGAAAAGATTTACGCATGAGGTTCAATAATGAATACTTAGCCATGCTAGTACATTGAAGCCAAAGCAGAGGGGAAACTTTAAGAGTAGGAGATGTGGTTCTAGTTTCAACAGATAAAAAACGAATTGAATAGCCCCTTGGTTTAGTCATAGAAATTTATCCTGGTCCTGACAGACATGCAAGAGTAGCAAAGGTCAAGATGGCCAGTGGGGAAAAGAGATAAAACCATTTCAACAGCTATATCCATTAGAGGTATCATCATTAACAACAGACATTGCTTTAAAATCTTTTCAGATTCCAAATGAATCCAGGGACTCTCCTATATCTTCAATCATACCTGAAACTCAAATTCTGAGATCAGGACATATTATAAAGATTCCCAGAAGATTAGATTTGTAATTTTGCAATTTTGTCAAAATTGCAAAGGGGGGAGGATCAAAATTGCAAAGGTGGGGAGGATTTATCATATGTGTCAACTCAACTCAGCTCAACTTGAAAAAGAATAAAATAAAAAAGGATGTAAACAGTTCTATGAGTCAACAGTAATAAAGTGTTCTTTCATGATAATTTCTTTCATGTTATTTTCTCTACACTAACACTCCCTCTTAAATAAGCCCATATTGCTACATTTCATTTCATTTGTTCTCGAAAGTCCCATTTTATTTATGTGAATTTTCATCCTGTTACTTCCTAACATATTGGTCAACATACTTGTAAGATTGTTTCCTGTTGGGATGTACTATTTAAAAATTAGCTCATTGGCTTCAACTTTCTCTTTAAGAAAAGAATGTCAAATACCTATGTGCTCATTCCTCTCTGATATTACCTGATTTTTAGTTAAAGAAATAGCTCTCTGATTATCCATGTAAATAGTATGTGGCAATAGCATACACACACTAGCCCCAATTTTATATAGGAAATTATGTAAGCAAAGAACTTCCTTTGCAGTGTAGCACATTCTATATATCTGCCTCTACTATCCTGAGTGCAGTTGATCATTGCTTCTTATTGCCAAGAAATTGTTGTGCTCACTAATTGAACTACATCAGTGGCAGATTTTGGCCCTTTGTTGGGGGGAGGGGGGCGATCTGTAGATTGAAATGTGCTCCGAGGTTTGTTCACGTAGGATTTTCTTAATGATTTTCTATATACGGATATTTGACATTTTTGAAATAACTAGAACAAATTCAGAAGTTTATAGTAAGTTCTTTGCAACTTATGTGTAGGCCTATCTTTTTTTTTAGACCAAAGCAAAACAATGAAGATTAGAAAAAAACAAACTTACGTGACTATATAAGGAAACAAACTTGTTGTTGAAGTTGAAACAGGAAACTAAATTATATTCTGTATTAAACACAAAAGTATACATAAGTAAGATATTTCCACTTGAAAAGATTGATACTGAATATAAAGTAAATAAACACACATTTATATTCTATTCACTAAATATGGTTATCATTATAATATCAACTCAAGTCTTCTTGCTTTTTCTTTAGCAAATCTATCTAAAATTGTTACTGGTGAAATTACAATATCAAAATGCACATGCAGCAAAGCCAATACCACTAGCCAATCTTTTCTAATTGTGTTTCGAAGCCATGTATTCAATCCTTTTAGTGCTGAGAAGCTACTCTCGGCAGTTGCTATAGTAATTGGTAATGTTACAAAAATTTTCAATAATACATAGATCACATGGTACACTGCAGGATCATAGTTTTGTAGTGCTTCAAAAGCGGTTTTGAGTACTTTGCCGGTATTGGTATTTTCTCACATCCATTCGGTTCTCCAGTTAATCACCTCAACTTGAAGTGTACTGTTCATTTCTTCCACTCCCAATTTGACTATTCTGTGATACTTCTTGCTTAGCCCTGTCCAAGATGTGGGGAGTGACTCCTCATCCATGTTGATTTTCACCAAAAGAGTCGATGGCACTAAATCTTGTAAATATAAGACATCCAGATTTTCCTGTGTAAATTGGTCTTTTAAGTCTTGTTGGACGGAGTTTAACAAAGGCAAATAAACATTTATTCTATAATAATCTTCCGGAGCTATGATAGGAGCATTTGATCTATGCACTTGGCATCCAACAGTACATGGTATTTTTATTTCAATTCCAAGACCATTATACATTCCCTCAACCTCTCTGCATATATTCCCAAAATCGGATTTCACGTTTTTCTTAAATTCACTTATTATCGTGATTGCATCAGAGACAGCATCTCGAGCTTTCTTGAGGTTCAAACATTCAGTTTTTAAAAACTGACTTAAAACATATGTTGCGTTTAAGACTTTTGAAAGACTGTAGTGCAAAAATAAATTCTGAATTGCACAATGAATAAATTAAAGGTTTTGCTTTGAATTCAGGTCATGTCAAGTTGATATCTCCTCTAACGCATCCATGATCTTAATGAGATCTGCTTTGAATTTCATAATGCCATTGTGTCTTTCGACCTATCGAGTTTCGCGAAGTCCAGAAAGTTGTCCCCCAATATGTTTTTTCAAGACGCTATTTCTTTTCGCTGAGCCTATGAAAAAACTTGCAGCTTGTTTGATGATGCCAACAGAATTTCGCACGCTTGAAACAGGCAATGATTCAGATGGAGTCTAATTCTGGTGGTGGCTGAAACATGGACAATGGATTGCATTTACAGCAATTTTTTGAACTTCCTTTACAGCACCACAATGATTAGATATCAACACAATACACGTGCCTGTACCAATACCAACCATTATGGAAGAATCCAGTCCCAAATTCTCAACTATCTTAAGAACTTTGTGACCAATCGCAACTCCAGTCTCTTTTAATTTAGCTGAAGTTGACACGGAAGTGGCTTCTTTGGGAGTGCTACTCTTTGATTTTGTTAAAGCAGCAAATATATCTAGGAAAGTGAAGAAATTTTCATGAACTTCCATTCTTCCTGCTTCACTAGTCATGTATCTTAGTACAAATGTCAATTGAGAAATATGTGAAACATCTATAGTTTCATCAAACACTATGCTATAGACACCTGTTTCATAAATTTGTACAATGATATGAGACTGGATTTCTATGACAAAACATTGAATTATGTCATTTTGAATCGTTTTGCTTATAAACTGAGTTTTAGAAGACTCGAAATGTTTACTAAGAACTTTGTTTCCAGCGGACATTCTGAACTGCAACAAATCACGAAAATGTCCTTCATTTGCCATTGATGCCAATGAAAGTCCAATGTTACCATCATCTCGGTGCCCACGCAAAGCTAGATTTTGTCTGCCACATAGCTGAATCATTTCATAATTGATAGCATAATTTTTCAATTCCGATCGATTAATTCTTGGTGATAAGTATATACTTGTTTAGCAACATCTCGAGAAGGATTTTCATACGTTTTAATAAAGTTTGAGGCTGCCTCTAATGCTTGCTTATGGTAGTGGTTGTTGCTATGAATAACAAGGTCTCCCTGAATACCAGCGAGTTTTGCAAATGTTATTAATGGTTTTGTTACCACCTTAGAGAGAATCACAGTTTTTTGGTAACCTCCAATTAACCCAGGAACAAAAAGAAGACACACCTTGCAAAAATAACCTTTCTCAGTATCAGAAAACACTAACCAGTCATAGAGTTCAAGATATTTTCTGCTGGCATATCGCTTTTCAACTTTGCCTTTTTTGTTGTATGTTGAAAACGGAAAATTATATGTAGCCCGCGGAGTCCAATGATTTTTTAGGATTTGATATTTTGCAAAATCATTCAAAGGAAGTCCAGTACTTACTTCACTATTCGACTTTAGTAGCATACCTATGTCTACACTTTGACAGCATAAAGCTATGTGAATCTTGGCTGCTCAAAGTTAAATAGGACGTCTCTGTGGAATTCTCATGCTCCGTGTCATAACAAATAGATTCTCTAATATCAACTTTCAAGCTCTAATTCTTTGAATCTCGATTTCTCCAATATCATTTCTGAAGCAAATGGTGCAATTTTAATTATACCTATGTGTGTAAAATATCATAATATCAGTTTGAGCACTGAATAATCTGTCAGATTTTAATAAAGTATGAAATGAATTTAGTTTGTTTTAACATAGACAGATCGCTTTAATAAATGAAAATAATTCAAAAATTTATGACTAATAAGCCGTATGGTCACAGTATATCTTCCAGGAGCATAATGTCACCTCCCACAGTGCACAGTGTGAGGGACCACTTTTTACTATGGTAAAGAGGCCCCAAAACTACACATTTACGTGTTGCTGGGGGGGGGGGGAGGTTTTCTGCTATGCCAGTGATATATCTTATATATTTGTCTTTTTTCAAAAGAAATATATATAGAATAGGATTGATTGTTTGTGCCCCCCCCCCCCATATCTCCATCTATTCTCACTATTTAGAACTTGAAGTTTATAAAAGAGAAATATATTAGTTAGTTAGTACATTTTTATATTAATATTATTTAGTATTACATGATAAAAAACAATTTGATAACACCAAACAAATCGATAATGAATTTATAAATGGCACTGTAAAGATGAATACCTAGAAAGAATTACGAAAATTACTCGTAATTATGGCAATTTACCCCCCCCCCCCCCCCCCCCCCCCCCAGAGTGGAGGCCCTAGGCATGCTCCCCGAATTCCCTGCCTGTAAAATAGTAGTAAAAATAATTCTTCCCAATATTCATTCTAAGATATTTCTAAAATAGTCGAAACCTTACATTACCTGAGTTTTGAACGTTTGCCGTTCCTACAATAACATTCATCGTGGAAAAATCACTTCGGTTTCTGGAAAGGTAAGTAGTTTCAGGAATTTGCGTCTTTGAATATTTGGCAAACATATCTTTGATTGAAGCAGTCTGTTTACATTTCTTTGAGGGTTTTTTATATCTCCTAAACATTGCAAATAAGTTTTAAACCACTTCACAAAATCACAACATAACACACTACTCTTTGTTATAAAGATATCAGAGGAACAGCAGGTTTTGGGAATGATTACGATGCTACCGACTCTGTACCTGTACCACGTGTGCAGTAGCTAACCAGAGACTCTGATTGGCTACTGTTCATATGGTACATAATTGGTAGTCTCGTACAAGCATTGCTCACTGATTTCTTCCCAACCAATGTCACAGCTTTCCATAGGTGCCGACCTTTGACTTTTATTATGGGGTGAGATTTCGGGGCTAAACTGAGGGAGGGAGAGCAAGGTCAAAGTCTCTCCCTAATGAGTTTTTTTTTATAATTTATTTGAAAAAACATCAGCGTTCATCAGGCACTTGGGGGGGATTGCCTCGATTGCCCCTTCTGAAATCTGCCACTGAACTACATAGCCACTGAAGGATCATCTACCAATTCTGTCTGTGGCTCATTCAGCATTGCAGAACATTGTCATATGTCTTTCTGCTTTTCTGAATACTAGGCCATAGTCCTCTGTTTTGTATATTGTAAGATATGCTTGACAGTGACCCAATGTTCTTTACTTGGTCTATTATAACTGACTCCTGTACATTATAGCAAAACTTATGTCTGGCCTTATGCCAACAGCTGAATGCAGAAGTCCTCATATTGCTTATCTATATCTGCAAGCTCCTTCAGGGTTCATTACTTCATTTTGTGATGATTGACTGAACTTGGGGTTTAAGGATGTAGATGATTCCTTAACATTAGTCAGAGCGAAGGTGTTCAACAGCTCATCTCTGTATGCTGATTGGTCCAGGATGAGTATTCCATCATCATGATGTTCCGCTTTCATAGACAATATGTGGTTCACTCTTCCTAAGTCTTTTATTTCAAAGATTCCACTTATCTCAGATTTGAAAGATTAGATGGTTACATCATTATTTGAAATTCCGCTAATATGTTCATTAGGAGATGCAAGATATATTTTTATTCTAATTGACTCTTATAGTCACTGTATAGTTGCATATTATTTTAAAACTGAAATGGAAGCATTTGACAAATTTGTAGAATTTAAAAATATGCATGAAAACCAGAGTGAAGAAAAAATTGAAACTGAATTTGTGAATAACAGATTTAAAGATGTCTTTACACAGAAAAGAATCAAACCTGAGAGAATTGTTTCATTTTTTTAAATCAGCAATAGGGTGTTAGAAAGGGTGTATCAGAACTGTTTAAGATAAAACAAGAACTATGTTAATTGACATGGAACTTTAAAGTGAATTTTGGGCAGAAACATCTAATACTATTGCTAAACGTACTAGGTGCATGCTGTACTATTTCTAATAGTTCAATTATCTACTTAAAATATACCATCAGAAAACACAGGTTCAAATACACCCTTAGAACTATGGAATGGAACAATTTCAACTCAAGAACAATTCTTCAGAACAATTTCAGCTTATTTGAGAGTATTTAGTAACTTTGCATACTATTTTGTTCTGAAAGAAAATGGACAAAATATGATCCCATAGATGAAAAGGGATATTTATCAATTGTTTTTAAGGAATAAAAGCATGCAAGGTATATGATTCGAAAGATAAAAACTTAATGAGGTACAGTAAAATTTAATGAACTGTCCAAAAATTTGACTGTACTACAAGAAATTTCTATACATGTGCAATGAGAGACTTGGAATACATATAAGCAAAATATAGCAAATTGATAAAATAAAGACTTATGTGGACTCAATTGATCTCATACAAATTCAAGTGTCTTCACCTGAAAGTAAAAAACCTGGTCATAAGAAAGAGGATACAGCGGAAGTTTTATGAGCATGGCATGAATTAGAGCTTAAAGAATGAGAACCATAACTGTTTGAACAAGGCATTTGAAGGTCAGATAGGTTAAAAGAAACACACAAAAGATCTAATTCTTATACTGAAGTAAGATTTGTTTCAAAACATTATAATGAAACTGCTGAGTTTCAATTTTTACAAGAATAAATTGAAGCAATGGAAGAAAAATAATACCCACTCAAAATACAAAAAGTATGGATATTAGTTTTAAAACAGAAGGTATGAGAATAATTAAGAGCAAATAGACATATAGCATGAAAAAAAATATGGATAGATCTATTAAGCAGAAAACAAGACCTGTAGCCAGTGACAAACCATGAAAGGAATTTAGGGAGACATACATTAGAGGAAATACATTAGAGGAAATATTTTATGCATGTATTAAATTTGGTGGATGAATAGAAAGAAAGGGTTGTTTTTGTAGACACTGTCTCCCCAGATTCTCATCAAACTTCCCTACTGCTTGTAACTATGGAATATACTCTACATGAAGGTATTGATTATGCAGAATCATTTTCACCAACAATGAAATTAGAATTGCTAAGATTGCTAATAATACTGTTGGCTAAGTTAAATTTGAAAATAAAACTTTATGATATAAAAACAACTTACTTATATGGTGACCTAAAAGAAACCATATGTTTGGAACAACTTATAGAATTTTAAGTAAAATACACTTTGTGTGAAGACCAAGGAAAACTTGAGCAATGTATATAAGAACAAATAATACAATAATACAGCATACAGCTGTTTCGAGGATATTCTGAATCCCTTTCGTCAATTAAAGAGAATCAACAAACTCAAACTTCAAAAGAGGAATTTGCTTAAAAGGGAGAAACAGAGGGGGTTATATACCCAAGATCTGGATTAAGAGAGAGACAGTCAGAAAGCAGCATGAAGAACAAGCCAGCCAATCCAAAACTAGAAGTAACATGCAAGATTGGCATGTCCCAAAACATAACAGGAAGGAATATCCCAACATAATGAGTTAAGTCCGAACAAGAATAAATGAGACCCAACAAGATGAAAAATAGATTAAAATGACATATAAGAGCCCCAAAGGAATAGAGCAAAGAAAGTGGAAGCATTTACCGGGCATTCCTCCAGACTATGAACAAAAATGGAGTACTGACAAGTCATTAACCAAATTACTAGAATTTTTCTGGTTGTGGAAGGCTTCAAAGAAATCAAGATCATAGATCAATATGTATTTTTGTATGATCCTTGCTGAAGAAAACCCAAAACAGTATTCAAATTGATAGCAATACTGAGCAATTGAGGATTTATTACATTTCTGTTTTTTGACATAGTTTTCATGTTCCTTAATATGAAGTTTTAAATCATGTTTAGTTTGACCAATATAAGAAAGACCATACTAGCAAGAAATACTGTAAATGTCCCAACTATTAGATATTTCTAAAGGATCTTTAAGATTAGAAAATCTGAGTTTATTAGAAGGTTTTAACCAATATTGAATTTGAATTATTTAAGGATTTTAGCAATTTTCAAATAATAATAATAATAATTATTTTAGCAATCTGGAAAGAATGGTAAAATGATAGTGCTATTGAAATCTTTTTCAATAACACTATCACTAACAACTATCAATAACACTAAAGAAATGTTAGTTTGGAGGAAGGTTTAGAAAATTTTTTATTTGCGCAATCAACAACGCTAGAAGAGAAACCCTGATCAACAGCAATAGCTTTTAAATAATTTATCTCAGATTTGAGCAAATCTATAGTAGAACAAATGTTCAAAACACTATAACAAACATATTGAAAGCAGCAATTTTTTAGTTAGGCAGATGGCAGGAATTTTTATGGGAAGGTAGAGAGATCTAAAAAGATTTACAAAAGACTCTAGTGAGAAATCCATCATTGTTGCGGATGACCAAGACATCCAAAAACATTCTTTTTTATGTCACAGGTAAACTGAATGCAAGTATTAATGGAATTCAAAATATCCAAAATACCATCGATATCATTAAAAGTGTGATTCAGAATAGCAAAACTGTCATCAACATATTGAGTATAAAAACAAACTGAATAATTTCAAAAAGTTTAACTTCAAAATAATGCATATAGTTGTCACTGAGAGTGGAACTGAGTAAATTATCCATAGCCAAGCCATCAGACATACTATTATAGCATTTATTATGAAAAACAAATATATTTTGTGATAAACAAGTGTTGTTAAGAGAAACAAGCTCATCAATTTCAGATTCAAAGAAATGGAATTCATAGAAACATTTCCTAAGACAAGACAATGCACTTTTAACAGGGACATTGATAAATACTGACTTGATATTAAAGGAGAACATAGTTAAACCACAAGAGTTCAAATTACAAATTTTCTTCACAAATTGGGCAGAATTGTGGTAGGTATGAATATTATTACTAAGTAGAGGAGAGAAATTAGAACCTAGCATATTTTATTAATTTGTAGGAAGTAGTATCAGTATTAGGTACAATGGGTCTAAAAGGAACACCTGCTTTATGAATTTTGGGTAGAGTGTACAATCTAGCACAATTGGCCACAGAAAGAATTAAGGACTTTTTATAATTGACACATGCCAATGTATAATTGGTGCATGTCAATCTTGTATGTTACTTCTCAATTCAGATTGGTTGGACTGTTCATGATGCTTTCTGATTGGCTCTCTCTTAATCCTGGTCTTGGATATATAACCCACTCTGTTTCTTCCTTTTGCACCCAAAACATCCTTACGTCTCAGTAATGCACAGACAGCTACAACAACACTTAGACATACTCCAAACATGGCTGGAAAAATGGCGAATAAAATTAAACCCCAATAAATGTCATTGGATTTATTTCTCAAGAAAACGTAAACCTCCGCCTCCTCTGTACATAAACAACCATGCCCTAAAAGCGGAAAAATCTACTAAATACCTAGGTGTAACGATAGATTCCCACCTAACTTGGAAACAGCACGTAACGAACTTAATCAAAAAAGCGTATATGGCCACAGGAGCCTTATACCCAATGATAGGAAACGGAAATCTAAGTTATCAAAATAAACTCCTAATTTATAAATCGGGTATCCGCCCGGGAATGCTGTATGCAGCACCCGTATGGGGATATGCCCGTAAAACTACTATAGACTTACTAGAGACAAAACAAAACAAAACCCTAAGGATTATAAGGAAAGCTCCTAGATACTTAAGAAACTCGGTAATTAGGAAAGACTTCAAAATAAAAACTGTTATAGCCCAAATTAAAAAGCTAGCGCTTAAATTCTATAAAAGTCTGCCATCTGTTCCAAATGAACTACTATTCAATCTGCATGACTATGATCATCGCAAAGCCAAATCACGTAAGAGACCCCGCGCGGTACTTAATATTGAAAATCGGAATTAGGTAAGTCCCAACTTAAATAGATGATATTAAATTAAAACTCGATCAATGTTTTCTAAAAAATGTTCTTAAACCCTTAAACTGCCAAATTGATAGGAAATCCTTAGAACTGCATCAACTCCCCAAAATTACTCAAACTCTAAATGTGCAACAAACTGCCACACTAGGAGCTAAGTCAAATAATAAAAACAGTAAATCAAAAACCTCGAACCTCCAACTATGGGCAAATGAAATAATGTCACAGTATGAAGATAAGAACCACACCTAGAGATTGGAGATTAAAGGTGCTTCGCGCCTGGTGCTCTTTTCTGGACGAAACCCATCTGCTTTTGCACCCATTCATCTTTTGGTCTTTGGGTTTGTTGGTTTTCTTGCACTGATGAAGGAGATCCAGCGTATCCTCAAATTAGATCAATTGGGAGGGAATAGAGCCTGTGACTTAGAACATACAAGAAAGCTACATATTCAAGACGACAATGACACTCAATTTTGATGTGAATGAAGAGAGCTTATTTGATAAATTTGCATGTCTGAAAAAATATTGTGAAAGCAAATTTGAAGAATGAGATGAACTGAAGG
Organism: Amaurobius ferox; assembly: GCA_951213105.1. Classification (NCBI taxonomy): domain Eukaryota; kingdom Metazoa; phylum Arthropoda; class Arachnida; order Araneae; family Amaurobiidae; genus Amaurobius; species Amaurobius ferox. The sequence goes on along the minus strand of OX578141.1, from coordinate 29,177,160 downwards.
ATTCAAGTATTAGTGAAAAATGGTATGAAATGTTTGCTCATTCTACAAAGCAGGTTATGTATGCTGAACTTGAAATGCCTTGTTAGTTTTTGTTTGGTACTACTAGAATTCAATGCGACTGTGAACATGTTTTTTCATTAAAAATGTGTTGTGGACAGATGAAAAAACAGACTTAAAATGGAAACAGTGACAACTTTAACCATTATAACGATCCATTTTAAAGACTTTTTTTGTGCTAATTTCTATATGTCCAAATATCAAAAGAAAAAATTCTTTGAACAGGAATATAAATCTGATAAATGTTTTGATGAATCTAAAATATCAACTTGACTGTTGTATATATTTTAAAGGTGCAATTTTTCTAATAAAATATGTTTGTGATTTACAATACTTTTTTAAAGTGAAATTTATATTAGTTAATTGTGTTTTATACCACTCTTTTATTTAAAGACTTTTGATTTTCTTAATTTTTAATATGTCCCATTTTTTACAATGCCCAGTAAAAATTTGGGAGTGTCCTAGTTAAAAAAATTATGAGAACTTTACTTTGAGTTCATAAGTTTATTTATTGTTTCTTAGACAAACTCCCTTGTAGACCCTTTTTGTTCTTTCTTCTTTATCACTTGGAAATCTCTGGTTTAATATTTAAACTGTTTTGCTTTCTATATTTTTTGGTTATTTTCTACCTTTTTCTGGAATTTTGTCATTTTCTGCAGTATAATTTGATAAAGTAAGCACATATAGCTTCCAAAACAAGTTGGTTCCTTCATTTTTGTTTCCATTTTAATTTCCTTGAGTTGTGTGCCATCATTTTCTGTTAAATTCTATTTGTTTTTCATAGTTGTATTTTACAGCTTGTAAATGATTCATGTTATTTCTAAAATTGGTCAGTTTTCTTTTTATTTTATCATAGGGCATTTAACTTTATATTTCTATTCACTGAACAGTTGTTTTGAATCTGCTAGCTGTTCACTTTTTTTTCTTGGCTTTTTAATTCATTCATAGATTTCGGCTATTTTTTTCATTCTTGAATTTTACTGTTCATTCCTGCCACTCGTTCCTCCCTCCTTGGTTTTTGCCTTTTTTCTTTTTAGTTTTCCTCATACCATTGGTAACTATTCTTCTACTTTTAGCCATGTTTGATATTCTATCAGCAGATGTTGATTTTGCTTTGGTGAGTGCAAGAGTCATGCTTCTTGCTAGTTTGGAAGAAGAAGGCTGTTTTTTTAATTTGAAACTGGTTTACACCCGTGTTTTTTACTTTGTGTGACACAAAGTCTTCTATAACCTTTAGGAAGATAAATACATATCTAAGAAAGAGTTTCTCAAATTCGTTGTGAGTGAACTCATCGCCAGGTGCACTTTGTGGAGGAAGAAGGACATCAGGATGCATGCTTTTCCAAGCTGAAGTATCAATATTGCAATGTTGTTGTTCTACTTTGACCAGCATATATATGGTCCATAAATTAGCATATTGTAAATAAGAGCACAGATGACTTTGGCTGAAATAGGGTATTGTTTAAAGGCCACTATCCTGGACATATTCCTTATCAATTTTAAATTTAGATTACAAGAATTTTGCATTTTTAAAATCTGCACACAATAATTTCGTGTACAGGGAAATACTTTTTTTATGGAGCATCCCATCCTCTTTCAATTAATCTGTCATCAATGATGTAAACAAAGAAAAGATCTGGATTTCTTAAATGTTTATAACTTAGTTGTGTTTTTAGAAGTGCCAAATGTTCAATCAATTAGAAATTAAATTTATTCTCTTTTCAACTTATCTGCAGGGGGAGGGGGGGGGGGAAATAAAAGTCCCCTCCTCTCTCTTTGCTGTAAAACATCATATCCGATTTTATTGCAATTTTTATATAAAATACAATAAATGATGTTTTTAAAATAAGAGATTAAAAGATTTTTAAAAAATCAATTTCCTGTAAATGGCAAAATATTTTAACAGTTAGCTATAAAATAAAATATGTAATTTTAATATAAAAATAAAAATAGTTGTTCATAACATTGGATAAAATAATGGAAAAATGACTGAAATGTTATGAGCAGGGTGATTGAAAAATTATGGATTAAGTGATAAAAATGGAAATATAAAATAAATAAAGTGCTGAAAATCAGTAAACAATAAAAATTTATAGAAAGTTATTCACTAGGTTATAACTGAAAAAAGCATATTATAACAAATGATTCATCTGCTTAGAAATGTTTGAAAAAAAGAATGATCAATATGAAAAAACTTAAAAACAAGCAAAACTGAAAATTATTGTTAATACTAATAAAGAATAAAACCTGAAAAAATCTTGAATGATTTAATCAATGTAGAGAAAAGGGAATTTAAAATTGCCAAAACATATTTAAATGTTTCATTGTAAACAAAATGTTAAGGACATCCTAGAAAATAAATATCATGAAGTTCCTGAATAGTCCTGTAATAAAATACATTGGTAAGATTTTAAACAAGAAAACCTTACTTTAAAAAACTACGGTATTTTAGAAAAATAATTTATGACCATAAATGTATAAAATATTCAAAAAATGTGTTGAAAATAAATAAATAATCTGTAGTAAAATATCTGTCCGTATAAGAGATTCAGAAAATTAACTGAAAGGAAATAAATGAAATATTTGAAATATAAATTATTTATCTGTAAATAAAATATCTGTCTATATGAAACAAAAAATGGTGATTTTATACTGACAATGACTGAAAGAAACTTACATTAGAAAAATTATAAAAAAAAAAAGCATCTGAAATAAGTTTTAAAAAATTTAACAAATGCTGAAAATGAGAAAATAACAATGAAAAGATATCATAATATTACGTTATAAAAATGAAAAGTCTTATTAAAATGTGATTGAGTAGGTAGTATGTGTGTTTATAAACCAATTTACAAAGCCCCTATTCACCTTAGAAGCATGTGGTTTATTTAAAAAACATAGGTATAGAACCAGTGGACTTAAGAGTGAAAAATTTGATAGATTTTTAAATAATTGTATATAACCTCATTTTAAGAGATAAAAGGAGGGGTGCATGGAAAATCTATCTTCTCATTCAAAAATGGACTTAGCACCTTGGTTCATATTAAAATGATAGACAGATAAATTTTAACCCCTTGCCTGTGGAGGGTATTTCAGGGAAGTGGGTCAAAAATGGAAAATTTTTTCACACTCTTTACAATCCCGGCCACACAGAAAGCTACCATTAGCCTATGGGTTGGTCGTGTGGTCTGGGTTTTCTACACTCTTTACAATAAACTCTGTTTATATCCCGCTTAATCAAGCTACTGATCCCGCCTACTTCCAAAAAAAATGTGGACAAGTATCGCCATCTATTGGAAAAACAATGAATTATATTGTAAAGCATTTGGGAAGGCAAAACGAACTCAAATCGGGATCAACGGAATAGAAACACTCATTTTTCGCTTGCCCGAAGTCAGTTCGGCCATTCCAAATTTGGCGGAGAAGGGTTGCCCGAACTGGATTCGGGCGGCACATGCAAGGGGTTAAAGGGCCTCTAAAGTCCAGATTTTCTTTAAAGTCAATAGTTTTTTATATAGATTTTTAAAAATCCCAAGAAATGTAAAAGAACCTATTTATAACAAAGAACAATTGTTTATGGATTCTGGAAACTGGTGGAGTTGTGAAAGTCAGACGATTGGTGCTGATTATTATAAGTATTCCCCTGAAAAAATCGCAGGGTTCCGATGAAAACTTCATGTTTTGCACTTTTTTGATCTATTGCTTAAAATTAAAACTAAAATACATATTTTCCAGGTACGATCTTCATCATTTGTCATTGTAAAATGTCAAATCTTTCTCCAAGAGAACTTCTATTCCTTTTTTTTTGTAACTTTGTTATTTTAAAAAAATTAAAAAATATTTCATAGCTTTGATTTCAAATTAAAGTAATGGTCAGAATTAAATTATGTCAATAATTAACTCTTAGAGTAGGGTCTTTCAATTTTGTCATCATTAAGTATCATGTCTTAGCTTTACAAAATTTCAATTCCTGTGCAACTTTATTTGTTAATTTTTTATAATTAAGTTCATCATTATATAACTTTCATGTGGAAAGTTGCTGTGTCTTCTGCACACTCTTCAGGGGGGGGGGGATATATGTGGTTGGTCAAGTTATGTGACATACTTTATGGAGTAGGGCAGCATTTCCCAAACCTTTTTCTTTTTGTTTGGCCTGGTTATTTTTATACTTGTCCTTTGTGTCCCACTAAAATTTTTATAGCCTATACTGGCATATAGGTAAAATAAAACAGATTTGAATGCACTTTTCATAAGTATTTACTCTTACGAAAATGCAAGGAAATCGAAGTAAAGCCAAGTAATTCATTAATGGCAAGTGCTATGCTGTTTTTTGTTAACTAGAAACTTCAGGTTTGGAGAAAAAGATAACTTTATTCTTAGATCCGGTGCATCTGCCAATTGGTTTTTATATTTATTGTTTAGAAAAAATAGTGTTGAAAAGCATGCTTCATGCTTATAGGTTATGACAAAAGGCATTAGAAATTTTATTGCTTTTCCTGATGACAAGTCAGCTAAAAATCCATCAGTGGTATCTTGTCGAAGAAGTGTGAAACAGTGCGGACATGGATAAAGTGCATTATTTGTCTTGATTAATTGAATTATATATTCAAAAATCCTGATTCAATGTTATTTACTCATATTTTAAAGTTTGGTGGTGAAAACCCAAACTTTAAAATCAGAAACAGTCAAAAATGAAACACCTAGGTTTTTGAAGCAATCCTGCATTTTACTTTCATGGCCTGGTGTTGGGTCGCAACCCACAATCTGGGAAATACTGGAGTAATCAGTGATATGTAAGATAGAGGCAGTTTTCCCTCATCTTTTAATGTGTGGAATAGTACTTTTTGCTTGCTCTGCGTTTGATGCAATTTTCGTGTTTCATTTTAGACTGCAATAGACCAGCTGGACCTGCTCATGTTAAATTTGGACTCTATTTTGCTGCTTTGGGAATTTTTATGCCTGTGCAAGAAGGAGAGTGGGGACAATAGAAGGAGGTTGTCAGAAGTGGGTGGAAGCTTTTGTAGCATGTGCAGAACTTGCTACAAACACTGGTTGCTATATATTTAATGACCACTAGCAGGCAAAGCCCAATAGTATTTCTATGGATATTTACTTGCATTATTTTCAGAAGAACTTTAGTTTCTAAATATAAGTTTTGTTAACACGATTATATTTTCTTATTTATTATAAAATGAAGAATGTGAATAAATATTTGCAGGTTTGAAATACTTTGAATTTGAATATTTTTTTTAGAAAGATTGTAAAAAAAGAAAAGATCAAGTGTGGCTTCATTATAAGCCTTCTTTGTTTCAACATGTTGGAACGCATTCATCTCTGAAGGGGAAAGTCCAAAAACTAAAGGTTTTATGAGTTTATATTTCATGTAAAGTTTTGTTATGTTTTCTATAATAAATTCAATGTTTTACCCATATTTTTTTAGATAATTTTAATTTATTTCTCCTTAATTGCATATTTTTTTCTTTAACCAAGATGTATGTTTGCTATCGGAAATTGAGAAATATAAGGAATAATTTAATAATAATGTAAGAATTATATATGAGCACACAGCTCATTAAGTATGAATGGAGGGCATAATTGATTTTAGAGCATTATAAGTTGTTTCCTTATCAGATAAAACATGAAGTAAATGCACACTAACAGCTGACTGACACATGTATGATAGCAGATAAAATGTCTTGATAATAGAAATTTACTTTACTTAGTCCTTTGTATTTTAGCATAAGCTTTTGGAGCATTTCTATAGTAATGAACTGTGCAAAAAAAAAGTAAAAAACTAAATAGTTAATTTGGTGAATATTTAAATGCTATTCAACCAATTTTTCCCCAAAAGTTTTAAATTTTGGATAAAAGAAAATGATATCATATTTTTATTAGATTTTTGTATAAGTAAAATAGAGATTTTTTTTGTTAATATCATTTTAGTTTATTTTTTAATTTGTTATGCAGCACTAATGAGCAAATAGTACTTTAAAACATACTACATTGAAGAAAGAAATAAGCTTCAAGAATTTCTGTTTTCTAAACATAAGCAGAAAATGTTGAACTTTAGAATAAATGAGATAATTTAATTTATTAGGCAAGGGCTGATGTGGGCTGACCATTATTAACAATGATGCCTTAAATGAAATAATTACAAAGTGCATCATATTTATGTTAGTTGCTTAGTCTTAACTAAAGACAAACCTAACTGCAGCTCAACTCCTCATAATTCAGCAATCAAATTTAATATGAAACAAAACTTATGTTTGACATTGATTTTTATGATAAAGTTTTTACTGTTGGTGAAGCATATACAGGCCTACCTTACATTTGGAAGTATTCCTTTGAATAAGTCCTTGTCCTCTGTCTTGTTCTACAAGAATATGCCAACTCTAAATTTTACAGCAATGGCCAAAATTGTAGAAACCTTTTGGAAAAAGTGTATTTTTGAGGTTTGATGGCTCACAACACCACTTTTTTTGTACCAATACCATAAAATTATATATAATTGGAAAGAGAATTTAATCAAGATTGCAATGCAATAACATTTATGCATTATTTTTTAACAGAACAGCATTTATAAAGAAGAAAAGTGAAATACATAGGAAAAATTAGATGTTGTCCAATTAACATGGGTTTTAGCCCAGTTTAATCTTTCAACTTTTGTTTGAGAGATAAAAATGGCTTTTTTTTTTGTGGAAATCTAGCATTCAGACTAAATTCTGTGCTGAACAGTCCTTGCACTCAACTTCATATTGCATTGTGCCATTTCACCTTGTATACAGAGATGGTTTTCTTCTGTCACCTAGGCACAGTCTCTTAATTCTCCTATCATCACTTGCTGTTGGGCACCTTTTCCTGCCTTTGCCAGTCTGGTTTTGTAGTGACCGAGTCTCCTTATACCCAGGGCAGCCCCGGAAGGGTATGCACTGTACGCACCGCATACTCTCAACAATTTTTGAAAAATATCGAGTACGTGCCACTTACTCTCAAGGTCTCAAGAAAGATTTTGTATTTGCTAGGTTTTGGCAACTTTCACCAAAGTTCAGCATTTTATTTTTCATTCAATCAATTCCATGTTCTACTGCAGAATGTGAGCGAGGTTTTAGTGTCATGAACATCATAATAACAGATTTAAGAAGCAGTTTAACCATACACCATGCATTAAATTTACTTTTTATTAGTATAAACGGACCAGATGTTACTTATTTTAACCTGTTACCATATACAAAGTTTTGGTTGAAAAGCCACCGAAATGCTGATGATCGATGCGGAAGTATCCTGAAGTTGGCACCAGAAAATAGAAACAGGGCTTTGTTTTTTCAAACACTATTTAAATGAATTTCCCTTTTTGTTGTCAAAAATTTGAGAAACCCTTAGCTGTGTAAGGTATCAATTCAATTCCCTCTCCCTTCTAACAAAGCTGCCTGGCCCAAATATTTATTTCTAGTAATATTTTATATTAGTTACTAAGTTACTACAGCTACAGGGTATTAGCTAAAAAGTGAATGTGTAAAAGAATTGACAGCGAAGTAATTATAATTTTTGACCACTCTTCTCTATGTTGTAAATGTTTTTTTCTCTTAATGTTTTAATAAAAGTGCAAACTGATGTTGCCATATGATGGAAATAACCTTTTCATAATATTAGTGGGTATTAAGGCAGGAATGAGAATTATGTATGTAGGTAATATTAAAGTGAGCAAATGAGAAGTTACAAGAAAATAAAAATAAGTGCAGAAGAAAAATAGAAAGCATTCCAAGTTATAAAATGATCCATATCTGTTAATCTATTAATATATATATATATATATATATATATATACACATACAGGGTGTTGTCTTGAAGTGGTGACAAACTCAGAGGGATGATATTAGACATCAGGAGGAACAAAAATTGTCATAGAACATGGTATCGCAAACCACTTTTAGTCTGTGAAAATCACAAAAATACTTATGAAGGGTGTGACGTCGAGTGGGACAAAAAGACCAATAATAAGTAGAAAAACCATTTACTTGACAGCATGATTACAACACAGCCTGAACTGTACAAAATAAAGTACAGTAATAAGTACAAGAAGTAAAATAAATAAGTACAAAAACCATTTAATTGACAGAATTATTACAATACAGCCTGTGCAGTACAGTTCAATGTCAGAAAGGAGATAGAAGAGAAATGATTACAGGAGTTGTTCGAAGCTGTGGTCGCGAAGGTCATTACACAGTTGACAGCGACAGAGTAACGATTGTCAGATGCGCTCAAAGATACTGGGTATCCTGGCGATTTCTGCTGCAGTGACAGCAACCCATGCTATGAGATCCTCCAGTGTCTCCACAGGCGTCTGATACACGAGTGATTTAAGGTGTCCCCAAAAGAAGAAGTCCAATTAATTTAGGTCCAGGGAGCGTGGAGGCCAAGCAATTGGTCCGGCGGGTCCAATCAATCTCCTGGGATATGTAGCATGGAGGTGGTTATGTACCACAATGGAAAAATGTATTGGTGCACTATTATGCACGAACCACATGTTCTGCCGCACTGTGGCCGATACATCCTGTAGCAAATCGGGGCGGACGTGCTGCAAGAAAACAAGGTACGTTGTTCCATTGAGGCTTTTGGACAGAAGGTATGGTCCAAACAGATTATCTCTGATGATCCCTGCCCAGATGTTAACACTAAGCTTGTGTTGAACTTTCGAGGTGACAGTGGTGTGGGGACGACGTCTATTTTTTGCGATTTTCACTAACTAAACATGGTTTGCGATACCATGTTCTATGGCAATTTTTGTTCCTTTTGATGTCTAATATCATCCCTCTTAGTTTGTCGCCACTTCAAGGCAATTCCCTGTATATATATATATATATATTAATATATGTCCTGTTAAGCATTAAGCTATTAATATTGTGAAAAAACTGATTTATGTGCTTAAAAATGGCAATTATATGGCCTAAATGATTCAAAGATTTTCGAGGAGGGCAGCGCTCCCCTTTCACACCCCTACCAGGGGCTCTGCCCCTTGGAACCCTGATATTTCAATACTCTTTAAATGATTACAGGAGTTACGACAGCACCGTGATGTTATGACAGCACCGCATACTCTCAATAATTTTCTTTAGGACAGCCCTGCTTATACCTCTTCAAAAATTTAGAAATGCCACCTTTGTTTAAGTTTCCCCCAAAATTTCTTCTAATTTCTTCATAACTGTAGCCTTGTTCACTTAATAGTACCATTTTACATCACTCTAGTCAACTCTTTGCATCATTTCTTTAATTTTATTACGTTTTACAAGCTCACTAAATCAAAGAACACAAAAAGTACCAACTAACTTGATCGCAATCACATAACACACTGATAAATGTTCTGTGACCTACCTACTGGCTCTTTGCTAAAACAAGATGACACCTGATTGGCTCTCTAAGCACTCATGCTCATTGCTACATTCAAATGAAGGAAAACTACTTCATATAAACCTAAGCAAGTTGTGCTTCTTTTTCTGGTTATTTGTTTATAACTTTTGATAGAATACAGATAATTGGACAAATGTTATTGCATTACAATCTTCATTAAATTATCTTTCCATTGATATATAGTAATACCCTGATTTATACTACCCCAACTTACACAAACTCAGAGTTACGTGACTCTTGATTTTTTCATTTGGCAACACTGCCGCCGGCTATCTTCAGTGTTTCTCTTGCTGTGATACACATTCGACGTATTTAGTGCGAAATTTATGTGCACGATTACGATTCTATGATCAACAAAAGTTAATATTGTTTTGTTATATGTTTTCTAAACCCTTAAAAAGAAACTATGTCCTCCAAACAAAGTAAATTTGATTGATTCTCCTGCACCTAGTAAGAAAAGGAAAACTATATCTTTGGAATGTAAACTTAACATTATCAAGAATTTTGATAGCAAAATGTAAATTAGTGAATTCGCAAATAAGTAGAAAAGAGCTATAATAAAAGAGCTACCGGAATCCACAGTAAGAACAATCATAAATGATAAACAATGAATTCTCAATGCAGTGAAAAAGGCTCAATCCTTGAACTCAAGCAGAATTCGTAAACGTCATGGTATTATTACTGTGATGGAAACAATGCTGAAATTATGGTGTGATAATCAAGTAAAAGTGAAGAATTGTCCAATCGATCAGAACACTGTGTGCTCTCAAGTTAAGCTGATTTTTAAAAGGTTGAAAGAAGAAATTGGGGAGACGGGTGAAGATGAAAACTTTGTAGCTAGTAACGGTTGGTTCAATCAAACTTAAAACTCATTGTAATTGGCACAGCATCGCTAAGAGTAGAGAGGCAGCAAGTTCCTAATAAAGAAGCTGCATCTTCTTTTCCTGAGACATTTAACCCTTTCGCGACGAATGGCACGCCCAGGTGCCAGATGCGAACATGCATTCAAGGACGAACGGCACTCATTCGGGCCAGAGGAAATTTTACCGCAAGCGGGTAGTGGCACGTATAAGTGCCACTACGCAGAACGTTTTAATTTGTGAACTAGATGGCGTTACTTGTCCATGGAACTAACTTCAATGCATTTTGCAGAGGCATGACCTTGGCAGAAGAGGATCGAATGAATTATTTCTCCATTTGGAGCGGTGAAAATCATTTTGTAACATAAACAAACAGAGCAATTCTCGTAGCATCAACAATTTTATAATTGAGTTTTGGTTTTTATTTTTATTTCAGCGTTATGATTTCGTTGGTGAATCATAGGAATATAAGAGAGTATTTTTTTTGTTTGGGTTTTAGAGGCAGTGAAATTATTCGTTTATTTCGGATAAAAGAATGGGAGAAACTAACGAGTATTTTGTATTCAGATTTGTATGAAAATTATACATCAAATAGAACATAAATATTTCTTTTATTCCTGTAAAAAGTAGATTTCTGTGTTGAATAGGTGATTTTTAGTGAATTTTTTTCGAGAGTTAGGCTTAGCGCAAAAAATGCGCCGTCCTTTTCGACCAGTTCGGAAGCGAAGCGCGTCGTCCTTTGGGCCGCGACAGCTCCGGAATGCCGCCGTCCCGAAAGGGTTAAGAAAGGTCTCAGCTCAATTGAAAAGGGCTTAAAATTTTTAGAAAACATAGACTCCAATGAAGAACGCATTATAGCTACAAAGCAAGGAATAAAAAAATTATTAGCTTGCTATGAAGAAATTCTGCATAAAAAAAGAAGGCATTGTGTTGTCAGATGAATTTGTTAGATTTTATGAAGCCATCGACATCAAAATAACTTTTTTACGTAACTCATTTATTTTTTTAATATTTTGTATTAATATGTGTCGAAAGCCCAGACCATCCGTCTCGTCCGAGGACTTAGAGAAACCATTTGGATGGTCGGGGTATTAATATGTGTAAAGAATTGCAATTTTTTAAAATATTTTTCTTTTAAACTAGTGTTTTTGTTAGTCCTTGATCCCAATTAAACAAAATTTATATGTATTTATATGCAAAGTTGTACTCCGACTTACGTGAATTTGACTTAAGCGATTTTCATTGGACCCACTTATCATGTAACTTTGGAATATTACTGTATAATTTTATGGTATTGGTACAAAAAAAAGTGGTGTTACGAGCCATCAAACTTCCAAATACACTTTTTCCAAAAGGTTTCCTCAATTTTGGCCACTACTGTATTTGCCAGATATTAGATTGATGAGGTTTTATAGTGTGTTTAAATAGAAGCTTTAGTCAAGTCTGTTTTCTTAGTCATATAGTTTCATAATTTAGTAAGCACAAAGGTGAGATAGAGCTTGTGTACCCTGATATGCCTATATAGATTACTATAATGTTTCAAAGTCTGAGTACTGGTAGTAAAATTACGATAAATATTTGAATCCATAAATATTTGAATAAATATTTGATCCCACTTCATTTCGAAGTCTGTGAAATATTTTGGTAGGAGCAAGTAAAATTCCTACCTTCAATCAGTTTATATTCATAACATTGAGCAACAATGTAAGTAGAATTTCTGGTACATTGGGGCAAAATTTTTTTCTGCTATACATAAATTTATGCTATTTGCACTTAGTAGCTGTACAAAAGTTTAATTTTCAGCATAAATTGCATCATACTGTGCCATTTTCAGTCGCAATCATTTTCTTGAAATTCATTAAAAGATGCCAAAATTTTCAGTTTGTCGTAACAGAATATTTAGCAAGATGCAAAGCTGCATCATTTTCACACAGCAGCTGATACATACTGCTACAAAAGTATGATTTTTGGAATAAAATATACCATACTACATACATTTCCAGTCACTGTTATTTGTGTAAAATTCATTAAAATCATGTGAAATACCAATTCAAAAATTGCCGTAATGGGCAAAGATCATAATACTTTGATATTTGCAGGGATGCTGTCAACAAGTTTATCATGCTATAATGTGATTTAGAAGATTCTAGGTTTAGTCAAAAGCATCCATTTCTATCTGAGTTTCATATCAAATAATTATAATTATTAAAAGCAGAACTTTCATTTCTTCATAATAATATATTGCCTTCACACATATATTACCATGTAATTATACTAATGAAGCCATGTTTTCCATCCATCAAAATCGAAGAATCTAAAGTTAGAGAAGCAGAATTATATTTTTATATTGCGTGTGGAAATGATTCAACTATCCTCTTTAAAAAACAAATTTTTCTTAAAGATTATGATTTTGCAATTCAGTTTATATTCTAGCAACAAAGAAAGCTTTAGAAGAAAGTGAAAACTTTTGTAAATGTGCATTTTTAGCACACATACATATATACACATGAAGTATTTTTGCTTCAAAAGTCATATTTACTAGTTGAATAAAAAATACAAACAACTGTGCATGTTTAATGGCATTAATACATGTTTTTCCTTTTATGACATCATTTATTCTACAAATGGAATGTGGCAGCCTAGTATGCATATCTCCTATTTTCTACTTCCCCAGGTTGGCAGATATGATATATATGCATACAAAGGAAAAGTGTAATATGATCAAATTTAAAATTTGAGTTTTCAATGCATTTAAACATTGGGAGCATCCTTCAACTTCAATCTTTTTTGACATAATCTACATGTGTGAATGACTGCATGTATATGTCAGAGTCTGTGGGCATGATATACAAAGTATGAATCGAACTCTTCAAAGAAAATTTTGTGCAAGTATGGAGTCTATAAAGTATCAAATGCTATTTATTTTTAGTGAGATCAAACATAAACAAAAGCACACAAATTTAAGTTTATTAAAACTATAAATTAAATACATTACAGCCAATCACGTAAAATCCTTTTATTATTGATATACATGATCATTTCATAAAAACTATATAATTTTATGATCAGCAGAAAACAAATTATTCAGTAATTTTATTATCAGTAGAAAACAAATGACATTAATTTTACTGAAATATACTGCTTTTTGAGGTATTGAAAGTTAATTGAAATACCTGTTATGTAATAAACTTTTCATGCAAAAATTAAAATAAATTCCATCTCATGCAACTCATATGTAGCATTTTTACAACATAGTACATTTTGTAGCAATTTTGAATAGTGATGCCATCAATATTGCTCAAAGTGTCAAACACCATTCAAAATAATACAAAGTGTCAAACACCATTCAAAATAATACAAAGTCAATATAACCTTTTATACACTGCTTCTCATTATTATAAGGATAGTATAGATTTAAAAAGAAAATTATAGAAAATATTTACCCTAGAACATTATATGATAATTATATGCCAAATTTTAATTATGGCATGAAACCAAAAATATTAACACATTTTCTTTATCATAAAATGAAATAGTATAAGAACTGCACTTCTTTCATTTGTATAATTATAAAGATATCATCATTTTTTCTTTAATAAAAGTTCAATTATTTAAATATTAATAATTTGATGAACCACCTTTCATAACCAGACATCCTGCCATTCTTTGTGTTATGCTTTCCACCAAATTTGTCAAATAATTAGGCGTAAGTTCATCCCATGCAGTTTAAGCACTTGCTTCAAGACCTATAAGAGAAAGAAAGTTTTACAATGATTTATAATATCATAAAACACCATTTCTGGGGTTTATGTGCCTACAGTTTAAAGTTCAAATAGATACAGTTTTTTTTGTTTATTTCCTCATTAAATGTTGAATACTTTCCTTAGAACTTGTACGGTTCTTCACTTGTTCTCGGGGGTAGAGAATCCAACAAACCGATTATGGCAAGTTCGGAATTAAGACACACACTATCATTAAAAACACAACTCTTTATTCATACGTACATGGTTTACAAGATATCTCTCCCATACTACATTCCACAACATCTTACATTTATATAACTCGGTAGCACATTCCGGCTTAATTGCTCTCTCTAATCATAAGCACAGGCAACAAATTAGCATAAATGGAAGCGTTGTAGCGCCATCTATAACAATGAGGATAGAGAATTAAAATCTCAACATCCTCCCCCTGGATGAACAATTAGTTCATCCAAATTGCTAATTAAATATACATTGCCCCTAATTCAAATATACATTGATAATCAAATATATTATGAATGAATTGTAATTTAGTATAACTAAAATTAATTCTTACCTTACTGTGGTACTTCTAATACATTAATAAAAACAATTTTTAAATGTTACAGCCAATTAAAGAAAGTAATAAACAATAAACAATAACATGAAAAAATATAACAATGAATATTATGAAACAATTTAACATTAAAATGTCCTGATCTTCAAGAGGATATAATAATTGCACATTGTGTCTTATAGTTCCACCTTTAGTCTTAATTGCATAGGAACGAACTTTATCATTATGGCCGAGGAATAGTTCAGTTACCTTGCTTATTTTTCACAAGTTTCTTGGAATACGTTCATCATTGATCAGCACTATGTCATCAATATTAAGTTTAGTAGGTTTTTTAGAAGGAGGCACAGAGTTTGCTGACCTTAAATTCAATAGATACTCCTTTTTCCATCTTTGGCAAAAGTGATCAAGAAGGTTTTTGCAATAATTGTACCAATTCACCAACAGTTTCTTGGTACTAGAGAATGCTTCACTGCTCAGTCTTACTACTGGTAAACACATTGGTTGTCTAAATGACTTTATAATCTGTCTTCCTCTAATAATCCAGTAATTATCTCTGACCTGCACAAGAGTGTCTGCCACTCTGGAATGAAGAACCTTCTCATGCGCTTGTTTCACTATGAGTTCAGAGAATCAGTGCTTGGTAGGTTTTAAAATTGGATGTTTCTCATGATACTTTAAATTCGATCTTTTGTAATCTTCCTCCTACAAGAATTAATCCATCATCATTCATAAATGAATCTAGATCATAAATGCGTGAATCCTTCGGTAAATTTTTATTTTCTCGAAAACATTTGGCTTTTATTGGAAAACTTTCATCTTGAGTTTGGCGTATCCAAAATTGTTCGGCAGCACAAATTTCTTCTGCGGTTAATTCAGATGTCAGTCTTTTCTCCTTGTGTTTTATCCTTGAATTTAGTATAAATCTCCTTATCCAATCTGTTATCCTATAAATTCGAATGATTGAATTGAATTTGTTTAAATCAAGAAGTTGATCTTCAGCCTTACAATTTTCATTAGCACAATTAACCGCTACTTCAAATTTCGATCGTAACTCTTCTTTGATTGCTTCTTTGTTCCTTTCATTCTTAGGTCACTCATCTTGAGGTTTGTCCAACCAATCAGGTCCTTTCCACCACTTTCTTGAATTTAATGACTCATCTACTGAGCACCCTCTGGAAAGTATGTCAGTAGGATTTTCACTTGAACGACAATATTTCCAATTTTGTGGGTCTGAAATTGTTTGAATTTCAGTTACTTTATTGCATACAAATGGTTTTGACTTCTTTGCATTTCCATGAATCCATCTAATAGCTACTGTTGAGTCTGACCACATAAAGTAATTGTCACCTATATTAAATAAATCTCTCAAGGACTTTAATAATCTTGATCCTATTGAGGCGGCCATTAACTCCAACTGTGGCAATGTCAGTTTCTTTACTGGAGCAACTTGTGTTTTTGAAGCAACAAAACTGACACTTAGTATTTTCTTCTCTGTTCTGTAACGTACGTATGCTACACCTCCATAGGCAGCTTCACTCGAATCACAGAAAATGTGCAACTGTAGCTGATGCGAATCGGGAATAATTTCACTCGAAAAGTAACATCTTCCAATGGATAAATCTTGCAATTTTGAAAGTTCCATGCACCAATCATTCCATTTATGTTTCAAATCGTCTGGCAGTTCTTGATCCCATTGTAAACCTTTCTCCCACACCTCTTGAAACAAAATTTTAATCCTTATCACAAAAGGTGATACTATTCCTATGGGGTCAAAAAGTTTACTTGATAACTTTAAAATACTTCTTTTAGTATTACTGCAATCTTCCAGTGCTTTGAAAAGTGATGATAAATCAAATTTAAATTCATCTGTTGAAGTGTTCCAAGTAATTCCTAAAACCTTGATAATCACTCTCTCATCTTCCACTGCTTGATGTTTAAAATTTGTATTATGCCAAAAATGCATAAGTTCCTCTGATTTCGTTCTCCATTTACGAAGATTCATATTTGCTTCTTTCAAAATAAATTTAGCATCCCTTGATAAATCTTCAGCCTTGATAATGTTTTCTGCATCAGAAATAAGATCGTCCACTTACAAATTTTCATTTTAGATTTTAAAAGCTTCTGGATGAGATATTTCATATTTCTTGATATGATGCTTTATTATCGCCTCTAAAAGAAAGGGGCTTGAACTAACCCCGAAGGTTACTCTGTTCATTCTATATGTTTCCCATTCTTCCGGAGGAAAATTTTCAAACCATATAAATTTTTCATAATTTCGGTCTTCTTCCATGAGAGAAATTTCCAAAAATGCTCGTTCAATGTCCGCAATAACACCAATCTTGTTCATTCTAAATTTCAAAAGAAGTGTCAAAAGATTTGGATTAAAATTGGGTCCAGCAATCAAAATGTCATTCAAAGATGAACAGTTCTTATCTCGTGACGAGGCGTCAAAAACGATCCTTAACTTCGTAGTTTCCTTTTCACATTTTAAAATCGGGTGATGAGGTAAATAATATCCGCGCCTTGCTGATGTGTTTGTGTGTGAATCAACCCTTTCTATAATCCAGTCTTCTAATTGTCCCTTAAATATATTTTTATATTCTGCATAGAGTGAAGGGTCTAACTTGAACCTCTTTATTAGACTAAAAAATCTTCTTTTAACACCAACATAATTATTTTCAATTTTTACTTCATTCCTAAATGGCAATCAAACCTCATATCTGCCATCCTTAAATTTGATTTCCTTTTCAAAACGTTCTAAAGTCTCAACATCAATAGCTGAATTTTCATTACAATCTTGAGTTATACCTAAACTCTCTACTTCCCAAAATCTTTTTAACTCATTATTTAATGGCTCTGAGCTATTATCGATCGGTATTGCATTTTCACATTCAGTGGAAATCATTTCTTCTTTTAACATATGATTCATTTCAGTATTCGTGTAAAAACAAACATTTTTAACGGCTACGGAATCCAACTTTTGTCCTCGAATTTTACCCTGAATCGTCCAGCCAAATATAGTCTGTATAGCATATAAATGTTTATTTAAGTTTTCAATGCGACCTGTATTGACATTCCAAAAGAGATCGGCGCCAATTAATATCTGTATCGGTTCATCTAGATACTTGCAATCATCTGCTAGCTGTAAATTTTTTCTTTTAATTAGGTGTTCAATTCTTTCTCCAGGTGCCAAGATCACAGCTCCCTTTATTTCTTGCATAATCAAAACTTCTAAATAGATCTTCTGGTTTCTATACTTTCTATTTTGCTATTGAATTTCTGTAACATCAAATGTTTTTTCTAACGGATCTGATCGACCAAATGTAAATACAATTAAACTTTCCGTTCTGATGATTTTTAATTGCAGTTCATCTGCTAGTGATTGCGTAATGAAAGAACGCATCGAAGCATTATCCATGAGAATCCTTACTTGTTTTGATTTTGATTGAGTGCATATTTCAGCAGCACAAGTTTGTAATAAAACATTTCCTGATTTTTAAAATATGAATGTAATTGTGACACAGAAGAAACTAGCGTTTGATTTTCTGAGTTTACCGTATTTATCCTCGTATCATTTGTTGGTTCTGCTTTAGGATTACGAATCTGTATACAAATAATTTCATGATGGTTTCTACCATTACATATTTTGCAGGGTGACATTTGCCTTCTACATTTTGCACTGATATGAAAACGACCAAAACATCTGAAATAACGACCATCCCTTTCAATTTAAATTTCTTATCCTCTGTAGAAATGATTTTACAATTGAAAGCATTATGATTATTGTTGTTACAGTATATGCAGGATTTTACTGTAGTAGAAAATGCAACTGTCAGAAAAGAATTTCGAGTTGAATTTCTTTTAAACATTTTGTTTCTAGCTTCTATAGGTGAAACAAAATTTCTGGTTTTCTTGGAATCATTCAATAAAATCGAAGCTTCTTGGCATTCTACTTCTGTGCGAATAAATTCTACGAGTTCCTTAATTTCGAATACTGATTTTCCACTTCTTTTCCTATTGAATTCCAAACTGATGTCCTCTGGTATCAGTTTCACCAAAATCGGACATAGAATTTGCCTAAACGAATCAGATGTGACCCCTATCATTTCCAAATTTCTAATTTGTATTTCACATTCATCATATAGCTGATGAAGTGCCTTTATGTTAGAAGAGTTTTTAACAGGTTCAAGATTCAATAAGTTAGTTATATGTAAGTTTATTACAATATCTTTGTGAACCAAAATGATGACCAAAATGATTCTTTAACAGTTCCACTTATGAGTCGTAGTTTTCACTAGTAAGTTTAAATCATCTTTTAACTGCATTCGGGACGATACCGCCCAAACGTGTCTTTAGATAATTAAATTTTTCAATTTTCATTAAACCTTCATTTCCATGTATGGCATTATCAAATTTTGACTAAAATTGAAGCCACAGGGAAGAATCTTCATAAAATTTGTTAATACGAGTTTAGGCAACTTTACTAGTCTATGTTCATTCACATGCGAACTTTCGTTATCCGAGGAAATTGATCTTTCATTATTTTGCATAACCACATTAGAAGTTGAACTTTTTACTCTCTCCTTTAAATATCTAGAAATTTTACCCTTCCATTTTGTTATTTTTTTCTTATATTCTTCGCTAACATTTATTTCAGTTTCAAATTCATCAGGATCAATAATCAATTCAATTTTTTCGTTGAGATCCTTAAGTTCTTTAGCCTTCTCAATTAACTGATCCAAGAGTTCGTTTAATTCTTCAATGGTTTGCGGTCCACCAATTATTACCTTGAAAAGGTTCTCAATTTTATTCGTTAATTTAGTTGTGTTAGCCCTAATAATGGCGCGTTTGTGCTTCAGTTGTTCTGGTTTCATCATAAATTTTTGAAAATGTCTTAATTAAAATCCTTAAATTGAATTTCATTCACTTATCCCAAATAGTTGATCAACCTCTACGCCCTACGTTAGGCCCCAACTTGTGGAATACATTCCTTAGAACTCGTACGGTTCTTCACTTGTTCTCGGGGGTAGAGAATCCAACAAACCAATTGTGGCAAGTCCGGCATTAAGACACACACCATCATTAAAAACACAACTCATTATTCATACGTACATGGCTTACAAGGTATATCTCCCATACTACCTTCCACAACATCTTATATTTATATAACTCAGTAGCACATTCCGGCTTAACTCTCTATTCAATCATAAGCATAGACAACAAATTAGCATAAATGGAAGCGTCGTAGCGCCATCTATAACAATGAGGATAGAGAATTAAATTCTCAACATTAAATATAACAATTTCTCTTTCATTCTATCTAAAAATTATTCATAAAATTGCCAGAGTACTTAAAAATTTGATTTTAAAGTAGTTTTTTTTCTTATCAGTCATATTAATTTTTCATGCCTTAAAGATCCCATTGAAAATCTTTCATAATAACATTTAGCAAATTCCTTGTCAATGTGAGATACTTTATATAAGTCAAACTAAAAAGCATGCATTAAAGTATTATTTGAGAGAATATAAAAATTATGCCAAAAATTTAGAAATTAATAAAGCTTCTTGATGATTTTAAGAAATGCTCATCATTTTTTGATCTAGACCTCTTTGAAGTTTTTAATATTAATAAAGATTCTGGTTGATCCAGAGAATAATCCCCCCACACCTCTAAACTCGAAATATTCTTAATTGATATTCCAATTAAAATATTCTAATTGCAATCACTTTTTGTTGTATCTGGTAACCTCTCATATGCAATACATCCAATAAGCACATGGTTCTATGGTGCTACCATTTTGAGGTAACAGTAAATTTGTTCGACGACAACCACATTTTTTTTTATTAACCCTTTTGATTTGTTTTGGATGCTTTTTATAATGCAATTTTAACTTTATTATTCATGAACTTTATTATTTTTTTGTGGATTTTTTTTTATTGTTGATTATAGCTTCCTCATGGCTGCTGGTAAGCACAAACAAATGGAATGTGAGTGTATTTCTGTAAAACATGATCAAATGGATTTAGTGTGAGTGTAGTTCTGTGAAATGTGGTCGAATGGATGTTGATTTAAATCAGTCCTGAAGGTTAGTTTCTTTTGTTTGATGTATCCCATGTTTTGAAATTTTCTTCTGTATTTTCCTGTGTTTAGAAAATTGCTCTCTCATACATACAAGTTTTGCAAAGTTTCGTTCTTTTAAAAGTTTAAAAATTCTTATTTATGTTTTATTTTAAATTTCATTTAAAGTACAATCCTTTGTCTTAAATATCATTTTTTTGAAAATTTTGTTAAAAGTACAATATTCAGATTTTTATTATGCAATTTTATCAAGTTAAACAATTTTTTTTAAATTCACAAAAATCTTATTTTGTAAAGTTTTTATGAGTATTATTCACTTTTATTCAAATTGAATTATGCTATCATTTGCATTCAGTGGCGCACCCAGAATATTCCTAAGGGGGGGGCCATTGGTGCACAAAATTTTTATGAAGGAGGATGACTCCTCGATAAATTTTCCGAGAAAAAATGATCAGAGGCCATATCAATTAACAAGGCGGTTGTCTTTTTTTGTACATTTATTTTTATCAAATTACTAACAATTCTTTAGTGCAGTGCAAGAGAATTGAATGATTAGAAGAAGTAGTAGTAGATATTTATACAAAACAACACAAATTAAGAAATAGATGAAGATAAAATTATTTGTTCTGGTCTGCTTATACTGTATACTTGTTTTCAACCACTCTCTCATGATTACATATTGTTATATTATTCAATTATGATCTATACATATTCATAAAACGAAGTCCAGCCTCCTGTTTTTCTTTGTAGCCAGAGCATTAATTATCTGGTCTAGATCAATTTCCACTTCACGGTGAATGTTCATTGACGCCAGTCCATTCAGTCTGGTTTCACTCATACTGTTTCTCAAGTAAGTTTTCAACCTCTTCATTGTGGAGAATGACCTCTCAGCACTGCTTGTTGATACTGGGAGGGTGGCATACACTTTTAAAAGTTCAAACACAGTTGGAAAAGTCCTTTGGTCACAAAAGTTAAGCAGTTCGATTGGGCTTTTAGTTTTCTTGTTCAATGCAAAGACCTTCATGTACCACAGATGTAGTTCAGCTTTTAGAGTATTATCTGATCTGGGTCCTAAATCATCTGCAAATTTCCTTGATAAGGCAACAAATCTCTCGTTTTCTTCCAGTGTCGGCTGCCTTCCATTCGGAATGACAGATGCAAAACTTTGTAGAAATTCCTTATGTTTGAGAAATTTTTCATGGAGGTGAGTGATGAAATTATCAATCCATGGAATGAAAATAGAAAGTCTGTAGTATTCTTCAGGAGTCTGTACGTTGAAATTTGATCTATAAATTTGTCTGGTGGCACAGCGTGGTAGAGTAATGTTTTCTCCATGCTGTTCCAGCTTCTTAACAGCTTGTTCAAACAGATGGTGAAACTCGTTCTCTGCGTTCTCTCGAATTATAGATATAGCTTTCAAAACGTCTTCTACGTCACTCACAGCAGTTGCCAGATCAAGGTTAACTTCCTGCAGCTTTTCACTCAGACGAACACTGTAGCTGAGTAATCTGTCAGCTGAAACAAGTGCTATGACAAACTGTGATGTTAACATTGAACATAACAAGGTATGAGCCTCTGTTGATGTCTCCTTGTCATTCCAGGTAGTAATCTCCTCCAGAGCGTCGATTACTTGATCAAACAATGAAACCATAACTGTGACGGCATCATGTCTCTCCACCCAACGAGTAGGGCATAATTTCTTCAGTTTTTTGGCACTGATTTCTGTCTCTTCCTGATTAGCTGCATTAATTTTGCTGGTGAGAACAAGGTTTCGTTTTGGTGTGTTGAAAAAACTAGAGATTTTCCCTATTATTCCAAAGCTGTTTCGGATATCCGGAACTCTAGATGAATAAGTTATGGCTAAGTTCAAACAGTGTGATGCACAATGAACGTAGGGGGCTTTGGGGTGTTGCTCATATATAATTGCTTGGGCGCCATTGTACTCTCCACTCATTGCAGAAGCTCCATCGAACCCTTGTCCACGGAGGAAAGACGTATCAATGTTGCAGTCTGCAAGGCCTTTAAGAATAGCATCTGCAATTGCTCGACCTGTAGTTTCAGTCAGGGGCACAAACTTAAGGAAGTTCTCCACTATCTTAAATTCAATTTTATACTTATCATTTGTTTCAAACCGTTTCAAATAACGAACGCAAAGTGTCATTTGCTCTACCGTTGCAATATCTGTGGTTTCGTCACATAAAACCGCAAAACATTTGGCCTCATTCACCTCAGTTGCTATGTGCTTCACAATGGAATCATTGCATGCTGAAATAATCTCATTTTGTATATTCCAACTTATGTAAGTTGCATTTTTTGCACAACCTTGTAGATGAGTTTTCAGTATTTCTTCTCCTGCATCAACTCGGAGTCGCAAAAGGGCTCTAAAATTTCCTTCGCCTTGGCATGGTTCTGACAATACGTCCAAATCCCCACAGTCTCTATGCCCTCTCATGGCCAGCCCTTGCCTTCCACAAAAAATCACTGTTTTGATAATAGGTTTAAGAATAGCCCTATTCTGCAAAACTTGTTTTTGCTTTCCTCTGTCCATTACTTGATCCACAGGAACCGTTTTTCCTTCCGTGACCCTTAAGAACTCATCGGCTTTGAGAACTGAATCCTTATGATAGAAAAATTTTTCATGTTGACTGAACTTCTCCAAGGCCTTCTTCCAATTATTAAATCCTTTTGAAACAAGTTGACCTGTAGCTTGTGTGGATCTTAAACCGACTTCATGGGGTGCAAAGAGAACACAAAATTTGCAATAGGCACTGTCCTCTGCCTTTGAGTAAGCTAGCCAGTTATGCTTACTCAGCCAAGATGAGCAGAACTTCCGAGTGTGGTGAGGTTTTCCTTGACTTGATACAGCACTAGTGACAGTAGCAGGAAAACTGTAATTTGCATATGGTTCCCAAAGATTTTTTAGCGCTGTTATCCTATCTTCATCTGTGAGGTTAGATTTCTTGACATAATTAGAAATATCTGCAGCCAGAATTTCTATTTCAACTGTGTTTGGTATTGTGTTTTGTCCTACCTTTACCTCCTCACAAGCGTTTGAAGACAGCCCGGGGTCACGGCTGTTGCTTGCTTCGACTGCAGCCTCATCAATGTAACAAGAGCTCAGGGAAACGTCGTTGGGAACGTCACTATTTTCAATCTTACTTTTTTTTTAAAAATAATTTCCCAGTGTCTGTTGGCCTAGCCCTTTTCGTTTTTCACTCATTGTCTTTTTTTTTACCTTGCTCCTCAGTTATTCAAGAACAAAATTTGCTATATAGCCGAAATACGCACATAAACACACACACACTGATCGTTAAAGATGCATTTCACTGTAAGATCAGTTGAAAGTTCAGGACCATTATTAAATTCAGCTATTCACCACGCAGGCCCTCGTTCCGAAACTACCAATTCACTGTTATCACCTTGTGTCGTAACGTCGCACTTTATTTCAACTCACAGCAACACTTAATTCGCGAAGCGTTGGCACGATCTATTTATTCACTTCCACAATTTTCTCACTGGGTAAACGAAATCCTCGAGTTTTCGAGCGAACAGCCGCTTCCCCGCCGTTCACTCTTTATATAGGGCCACGGAGGCGCCTGTGACGTCACTCTACACAGCACTGGTATAGTACGACTATAGCGAGAAGGCATTTGGGTCACGTGATTTTGGACGAGTCCATTAGTTAAATTCAATCACAGGTAGAAACGTCTTAAGAAGAACGGGTTTCCAGAATTGGCGCCTTTAGTGCGAATTAATTTATAATTTGTACAGTACGATAAAGAGCTTTATATGTATAATTACATTCAGTGTAAGTGTTGGGATATGCTGGAATTGTTTTCTTCACAATGATTAAAATTATTTATTACAATAATGGTTGTAAATGTTTTTTTTTTATACTTTCTCGAAGGCAGACCTAGTTCTCCCTTGTGCTGACAGCGCCCTTCGCGTTTTGCTTTGTCAGCCCAAGGGGGGGGCCAGGGCCCCCTCGGCCCCCCCCGTGGGTGCGCCACTGTTTGCATTCAAAATTCTAATTCAGAACACAGTAGCATACACCACTTTGGATGGGTGGAGCCTATTTCAAAACATGAGGTAATGTGCCAACTTGGGACTATTTTGTACTTTGGAAAAATATGAGTGGGGGCTATTATCTGGATTTACCAAGATTCTTTCAATATAGTTAATAATTTGTCTATAACAGCTTATTTCTTCAAATTATGGCATGACCATTTAATTTGTTTTTCTCAGTCACACACTATTTTGTGCTTAAATTTCTGTATTTAAATTCTGTTTCACTTTCATCGCACTAGATGGCACCACCACTGCTATAGTTTAATATTTTGGGTAGTATGTGGCTAAGATTTCATTTGGTGTTAAGCTTATAGTTAATACACACAGAAAAAAGGAAATTGAAGCATTTCTAAAACAATCGTCTGGTTTTATTATTTTATTTACTCAGCAATTTTTGGTTGTGATTTCTGTATTGTTACTGTGTAAACATGAATTCTGTATTTATTTCCATAATATTTACATCCATTAATAGACTACTTCAATTGACTAAAATTCATTTTACAAGTTTAAGCATAAAATGGGGATTACTAGAGAACAATACAAAATAAAACAAAATGACATTATTCATTCATTAGATACTGCAAATCCTTTTATATAATCCATTTCGAAATGTATAAATAATTTTTTTTATGATGACTTTGATACAAAATAAAAGAATAACCGGTTATAGACTGTCTCAAAAGTTTAAGCATAGTACAAAAAAATTCTGGTATAAAACATACATAATGAAGTTACTTATTGATAGTATTTCCATGGTTTCGTATCATTTCAAACAAACATGTTTACATTGACAAAATCAATTTTTGAAATATATCTGTTTGCAGGGAGTACCATGCTTCCTCAATAGCCAATATAAGTTTCTTAACAGAGTCATATTGCTTTCCATTGTTGTAAATTTGAGGGTTTAAGATACCCCAGGCATTCTCAATAGGGTTCAAGTCTGGGCACAAAGATGGCCAGTCCAAAACTTGGACATTTTGCTCTGAAAGCCATTGTTTGGTAGAACTGGAGGTGTGTATTTAGGCATTGTTGTGCTGAAATTCCTATTCAGACTCACCAAGAAGCTCACCGAATGGAAGCAAATGTTGCTGAAGTGTTTCTGATACTTCATTGAATTTTATCTTCCTTAAATAATGGCAAAGGAGGTTGGACCATTAAAACCAAATGCCACTCAAACCATCACAGATTTACCGCCCTGTTGTTTGCTGAACAGGGTTCTTTCCTCTTTCCTGAGCTCATGCCAATAAGAGTTCCAGCCATGAGGACAATCCAAATTCCATTTTTTCTCGTCGCTGAATATTACTGATATCCATTTGTCTCCATAAGACATGTACTTTCGAGCCCACTCTATTCTGTCCTTCTTATGACATGGTTTTAAACATGGATTGTGAGCCATTTTCTTCAAAACAATGTTGCTGCATTTTCTGATATGTCTATGTATTGTGACCTTTGAGATCTTTACACCGAGGTTATTTTTTAGTTGATGTAAGGACATGTTTTGTGTTGACACCAATCTCTGAATCTGTTGATCTATCTGCACACTCATTATACGAGGTCGTCTACATCTTGGTTTTTTATCAAAATGGTAGTCCCTGGCAACTACTTGATATATACCATACTTTGATTGATTTAAAGTAATAGCAATTTCACGAACAGTCTTACCTTCAGAATTTAACTTTAAAATCCTTGAAATCTCCACTTTCGTAGACACCAAAGCCTTCGGCATTTTGATTCATGAGCAGAAGTTATTTCTTTGCTTTCCTACCACTCAGGAGAAATGTCATTGCAACGTCATCATCACGCATTTGTATAATTTTGCATAACGTGCTAAAACTTTTGAGACAGTGTTTTATCATCAAACTTTTCAAAACGTGTAATTTTTAACACATTTTTAGTGTTGTACATAATGAAATAGGTTTATTTAATTTCATTTTGATTGCATTTTGATTATTTAGTGTTACATTTTATTTCATATTTTTCCTTTTAATTTTATGAGCATCTTTATTCTGTGCGTAGACTTTTGAGACAGACTGTAGTCATTTCATCTGAAATCAAATTTGTTCATTGTGTAGGGAAAAGTTAGCAGGTTCATGAATTAACCAGCATTTACCTGTTGAACTTTTGCAAGAGCTTAGTGACTAATTTTTTAAGTTAATATTAATTTAACCTTCAGATATCTGTTTATATATGAATGAAAATCATATTTTTATATATGAAGTATGTTATTCTAATTATGCAAATGATTTGAATACATTTTCTTTTTGCTTCTTAAAGTACTCCTTTGGATTTTTATCTAATAACTAAATTTTTCTAACTAGGATAAACAGTTTGGAAAACTTCTACTTCATCATCCTCATAAAAATCCAGAAGCTGAAGTGAAAACTTCACTGAAAGCTTACAAAAGTTATACTGTTGACAGAGCTTATAAAGGAGAAACCTTTTTCTGGTGTTTACTCCCCCAATCTGATGATATTATTTCATTTCATTTCAAGAAACCTCTGCAGATCGAAAAGTATTTTATATTTTATTGTCTGATTTTATCTTATTGATTTATGTTTCCCATGTTCTGGATAGTACATGTAAATATAAGATAAACATAGCACATGGCAAGCAATCAAAATTGCTTGGCATTTGCCATGTTTTTCTTTTACATCTGCATGTACAGTTTTAAAAAACAATGGAACTCCTGATCATAATCACATAATTTACATCGTAGAAGAAAGTGTAAGATATCATTTGATAAGATTGTCTTCTATTAATATCAATATTTAAAATTTATTAAGGGGCTGTCTTCATAGTTATTTTGGCACTAACTCCAAAATGTCCAAGGCCAACCTCCATTGATCATTACATATTCAAATTGATTTTTGTACATGAAAATAGTTGAAATATCATTAATTAACCCCAGGTCCAAACACAATATCATTCGGAGGGGGGGGGGGTATGGTTGAGGCGAGACTTGTATTTGTATGTCCAAGCCTGGGGTTTTGGTCTGGTCATAATTTTGCATTCTATTGTTTATATTTTTTCTAGCTTTATCACTGGCATAATTTTGACATTCACAAATGATATAACTGTGTTTCTGGGGCAATAATGACATCTTATATTTTTTGTATTGTGATGTGGATGGATTTTCTTTTATTCTCAATGCATTTCTTTCTTTCTTGTGTAATTGACTTTAAGAGTTGTGAATTGAATTTCAGTTGCTCTTTAGAAAGTTTGTCTATGTCATTTGCATATGAAATATTATTTATTGTTGTGGCCATCAATTTTAAATTAGCCTGTTCCATGTTCTTTGTGATTATGACTGCCTTCTGAAAATTTTATGCATTAGCTTTAAGAATTTCTCTTTGAAAATCCAGTTTATAGCCTCCAAAAGTTTACTTATACATAATTTGTTAATAATTCACTAAGTTGATTCATTGTGTTCTGTGTCTCCTTATGCAATGCGAATATAATAATTCTGTAAATATAATAATTCTGCTTATTTGTAAAGAATTTCAGGAATTTATTTTTAAATAATTTGAAAGAAGTTTCACTTCTTAAATCTTGAAACCTAATAAATTTTTTTTTAGTATTATCTCTTAATCTTGATTTTAAGATCACTAACTTCTTTGGCTCCAACCAATAACCTAAATTATTGAGAGCTTTGAATTGCATGAAAAATGTTTCACACTCATTTTCCTCTGTGCCACTAAACTCTTCTAGTATGTATGTTATCTCAGGGATTCTATTTGCTAGCATTGGCAGGAATTTGCGATCTTCTGCCATGTTAAATTTTGGATTGACCCAGTGTAATTAATAATTTAATTTTTTTTCTACTCCTTTTTAGGTTCCTAATTACTCCAAAATTATTTTATTGATATACAAAATAATAATTACATATTTATGGCACATAAAATATTGATAATTCTAATATTCATATTAATATGAATGATCATAATTCTATACACACTGCAGTAGTTTTTCAAAATCTGTTCTACATTATAGGTACTTATTTATCTTTAGAATATATTTAATCTTTAGAATAACATAATAATTCTATTTATTTGAACACTTTATACACCCATCAAAAGAGAAATTGCAACACCATAAAGGAATGTACGTAGCCATATGCAAATCACAGTACCGGTAGAAAAGAGAGTCGTATGCAAATGATTAAAAGAACAAAGATATGCAAGAGAAATATGTTTATTCAGTAAAAAATGCGGCATACAGGCCTCTAAACGGGAAGCATACTTTCGATGAGGCCTGAGGTAATCCTTGCCAAGCAGCGCCCACTGTGGCACGTAGTTCATCTAAGGTATGTACTGGTGGTCCTTGCTGCACCTGACATCCGATGAGGGCTCACACATGTTCAATGCGAGAGAGATCTAGCGAGGTTGCTAGCCAGGAAAGGATGTGAATTCCATTCAAGCTGTTGATAATTTACTGTGCGGTGTGACATTGTCTTGTTGGAATACTGTACCAGGGACTGCCTGCACCAGTGGCCAAATCACAGGCATCACAACTTGTGTGATGTACCTGTCTGGTGTCAGATTACCTGCAACGTGTACCAGAGCTGTCTGCTGATCAAACATGATACTGCCCCAAACCATGATACCCTATTTGAGGCCAGTGTGATGCTTGGTGATATGGGCTGCAAGTGGTTTTCTCCAAGAAGCCACTACACCTGTCCACGGCTGTTATTCCTCTGCAGGCAGAAGTGATATTCATCTGTAAAAAATACCCAATGTCATTCATTGGTCCAGTTGCGATGACAATGACATCACACCAGATGTGCATCTCTGTATCAAGTGCTTAATGGCACCCCAGTGACTTGCCATCGTGTGCTTGACTGTACTTCATGCAATCTGTTACAAATGGTTTGGGTGCATGCAGGTACAACTATTGATGGTGGCAGGCTGTTTTGGATGTTACTTGTCTTTGCAAAAGGGTCTCGATGAGTCATTCGGCAAATCTGCCGGTCTGTGCACTTTGTTGTGCACCTGCTCAATCCACTACCTCTTCGGTATGTTCTCTGATGTTCCTGCGTCCATTGGGTCACACATCACTGAATGCTACTCACATCGTGCCCAACATGCATGGCAATTGCATGCATCGTCAAGTCAAATCCACTTTGTGGATCTCCAGTATATGGTCTTGTTCCCCAGCTGTTAACTGCTGGTATACAGCTCGCTGACATCTTCAAAGCATCCCTTCTTCACTTTTTCGAAAGTTCGGCTGCTGTAAATTGCCACTGATAGCATTTACAGGACAAGCCATTTGCTAGTTTTTATCACCCCAAACTGGATGTCACATGACTCAGTACATACGAAAACTTAATCATTTGCATATGACTCTCTCTTCTACTGGTACTGTGATTTGCATGTGGCTACATTCATTCCTTCATGTTGTTGCAATTTCACTTTTGATGAGTATAGTATGCCAAAGGTAGTAGCCCAATTTCTGTTAAATTGGTCCCAGGCAGTCCATTTTTTAGCCAGGGAAGGAACAAATGGAACTTTATGGCGGGATTTTTCTATTTGCCCAGAAGTACTTGATTAATGCATTACTGCTTCAAAAAGAAAT
This sequence comes from Amaurobius ferox, assembly GCA_951213105.1. Taxonomy (NCBI): domain Eukaryota; kingdom Metazoa; phylum Arthropoda; class Arachnida; order Araneae; family Amaurobiidae; genus Amaurobius; species Amaurobius ferox. The sequence goes on along the minus strand of OX578141.1, from coordinate 29,146,806 downwards.
ACTTTAGTGGGCTATACACTGGGTTCCATAATCTATAGAGTTGCATAATTATACTAATACTTATTGTACATAAAAAGTACTTTTTAATTGGTACACACTAAAGCTTTATTTAAAGAAGAGAATTACATGAGTGGACAAAACAGTACTTGCTTCATGACTGCTCAGCACAAACTAACTGGTAGAAGTGTGTAGAAAGAAAATTAGCTTATTGACAGGCAATTGTAGCACCATATAACCATTCGATACTTACAGTTACAAATCAAATTATTTACCTCTTATAATAGAAACCTGAGTATAAACATCACACCCCAAAGGTGAACCCAAAGCAGGCCTTCCAAGCACACCATAGCACACAGAAAAATGGACGTCATTGAATAGCTGGTGCTTAGATGCAACGGTCAGAAAACCAATGTATCAATAGATTTTTATCTTTGAACGCAATTCCTTTATGCTATATTAAGTGTTGTTTATTATTCAAAACCTATATTAAACCATGGAAATCCTTTAGTACTTTTATTGTGATACCTTGAATAAAAAGAATTGTCATTAGAAGGAACCTCACTACCTTGCAGAGTGTGAACATTCTTTTCAATAAGTTCTGACAATTTTTTTGTTTCTTCTCTTGTCATTTAAAATATATGTCATTTAAAATATTTAAATTATATTATCCTTTGTCTCAATTTCTTCCTAATTAAAGCTGACTGGATTCTAAATTGTTTTGTTGCTAGCAAATTTTAGAGTTTTCTTTTTAAGTTTTAAAGTTTTGTTATTGTCACATTAAGAGAGCTACTTAAACATTTAAAAATAATTCAGCATTGCTAAGTAATTGTTAAATATTTAAAATCATTCAATGTTTAAAATGTACATTTTTATCAGCTTAGCTTGTTTCATTCATTGTATTTGCCTGGTGTAATTAATTTACTGTCATAAATTTTCCTGTTATGCAAATATATTAGAATAATTTTAATTATGTATCTAGTTTTAATTGCCATTCTTTGGGCATTTTTAAATTGCCATCCTTTGGGATCAGTTTCTTTTACAAAGGAAATACTCAGACACTGTAAAATGTCTATATTTTCCAATGATTATAAACTTTACTGCCAGTCTTTTGGACAATTTTTAAATTTTTGACAAATATTTTAAGTTAGCAACCCAATAATTATTTTTATCTTTGAGAATGAATTTTCAGATTTTCACCCATTACAAAGAGGAAGGAGAAAAATGCTGCTAGTTTTTTTCGATAATTAAAAATAGAAAATTTAATTTTTTTGAAATGAAGGATTCTTATGATGGATTCTAAGTTACCTAATTATCCTTCAGCTAAATCAATTCTAAAAACAATTTGCCAGTTACATGTTACACACCTGTGTAGCTTCCCGGTCATCCATTTTGTTGCTCCAAGTCCTCTGGACGAGCCGGACGGCCTGGGGCTTTCACACCTGTGTAGCTAAGTTTAAAATTTTTGCTAATTACAATTAACTTATTATCTGTCAGATATATGAAGCCTCAAACAAGTCCAACAATTACATGCCTCTATAACGTGATTGAGATTTTTGTCTTTAGGAGAAAATTTATGCCAGAAACACTAACTTTATGCAAATTCTATAACATTATATCTTTTTAATTTTCAACGTAGAAAGTTCATTTAGGTTCTCATAGAGCTATATTTAAGTAATTTTGTCTTATGTTCATAAATGCTTGGTTTAAAAATTGTCTTGTTTTATGGACATTCTTTAACATGGGCAAGCTGTTCTGAATACTATAAGCTGGGGTTTCTCTGTCATTTGTGTTAGTTTTCTTCCATTACATGTTTCTGTTTTTTGGCTTAATATTGCAGGCTGATTGCCTTGATTGGAAATCGTTGGTTTAAAACATAAAAGTGAATAAAAACTATTTTTGAGTTTTGTGCAAGATTTTTGTGCTAATTTTTTTGTGCACTTTTGAAAATTGCAGGTTTAAAACATGAATTTAAATTGAAACTCTATCTCCATGGTTTATTTTTCACAGGCTTACTCAACAATGAAAAGTATTAAGAAATCAAAATGGTTATTTAATTATTAACATTTCATGAGGAAGATTCTTTCTTATATCATGATATATAATTTTTATAATTATTTTTTTGATTTTAATAATAAATAAATGGATATAAAAATATATCTTATAAATGAACAGTTTGATTTTTCTTTTAATTATATTAATTGCGGAGCTTATATCAATTTCATCTATTTTGCAAAGAGTTTTCAAACTTATAGTGTTTAGCCAATAAACTCATATATTGTGTTTAGCTAATAAACTCATTTAGCCGATTATTGAAATAGAATAAGAGTAGAATGGGTATAACTTCTAATACAATTTTAGTGTTTTCATTTAGTATATACAAACGGGATCAAGATTTTTTATTCTTCAGATTTGCAAATTCAGACCTAAGAATTTATCAGGATATCGCTAACTTGGTAACTTTTCATAAAAGTTGCCAAATTGATGGAAATGTCGCCAAATTGATAAAATTGACGCTAAATCAAAAACTCATTTAGCCGATTGTTGAAACAGAATAATAATAGAATGGATATATCTTCTAATACCATTTTAGTGTTTTCATTTAGTATATACAAATGGGATCAAGATGTTCTACTATTCAGATCTGCAAATTCAGATCCACGAATTTGGTGGGATATCGCTAACTTCCCACCTTTTCTTAAACGATGCCAAATTGACGAATATGTCACCAAATTGATAAAATTGAAGCTAAATCAGTGAAATTAATTTTGTTTTGTTAGAAGAGAGTATTGAAATGATGTTTCGATAGCATTTGTCTGTCAGTCCAACTGTCCTACTTAGTAACACATATAGCAAATTTTTAAAATATCACCAAATTGATAAAAATGTTTGTAAATCCATAAAAATGTTTTGAAATTGATAAAATTATGCTAAATAAATGAAATTAAGTGTGTTTTATTAGGAGATAGTATTGTGATGATGTTTCGTCAATTTGTTGCCAAGTGGGACTGTCAGTTCTACAGTTCCACATGGCAATAAATTTGACAATTTTTAAAATGTTGCTAAATTGATGAAAATCTCGCCAAATTGATTAAATGACGCTAAATGTATCAAAATAACACTGAATCAATGAAAATTCAATATTTTGCATAATTAAGTACGATTTTCTAGATAATCTCTGTTGTTTTGTGAAAATTAAAAAATATTCTTTTCTAAATTTGTTTACAAACTGGACCAGGATGCTTTATTATTTACATTTGCCTATAAAGATAATTTTGTATATTGAGTCCAGAGATTTTTATACATTTTTTTAGAATAATTAAATTAAATATTTTAATATAATATTTTGAATAACAAAATCATTTAGAATACTACATGAATTTACACATAATTGTGAATGCTAAGTTTCTTTATATTATATTTTCCTTACAAAGAACGGATATACTGCTATTAATCTATATAAATAAAATTAAATCTATCTGTGTGTTTATTTGACACAATACCATGGGAGAACAACTGTACCGAATTGAATGACATTTTCGGGATAGACTTGGAATAGCCCCACTTAAAATTTAGTTCATGTTTGAGTTTTTAAGACCAGGGGTTATCGAGATATTAATAAAAATTGCACTATTAAACCTTCCATTGACATAGCATTATGCAAACGATATTTGTTCTGCAAAATTATTTGAAAAAAAAATGAAAATGATATAATGTTGCTAAGGGATGGAATTAAACCCAGTGAGTTTATATTTGAAAAAAATATATATGTATGCTGTTTCCAATCCCCTTGGTGTAGGAAAGCTTACACCAAGTCCAAACAATCCCACTGCAAAAGAGAATCACAGACAAATTCCTGCTCAACCGACAGCTGTCTCAAGGAGATGCCCATACATTCTAGTAGGTGAGCAGGAGAAGCAGGGAGGGAAGAAGGACAAGCAGAAAAAGATTTCTCCCCCTCTACAAATTTCATACTATGAAGGTGTCTGCTTCTAAGTCGTGCCATGGCCATTTGGCGGGATCTTGAACTCCTACATTGCAGAGAGAGGCCAGGGCTCTTTGTGGCATACCAGTGGTGAACAGGGGGAGTAAGCCAAGATGGATTTATTTTAATTTTGTGGAGGGAATGGATTTCCAAAGGACACATGACAGAAGAACTGGGGTCAGGGTATTCACACCCCTTTCTAGCCAGCTCATCAACGATCTCGTTTCCAGGCACACCGACATGTGACGGTATCCACTGGATACACACAAATTTCCTCTGATCAAGCTTTGCCAACTTGGAAATAATACTCTGACCAGTCCTTTCACAATCTTTGGCCAATTTTTTAAATATTAAATGGAGCTTTTGCTGCCTGTCAGGATCCAAAAACTGCCCCTATCAGAACAGAGTGCATGATCAAGAGCTCTACTGATAGCGATAAGTTCCGATCTAAAGACAGAACAATGGTCAGCATTTCTAATGCTGCTTCTAATAACACCCTCGGAAGTGTTAATATAGATGCCACTCCCTACTCTACCCATATCCGATCGGCTACCATCTGTATAGATTACCAAGGCCTGGTCAGGAATAGCATTAATGACTTCAAGAGCTATTTGCCTGAGTAGTTCCGGATGATGAATATGCTTGGTACTACTAGTCAACAAATCCTCCTGGAAATCAACATGTTTAAAAGAAGCACTAGGAGTGAGACAACTAAAAGGTATAGATGGTTGTACGTTAGAGCCAATAAAATCACGCTTCCATACATAATTAAGTGAACGGTCACGCTTTAAATGTTGGTTACTTGTCCAGTTTAAAATGAAGGTAAAGGTCCTATTATAGGAACCGAAACTTTTAAGTTTGTTAAAGTACTTGTAGGAATTTACTTCAGATCTCATTGACAATGGCTGGATGTCTACTTCATAGAGAACCACATCATTAGGGCAGCTGTTTCTAAGTCCCATGATGATTCTCACTGCATTGAGCTGCACTCTCTCTAATTTTAGTTAGTAGGAGAGACCATTTGAAAACTTGATATCCGTATTCAAGGACAGGACGGACCAAGGTGAAATAGGTTATTCTAAGAGTAGGTGTCAGGTCCCCAATCTCTGCCAGAAATATATTTTAAGATCTGAAGTCTCTTTCTTGCCTTATCGGCTAGTTTCTCAATATGTTTGCTGCAATTCACTTCAGGATCCAAAGTGAAGCCGAGATAAATAGGATATTTATCACAATCCAAGCACTCTTTTTTTAGGAAAAGTTCGGGAGAGTAATTATAGAGATGCCTGTTAGTGGTAAAAAAGGAGCTTATGGACTTGGAGGCATTAAAAATAAGTTTGTGATTATCAGCAAACTCCTGAACAGCTACTAAGGATCTACTTAACTGAGATTCCATATTACAAATATCTGAATCACTGCACCAAATTACAACATCATCAGCGAATAGTCCGATTTGACAAGGATTATCACATTTTTCAATCCCAGAGATAAACAATGAGAAAAGGGTGGGACTCAAAACAGAGCCCTAGGGAATTCCCTGATATGTTTTGTAAAAACCCGAGAGATTGGTTTGAAAGTTGACACAAAAATTTCGATTATTCAAAAAGTTCAAGATCCAGGGCAGTGCTCTACCTCTGATGTCAAACTCACTAAAGCACTTATTTAGGAGCTTATATTTCCATACCCTGTCGAACGTCTTGGATAAATCTAGAAATACTGCCACAGTGTGTTTCGTTGGTTTATGATTTTGAGAATCTCTAACACACTGGGTGAAGTACAATATTTGATCAATAGTACTGTGACTCTTATGGAAAGCAAACTGTTCTGGGGGTAGTAAATCATTGGAAAGCAGGTGATGAGTCAATCTCCACAATACAATGCCCTCAATCAGTTTGCAAGTAATACACGTAAGAGAGATAGGTTGGTAGCTTTCCGTAGAACTGGCTCTTGTTGGGTTTGCGTATGGGAATAATGATGGCAGATTTCCACTGTCTCGGAAGTCTACCAGTATTTCATGGCAAGTTAAAAATATGTAAGAGTCTCTCCTTACCCAAGGTTCTGAGATGGGTCAGGAAATGTCTGTGAATACCATCTGGGCCAGGTGATTTATTGGGGTCCAAATTCTGAAGTGCATATAATAACTCGGAAAAGGTGAAATCATCATTGAATAGTGGATTGACAGCAGGCTTGTCATGACAAGATTTTGTTTGATTTCTGATGATCCTGGTCAAAAGTTTATCAGAACTGTTAAAAACAAGCCTACTTTCATTTGCGTAGTGCTGTGCTAGGGCCTCTGCCCCATCCCCACCATCCACTGAAACTTGACCATTATTGCCAATGATAGCGTTAGATTCCTCATTACAGGGCTTCAATTTGTCAATCTTTTTGGCCCGTTTCCACAGTTTAGTGTTCGGAGTTCTATAAGCCAACTTTTCACACAGTTTCTGCCAGTTTGATCTTTTTACAAGAACGTAGTTTCTTTTAATTTCAGCATTCAATTTGTTTAGTTCAATCCTTTTGTCCGAACCACCATTCCATGCAATTTCCTTCAAAAGACCAGTTCTTTTGACTAGCAATGGCTGGATAGGGTTAGATTTGTGCACAAAGTAAGAACAAGGTTTTTTATGTTTTCCTCTAGGAATGGAAACCTTGGCGGCTGTAAAAATGGAGTGCTTGAAGTGAGACCATTCTCTTTCCAGATCATCCAAAAGAGGTAGGTACCTGTGAGATAAAATCATTTGAGAGGTTTTCAAACTAATTTCAGTTGACTGTCCCGAAGTTCCCGCAGAGATTCCCTACCCCAGTGGAATTTACCTTAAGATTTATCTCAATTACTTTTGGAAGGTGATCGCTACTGATATTGTTGAGAACTCTCCAGGAACTGTAAGGAAATAAGCCAGGGCTAATAAGCATCAAATCCAAAACATTTGTTGATCCATAGCTGTGTGAACGGAAAGTGTGAGTCCCATCATTTAGGAACAGGAAGGCCTTGTCATTGACCAAATTTTCAAGATCCGAACCTCTTGCATTAGTAGAAGTGCTACCCCAGGTAACATTTTTGGCATTGAGGTCTCCAAGTATTACAGTATTATCTTCAAACAAGCTCTCCATCATATTAGAATTGAGTCACTGATTATTCGGGGGATGGTAAAGATTTTTGGTGGCAATATTATGGTCCTTGGAAAGGATAGTAATACCTAGATATTTGAGGCTTGAGGTTGTAGTGTAGCCTCTGAAAGTGAACGTCTCGGATAAGGAACATGAGATCACCTCCACCCGATACTCTATCACTATGGCCTATATCATAACCCCTCACGCTCAGAAGTTGCTTCTCATTAAGTTTAGTTTCCTGAAGTGCAATAACTTTCACATGAAGTCTATCAGCGATTTCTAAAATTTGGTCAAGCTTTATCCTAGTAGCTCCAGTACTTAGTCCATTAATGTTGCATTGAAGCACATGAAGATTTTTAGAAAGGCCTTTTCTGGGAGGAGACTGTAGCTCATTTAACAAACAGGACCTTCTGCCTAAATCCTGAGCCTGTCCCTGATTTACCTGCGTGATGGACGATGCAGTATTAAAATCAACTATATGCGGCTGGTCCATGGCGAAGGGTAGTATGCAGCTTCACTTGAGACGAGACATCATTAGGGCTGAAGACTGACTTGACCTCTATGCCTGTTGGTCTGCGGAGGGTATATTATTTCCCTTCTACCACCTATTGGACAAACAATAGAGGCATTCCCCAATCCGCCACCTGGGGACACACACTCTAGGGGTTACAGGCTCCCCCGAGGGAAATATATATATATATATATCATGTTGCTAAGAAATGGAATTAGATGCCAATCAGTTATTACAACAGTAAATATTTTTTGATTTAAATAATAAAGAAATATATATATAAATACATTTTTATTGGAATTGCATTTTTGATTGGATTATATCATTATGACCTTTAGGTTTAATGAGTTTAGATTATTGATATTTTCAAATTCTTACACAATTTGTCTTATTTTAGGAAAACATTTTTAAATCCATATATTGTAGTATGTGTATATCTTCTAATACATGGGTATAATCTTCTAATCTATGAAAATATCAATGATTACGTCAGTCCATCCCTGTAACTTTTGGTGAGAGATTTGGCGTGCCTTTTTTTTAATGTTGCAAAATTGATGAAAATGTTGTCGAATCTCTAAAAATGGTGTCAAATTGATAAAAATGTCCCAAAATTATGCAAATTATCAGATTATTAGTGAGCAAACATAAATGCAGTTCATAGTTTAGTTTTATGTTTTGTCCACTGTTTGTTAATACTGAAAGTTATAAAATTATAACTGTAATGAATATTATTACTTTGTCTGGTCCAATCCTTGAATGAGAGGGGTGATTTCCTGTATGTTTGGGTGTCTGTAGTGGTTTAGAATCCATCTTAAATTAAAAGTCCTGGTCTAATTAATCACAGGATATGCCAAAAATGGCCCTGGATATTGAATTTTGATTGCCCTGTTTTCTACATAACAAACACAATATAAAATACAAAAAAAAATTACAAAAACTGGCAAAACTCCTAACTTCATATTTATTTCAGTTTCATGCATTTGCTATTTTATATTTATGAGCAAATTCTTTTGGCACTTTAGGGATGCTCCCCAATAAGTATAATAATCATCGAATTTTAAAGAAAACTTAATAACACACTCAATATTGCACAGACAATATTGAAATTTTGTAAACCAATGTTTCAGATGCAGCTGTATCCAATGGTGTCAAAATTAGCCACTGTTCTTATTTATAATTTTTATGAATAATAATTTATTAATTAATAATAATTATTTCAAATATGTTTGAATATTAACATTTATATGAATTTTGTGTTTGGGTGTTTCAGTAGAAAAGTATGTAAAAATAATTTTCTTGGAAAATTTATTTATCGTGAATATACACTATGTGACAGTGAAAATTAGACACCAAGAAGGAAATGGCAGAAAGTGATGAAAATTGGCAAACAGAGAGAGACAACAACGAACAATAAGTGATGTTTATTGCAAAATGATACACCTATACACTGAGCGATAACACTGTGTGATCAGTAAGTTTTTATTTATTTATTACCCAGACCATCCAGCTCACCCAAAGGGTATGGAGCAGTTATAGAGGATGGTCGGGAAAAACACAGAAATAACAATACACAAACATACAAAAACAATATACATAGAAATACAATACTGACAGAAAACAACACAAAAGAAAATATACAAAGAGAAAAACATACTGAAAAACAGTTGTGATTGATATAAAAAATGAGGTAAATTCAAATAATTTAAAATCCCCATTTTAAGGAAAATTCGTTTTAAATAAAAAAAAACAGAAACTTTTAAAACTCCTTTTAAATAATAAATTACGATTAAATTAGACACACAAAAATACTATTAAATGCATTAAAAAACATAAAATATAACAATAGAAAAATTTACAGAAACAGCCTAACCCCCCCCCCTCCCCCCCAAAAAAAATGTTCATTAAGTAGTTGTCTATTTGATCATGATCAATCCTGTAGTAAAGAGATCAAATAATTTCAGACAGATGTATTAAGGGGAAATGAAATGTCACATAAAATTTGGAGCAATGTAAAATTTTATTGACCATATAGTTTAAAACAGTAGCCAACACATTATTAAGGAACCTTTTCAGAAATACTTTTGGCAATAAGAACACAGTTTTTGATATTTTCAATAGAGCGAGGGTTTTTACAAATATTTTCAAACCATAAGGTTTGATTGATTGAAGAATGTTTAGTAAGATGAAGCATTGTTGTATAAGGACATGAAAAAATATAATGATCCACATCTCCAAAGTTATTACAAAGACAGTTAGATGTGGATTTAATTTTGAAATAATAGAGGTAATCTAAAACTGGGCCATGACCAGTATAAAGATTTGAAGTTTTGTATTAACAGAGGATAAAAAAGATTTTATTCTGGCTGGATCATTATTACGGTGGGAAATATAGTTAAATTATAGTTGCCAGTCATGTAGAATAGAGAAGAGGTTTTACAAAATTTCAGAAGATAAGAATATGGAAGAGGGATAATGTAAGGGATATCTAATAAAACTGCATTTTTAGCATATTCATCAGCGGTCTCATTTCCTAATACATGGGCTTTAGCCTAAAAAGGATTTATTAAATGTTTAGAATTTAAGGCATTAGATTTTATAGATTTTAAATAATTTGATTTATTGTTTAGAGAGTTAAGGACAGGGATAGATGAAAGACTGTCTGTAAAAATATTAATTTTAGAATTGTTCTTGAAAGCCGCATCATGATTAAAGATACAAATCGCAAAACCAACGTTATGATCAATTTTTGATCAATCTGTGTAAATGTTATAATTAGAAAAAATATTGTTATCATGTCTTTTAAAGTTAACAATGTGTTTAGAAGGATGGGTTTCTGAAAGAGGGCTATTAAAATCGAATAATGATGGGGAAGGAAGATCAGGATGTAAAAAATAATCAGTTCTTTGTTTCCAAGAATTATATTTTCTGTACTGAAAATTGAAACAAAGTGGATAGGGGGGATACCAGTGATAGAATAAAGAGAAATGTTGGAAGTAGTTTTATAACCATTAGAAATTTTTAAAAGAAAAACCCTCTGTAAAGAGATTAATTTTTTAATTTGTTCCTTAGTTAAGTTCCCACCCCATATTCCGGAACTGTAAGTAATAATTTTTTCAATGACAGATAAGTACCAGATTTTCAGAAAAGACTTATTAAACCCCAACTGTTACCCTGAAATTTTACCAAAGTTAGACGAGAACTTGAAATATTTCCCTTTCAAATAAAGATATGTGGACTCCATGTTAATCTGTTATCTATAATTAAACCAAGATATTTTAAATGATTGCTAATTTTAATAGATTTAAACTTAGCAATCATTTGAAATAACTTGATTTAATTATAGATAACAGATTAACTTTGAATCTATATATCTTTTATAGTAGGTTGTAGGACTACCGCAGTTCGGCGATACAGGCACATCTAGGTACAGAGTCAGTGAGCATGTGGATGGTGTCCTAAGGGATGGCTGCCCTTTCCCTGTCAACCATTTGCCAGAGTTTGTCTTCTAAATGCAGCAGTGGCAGCCTACACAAATGACGTCCAATCACGTCCCAGACATGTTCGATTGGTGAGGGATCAGGGGAGACTGGTGGCCAGGGAAGCACCTGGGTATCTTGCAGAGCATGTTGGCAGATTCATGCCATGTGTGGTCAGGCATTATCCTGCTGGTAAATGGCATTGGGCACCCCTGAAGGAAGAATAGTGTCACTGACCACAACACGCCATCCATGTATTGTTGGGTCATCATAGTGCCCTCAATATGGACCAGAGGTGATCTGCTATCATAGGCGATGGCACCCCAAACCATGATGCCACGTTGTCGTGCAGTGTGGCATTCCACAGATGTGGCCAGATTGGACCTGTCACCACTTCGGTGCTAGGCTCGTACACGGCAACTGTCATTGCTAAAATAGAAGTGTGACTCATATGAGAGCATGATCCTGTGCCATTCTGCCACCCAAGTGGCTCTATCCCAACACCATTGCAAACAGAGGCATCTGTGCTGTTGGGTCAGTGTTAGTTTTCTTAATGGGTGCCATGAGTACAGGTTGCCAGCGACCAAGCGGCGGATAATGGGCCTGGTCGATATGGGAGCATCAAGTGTGTCCTGAACATGCTGCAAAAGGGTGACTGAAGTGCTTGTGCATCAATGCTTGCCTGTGGATGTATCGGTCCACTTGTGCTGATCAGTCCACCCCTCAAACGTGCCACATTCCCTTGTTCCATCCATATTCGCCACAGCTGGTTCACCATGGACATGTGTAGTTAGCTGTCTGCTGAGATTTGACATATAGACCAACCTGTCCCTTTGAGTCTGATCACCACATCTCTCATGAAATCGTCTGTCTGCTGGAACTGCCTCAGTTGGTGGCAGCCTGGCATTTTCTGCTACTATACATTTCCTCTGAGACAAAAAAAAAATGCAAAATGATTTCCCTGGTAGACAGAGCCATGTGACTATTGGCGATTATGCAGGTTCCTTCCCTTATATCTCATTTAATGTGCGCAAGGCAGCTGCTCATTTTGCGTCATTCACATAACTCAGTGAGCTGCGTCTACCTTGCAATTTGCATATTTTTCTGCCCTCTCCTCCTTAGTGGCTCATTTTCACTGTCACATAGTGTATATATCCCTAAAACTGGAAAACCCATTTAACATTATGATCAGCAATTTGAAACATTTATGCATGAGAAATCCTTTAAAAATGGTAACCTCTTCTAAACCCACTTAAAAATTTTCTATAGAATTCGAATATGTAATTACTAATAGAGGCTGCCCTTAAAGATTTCAGAGTTAATGCCAAAATAACTATGAAGATGGCCCCTGGAACAAGTTTTAAACATTGATATTTGTAGATGACATTAATTCCTATGGAATGATATCTTTTGTTTCGTTCTGCGATGTAATTTGTGCAATTGCAGTTGGATGTTTCATTTTTTCTTTGACTGCTGTACTTGGTCAACAGTTACTGCAGAAAAGCTATTGCAAGTTAAGAGCTTATAAAAATGTGCAACGGTTATGGTATAACTGAATGTCCACTTGCACAGCAGGTTTTTTACTTTTTGAATATATTATTATACAAGGGCCATATTTTGAAGGGTTATATTTTTGGTCCAAGGGAATTCTTTGGTTTCTGAGAAATCACTGTGTAATTCTAGAAATCACTAGAAATTCCACTGTAATTTTAATCAAAGTTTTGCATCTTAAATCCCGGGCAACTTCTAATATTTATTCTAGTTTAGTTCATATATATATTTAGAGTTCTTTTATAAAGAATTCAGTTTTAATGTATAGTTTCTCCATAATGCTAACTTTGTTTTCTTTTACATTTGATTCTTTTAAAAAATATATGTATTCTGTTTCTTTAAAATTTTATATTTTAAAATATTTGTAGATATTTGTTTAGAAGTGGAAATGCTGAACACCCAGAAGATAAATTCTATAATACTTCTGTAGAAGTGTTGCCTGTTTCTTATAATCCAAATCATTCATATCCTAAAACTGAAGATGGATATCTGGTAGTGGGACAGTTTAAAGACTCGACAGGTATTGCTGAAGGTCATATAAGTACTGACATAGGCCTTGTAAAGGTCTTAAGATTACATGTTCTTTCTGAAAGTGGCCGATGGGCTATTTTAAATGAGGTAAGGTTTTAATTCAGTTTTAAGAAAAATTTAGATTTTTCTTGTATGTGTGCTGTTTTTCTCTTAAAATACAGCGACCGCTGCTTATAAGAAACATGTTTGTTTTGCTCGTTTTGTTTCTTATAAGCAGTTGTTTCTTAAATTCGGAAATTTTTTAAATATCGTTCTTCCATTGTAAATACAAACTATTGAACACAGTTTTACAGAATTTAAAAGATAAATGTATATAAGTAAAATATTAGTATGTACATAATACATTTGTAAATTAAGTTTTGCATTCAAAAATATTTCTTATTTTACGAATTAAGCCTTACAACTTAAAATATTATCTATATGCATATAGTATGTAGTTAAATAAGAATAAAAAGTAAAACTCATAGGTCGTTCATTTATGTATAAGAGCATAGTACATTTTCATACATACCGTAATCTATTACTGAGGAACAGCAAGAAATTTATCCAGTGTTGTTTGTGCTAACGAGTCTGTGATTAGTTTACGTACATCCATTTCTAAATCATAAAATAGTCCATAAACTTTTTCTGATGCCCCTCTGTGTTCAAGAGTTTTTCTAATTATAGTTAGAGCTTCTCGCAACTGTTTGGCTGTAGGAAAATTTTCTTCTTGTGGAGAGTAGTCTTCATTTTCTTCTTCATTGCAAACATTCTGAATTTCCGCCACTATGTCATCATCACTTTTTTTTCAGATGTTTGTAAATTTTTGTCGATGTGAATCCATTCTTCGAAAGGTGCTTCTAATTCTTCTTCATCTTCTGCTGGTATGTCAACATTATTTTCAAAAATCCTGCTTTACAGAAGCAATTAAAAATGCATATGTCAGAAACATTTTTCCATGCGCCTGCGATCATATGGATAGCATCAAGCAAGGTTATTTTCTTGCTTATTTTGGAAGCCGATCCTTTCTCTTCATCATTTGCATCCACTATTTTCTGTCGCAAATTTGACCGATACAGAGTTTTAAATGCTTTAATAATTCCTTGGTTAAGAGGCTGTATGATGGAAGTTGTATTGGCTGGCAAAAAACAAAGTTCAATGTTTGTCAGCTGTACTACAGGATGAGCCGAACAGTTGTTAAGAATTAAAAGATTTTTTTCTTTTCCCTTCAGTTCCCTGTCCCACTTTAACAAAATGTCTTCAAAAATTCTACTTGTCATCCAGGCATTCTTTGAATTTTCGTAGATCACTGGTAATTTTTTTATTCCACTTAAATAGCGCGGACATTTGCTTTTACCAATAACTAAAGGGCTTTTTTTTGCAGTTCCTGTCATATTTGTTGTTAACAGAACTGTAACTCGATCTTTTTGTTTTTTTCCAACGGAGGATAGATCATTTTTGGACATCATTGTGTACTCGGGCATCGCTCTAAAATAGAGCCCAGTCTCGTCAGTGTTAAAAATTTGATGAGGAGCGTATTTTTCTAATGGAGGTGGTAAGCTTTGTATAATCCATGAAGATGCTGACTCGGAGTCCGCGTCCTGCTTTCTCCATAATTTTTTTTGTGCACAATGTTATTTCGTTCTTTCCAGCAGCTTAACCAACCATCAGTCACACGGAACTCTTTTTCTCCTAATTTTTCCGCAAAATTTTCTGCTTTTTTCAGTAAAATTGCCCTACTGATAGGAGCATTCTTTAATCTGGCGTTAGAAAACAATTGTAAGAGTGCTTCCTCTATAACAGCTGCCTTTCCTTCTCGTTTCCGTTTTCTTTGAAGATTACAATTTGGCCTCAAAATTTCATTTTTGCCTTTCAGGATTTTACATAATGTTGAGTGCGGAATTTTTAATGCAGAAACAGCTTCTCTTTGACTACACGGAGGTAGAGAATCATACTTTTTAAGTAAACTTTGCTTTTCAAGCAAAGTAAGGGTTTTTCTCTTTTGCGACATGCTTCCACTAGCAGAACATAAAATGACTAACTAAAGCTGTATGAATCTTATTTGAGTGCATAAGCAAAGATGCCTTTCCTTATCAGTACGTTTCCTTAACTGCCAAAAGATTAAAACTCGTTGCTTACTGGTTTGGGGTTGTTCCCCCCAAGCCTTTCTACGGAGAAATTCTCTGTCATCCTTTGTTACATAGCAAACTCCCACCCCCTCCCCGTACGCCCAGAGACAAGAGATAACAACTCATCCTTCAGTTAACCTTAAACAAATCGATTTTTTTTTTTTTACACCCGCGTTGCAAGGAAATCAACAAATTTTCTGTAGAAAACTGTTTCTTATAAGCTGAATCGTGTTTCTTATAAGCGACACAATTTTAATGTTAAAAACGAAGTTTGGATTTGTTTCTGTCGTTTTGGGTCTTATAAATGGCTGTTTCTTATAACCACTGAATCCTATAACCGGATGGTCCCGAGCCAGGTTAGAACTGAAGACCTAGAGCTTACAAGACTGACATTATAAGGTTAGACCAAAAGCTAGCTTCTGATCCAAACTTATAATTTGGGTACAGATTCCTAGCATCTTCAATCAATGTTTTTGGCAGGAGCAGAGTCGACTCCTGCCACACTCCTTTAAATTCTTGATTTTTACCACATATCGAGGCACTTGTACACTTGGCAGAAAGAAAATAACTTATTGTAGTCCACTTGTACAATTTGGCAGAAAGAAAATAACTTTAATATTTTGCAAAATATTGGTCTTTTGGGGATGAGCAGTCCACGAATAACAAATATTTTACTGTTTTCCTTTTTCAAAGCTATTGTCCATTTTCTTTAGCCAATCTGGTCAGTTGTCATTCATACCTTTTTTAATTCGCTATATACTTTAGGAACGAATATTTTTCACATTTTTGAAGCATCGTAATTTTTATGATTTACTAATAACCTGAGGGGGGGGGGGGGGTCATTTTTTCAATCCCATCTGCATTTGCTCAAAGTAAAAAAGAGTCAGTTGATCTCTACATTTTCCCCTCTATTACACTGATCATCTTTAAAGCCTAGAGTTCTTGCCGGCATGAAGTGATTGATTAATCCAATTTCATCAACTGTGAACATGACTTTTAATTGATAACCATCGATGTTTCTTGATAGGTTTGCAAACTAATCTTCAACAGATTCAGATGGAACATCTTTTGATTTCCCACTAATCACTTTACAGGAAATTCTGTTGTTGAGACCCAGACCGTCCGACCTACCAGAAAGGTGTAAGGTAACTTTTTGGACGGCCGGGAAGTGCCACCCAATTTAGACAGGAACCCAGTGGGGGAGGTATCCACAGGGACCGTACCCTCCTTCCCCTACCACCAACCTCTCGGAAGGACTTACGGACCCACATGTTTAGCGTGATCGTACTCCGCATGAACACGGCGGCAGTTCTGGCAGCGGCGAGATTCGCGCGCTAACCACTGGGCTGCCGCGCCCGAAAAGAGCCAACAACACGCGGTGTTCCCAGGTGGTCACCCACCCAAGTACTAACCGCGCCCGATGCTGCCTGACTTCGGTGATCTAACGAGAACCGGTGTTTTCAGCACGGTACGGTCGTTGGCCTACAGGAAATTCTGTGTCATAATTTAGCTATCCTGCTGAAAGCTATCATATTTCACATTCAGTTTTAATGCAATCTTTTTAGCTTTGTTTATCAGTATAGGTCCACTTATCAGTATATTTGATGCACAGCATTCTGTAAAAAATTGCAGAAAATGTCTTCAACTTCTGAAAAATTCCCTGTTAGCACATGCAACTTTTTAAAAGTGGACATACCACAACTTGAAGCTTTTTCTTCAATTTTTGTTCTTTGTTACATGATTGTTTTAAGTGTGAACACCGGGATATTCAATTTCTTTACCCACTCCACTTGTTTCAATACAATATTCTTGTAAACTTTTTTCAAAATTTCTACTTTATCCTTTAAAAACAATGCCTTTCATTTTCTGGATGACATTCTTAAGAGCAGTTGATGTAACAAAGCTAATCAATTTAATAGTTGGCTAAACAAACAGTATTGACCCGACAATGCAGAAGTGGTCTTGTCCTGGAAATTACGTATAGAGTTCTTTATCTGTCAACTTCTTCAATGTGACGTGGTCGGTCCCTACACATACACCTAGGGTAAATAGAGGTCGACCCATTTCATTGTAGAGTTCTGGGATTGAATTTGTTATAATTGTTTTCCCCCTTTACACCTGCTGAGGATGTCAGAATGATTCAGAATATTGGCAGGGAATTTCCTATTGCAGAATGAATTTTGATTTGAAAGCCTGAAATAAAACACTGTTTTCTTGAAGCTATGAATTGAATTGCATGATATAAATGAAATATTTTACCATTAAAATTATATAGGAAAGAATCAGGGCCTAAGCTACAAGATGTATAAATGAAAAGACATAAATGAGAAACATATAAATAGTAGTCCACTGTATAACAAACTTCCAACTACTTGTTTGTTGGTCACATTCATATTATTGATGCAGGCCTGGCCCTTAGGGGGGGGGGGGGTCGAATGTAGGTGGTCACCTGGGGCCCTGCACTCGTAGGAGCCCCACGTCTGGGTGAGGTTTTTTTTTGTTGTTAACTGTTGTTAACTGTTTTTTCAGTTGTTAACTGTGTAATAATTTTCAATGTTTTAAAAAATGAAAGCACGCTCAACTGATAGAAAAACCATGAACCCTAATAGTTCCCCAATTATTGGCAATGTTACCAAACATAGGGACAAGTGATGTACCATTTGCCTGCTCATATTCAAACATTTTTTTCCAAATTTAAGTAGGGACAGATTTAAGTTCTCAATGACAAATGTAGGGATTTTGCCAAAGGCGAATTTTCATTCTTTGCTCGGCGCCTTCTGCGTCTTGTTCCACTGGCGTGTTCTGCGGTATGTTCATTCGTTCATTTATTAACACTTTACAACATAGTTAAAAAGTGTTTATGACTTTGTTAACACTTCACAACATAGTTGAAAAGTGTTTATGACTTTGTTTATTCTGTCTGTATGTCTGTCTGTCTGTTCGTTAACACGATAACTGCCATAAAAGTGACTTTATCAAAATGAAATTTTAGTATGTTTTTCAGATGATCTGTCAAACCTATGGGTATATAAATGAATAATATCACCCAATTAGTTTTGGATTGAAGCCGGGTTGAAAAAATGAAATACATTGAACCCTATGAGACCTAATTCTTCAAACATTTTTTAAGCAAATTTAAAATTCACAAATTGCTTCGAAAGTTTTAGGAAGTATTCAAATTATCCCATAAAATATATAAAAAAAACTTTCAGTAAAATATGTTAAGTTGTTTTTTAAATAAAAATTATTTAATATTGGGAGAAAAACAAATTTAATTAAATTCTGACTCTTGCTATATCCTCCAGAAAGAAAAAAGAGATATATTTTATAATAAATATCTTTCCAAGAGTTTAATTATTTTGTATATAAGAGAGGTTTCACATTTTAAAATAATTATGGTAAATAACAAATTTTCAATTTTTTTTAAATTTTATATAACTCTTCATGATATACTTATTTGATAGCATTTTTAATGCACTTTCTTTCCAACGTCCTAGAGAGTTGAAATTTGGTACACAGCTTAAATTTGTAGAGCATTTTATTCTACAAAAATTTGGTGATCCTCAAATATAGATCTTACAACGTATTTTTCAAAATGACCTGCAAATAATCCCTGTTCACTTCTATCTTGTTGTAAGATTGTTAAAAATTGTGATGTAGGCAACAAATGACTTTCCCTGCAGACTCATATTCACATTCTCTTTATTTCTTCAATAATAATTTGAATTTATATGCACAAAATAACACCCATAAGTATTTTAAATGTTGCTAAATTTGCATGTTAAACTTAAATTTGGTTCTCGTTTGATAGCTGGACTTATTGTCAAAGGTGGCTTAGCGAAAACGTGAAAAAACTAAAATATCTCAAGAGCGACTAGTCCTAGAGTAATGGGGCTAGGCTTATTCTTTCTGTTGTCAAAAATCACTTATAAAATAAGCATTTAATTGCTATAATTGTGCACACGTAGTCTTTTATTTTTAGATTTAATGATTTTTGCAGGCCATTTCGCAAAAACAGCCCATTCCTTTTCACCGAATCGTACCAGAATAAGCTACAAGTGATTTATATACCAATTTAGTCTTTAGATAGAGTGGATAAAGGCAGTTTTTGCCAGTCATTTCGCAAAGAAGGCAGATTATTTTATTACGAATCCTACTAAAATATGATGAATATCAGGGTTTCGCAAAAATAGCCATTTCGCAATGGCCATTTCGCAAAAATAGCCCGTTCCTTTTTCCCGAATCGTAGTAGAATAACCTACAATTGATTTATATACAAAATTTTGTTAAATTTGGTATATAAATCACTTGTAGGTTATTGAAATTTTATACTCCAAATTTTGTTACATTTGGTTCATTAGTTTTTAGCTAGAGTGGATAAAGGCAATTTCTGCGGCCATTTCGCAAAAAAGGCAGATTCTTTTACTACGAATCGTACTATAATCTAATGAACATCAGGATTTCCCACAAAAAGCATACCTACCAAATTTTATGAAATTCGGTCCATTAATTTTTTAGTTAGAGTGGATACAATATCCTCACAGACACACAGAAATACACACAGATACACTCTTACACAAACAGACGTCTCCCTAAAAATAGTTTTTTCGTGTTCTAGAAGTCCCAAAACGTGTAGATCCTTTGAAAATTTGAGTTCCGATCTTTGGCACGATTCCAATACTTTGAATACACACACACACACACATATATTATCTGTGTGTCTGTGTATTATCTGTGTATCTAAATTCCATGCCTATGCAATTACAATAGTTGTGATTTTAAATGATACTTAAACTTTTATTATTTCTACAACGAAGCCTAATTTTAACTTATGCAGAATGCAAATATCTCAAGTGATTGTAAGGTGAGTTATATAAGAATTGCTGAATTTTTTCCCGCAAAATTATTTAGCTCTGGAGTCTGAAATACAAGTTATATGAATTAAATATACATTGATTTTGCATAGAGAATCAGGCGATTTATATTTTGATGAAGTTTTAAATATTTAAGTATAACAAATTACTGTAGTACTGTGATAATGTGAAAGATATCACCACTGAATGTATCACATTTTATACATTTTTAAATGAAATTCCATTTCAGTTGGAAAGTGTTTCATAATCAATGATTATGCATGATTGATCTTTCTTGTTTATTTTGCTTCTGTTATAAGAATATATATAAGAATATTTAATTGCACATAATATAAACTATTTACATCAAGAATTAATTTTAGTTATAGTTAATACTTATAAAAAATTACTGCATCAAATCAGTTATGGATTAATTTTTATTTCAACCATTTATATATATATATATTCTCTAGCTGAACTACACGGCATTGCACGTGAAAAGCATGGACTTTCCAGCTATTAATATTCACGTTTTTTACTATTATAAATATTCCCTTTATTTCTCGTTATTAATATTCCCTTTATTTCTCGTTATTAATATTCCCTTTATTCATCGTTATTAATATTTCTGTTATTGTCCGTTCTGTATTTTTGTTATTATCTTTTATTAACATTTGAGTTTTGAAGTTTTCGATCAAGGATTTTCTGTAATAACGTGTATTTTCAAATCTTACAAATCAACACATGTAAATGTGTTTGCTATAAACACTGCTAAGTCAGCAAAAAAAGGAATGAAGTGTCTTGGTTTATTAACTTTTAGCAGTATGTTGCTGTGCCAGGCCTGGTTATGTAAGATGTAAAGTTCTAAGATGGGATGGCACACACACATACAAACATGGGCGGATCCATGGGAGAAAATCATGCTCCCCCCATCAAATTAGTCAAAAACATTGTACAATTTGAACATATATATATATATATATATATATATATATATTTTACATAAGACGTCATGATAGAAAAGAGGCCCGCTCTTCTGGTTTGCTTGGGGCCCCGCACCCCCCTTAGGCCGGGTCTGATTGATGTCATGATCTGATAAAAGATGATACTTCATGCCAGGGTCCAATACAGTTAATACACCTTTAACATTTTTTATTCTGAATGTGTTTAAAGGATTTCTTCAGCATAAGAAGATTAGTCTAACATCAATGATTCATTTATTGTGATATTTTGGGTAATTTAACATTATCACATTTTAAAGTTAATTCGGCACTAAAAGTTTTTATTTTGGTTTATAAAGCTTTCTATTTAAATCAAAAGATATTTTATCGATAATTTGTTTATATTCTTCTGTTTTTATATGTAAGTGTCAATAGTTTCCGTGCATTTAAAATTATGATTCTAATTTCTTATGTTTATCTTTAGGCAAAGCAAAATCATTGAATTAATCTGACAGTTTTGTTTCAATTTTATTAGCTGCACTTTTAAAACTCTCCTTTTAGCTAGCAAATCTTTTAATTGTGACATCCTTGATTGTAAAATAAATGGGTGCACTTACCCCATTCAATCTACAAGGATTTTTTAATATCCAAAAAACAATATACACTATACAAGTTCTCATACACTTTTTTTTTTGCAGCATGAAAGTATCCACAATGGTCACACCACTGATTGTAACTCGGAATAGACCAAATTTTTATGGTAACACCTTTTGTAACATTCAACACAATAATAGCTCAGACTGGTGAACAACTTATTTATTTAGACATTAACAAAGTGGACTGTATTAAGATGTACAAGTTTTAGTGATGCAATCTGGCATTTACAACAAAAAATTAAGAACTACACAGTCCATCACATCAGGCTTTCAAAACTCCACTTAACACTTATACTTTTTGCTGCATGCTGGCATTCTTTATAAATCTCCTAGCATATATATCCAGACTTTGATATACACATGCCATCAAAGGACAGTGATGCTGAAATGTCCCTCTGCAAACTAATTTTCTGCAAACTTAATAATGATCTGAGTTTTAGCTCTATGCTAAAATGAGCATATATTAGTAAGCAGGGGTGTTAGAAACTGGTGTTGATCTATGTTAAAGCCACTTCGTATTTCATTTTTTCATAATATTTTGTCTAGGTGGATGTGGTCAATGTTTACAGAAAATGTAAAGTAGGCATACTTGTTTCATGTTTGCCATGCACATCTAACATATTCATTCTGAATGTCTAATATTTTAATAAATCTGTTCGTACAATGTTTAAATCATCTTTTAAACCACAAAATCTAAAAATATTATATATTATATTCAATATTATTTTTTATATGGATGTATTGTGAAATCTGTTGTGGCATTTTCTTAAAGAAAGAGCATTTGACAAGCACTCTATAACAGTGTTTCAGGAAGACCTCTCTCATCTTAAGTTATACTTCATTTTTTGTTTTTTAGATACTTATTGAGCCTGAAAAAAGTAAATCAGTATTTGGTCGGTGACAAAGTGAGGCAGCTTTGCTGCAGAACTCCACTTGGTTGCAGAGAATTGCTGCAAGATGTTCCTTAATATGGTGCCTTATATCAAACTTGAAGCACAGGTGACAAAACAAACTATATGATTGATAGAACATTTAACAATTAAATTATATGTTTAATAAATGGTCGGTTTTTTTTTCTTCTTTAAAAACTGAAAGGTTACGTGCCATACTTTTCAGTTGGCTGTGACATTTGAATTTTGGATACAATACAGGAATTGTGTTTTCTTTCAGATAGTGAAAAATATATTTTGTTTTAAATGAGCTTGTGAGTTATATTATGTTTTTGTGATTTATGTTTGTGTGATTTGATACATGCATTCTTAAAAACATTTTAGTTAATTATCAGAGATAAATAAGGGCAGATTCAAATGAAACACTACGATACATAACTTTACCTCTGTCTCATTCTTGTTTTAATTTAGATACAGCTTTACAATTTGCTTTTTCTCACAGAAGTTTTCTGTCATGTGACCAAGTTATGAATGAAAGATATGACTGCTCAAAACACCCATAATATTGTTATCATACATATGGTAGACAATAGTTAGAAATCAAGCAAGAATTTTCTACTAAAGCTTTTATCCAAATTACGGGATCTGATAAAATACAGCATTTTAACACCAGAATATCATTAACAGTTATGTGATTAGTGTTATGTTTGTAATAAAGACCTATATTTCCAAATGTTAACAACTCAATACTTATGAATTAAAAATGGCTTTCATTGATAAATGTATGTAACAAATCATTGTAGAATGATTTGCAATGCTAATAATTCTTAAAACAGTTTACTGCTATGTAATTTTTAAAATTATACATTCTGTGCAGATCAATGATTCTTAAACTGATTTTACTATTTCATATCTCCTTTATATATTATCTTAGTATTAAGTCACAAGTTGATCTGTTGGGAAATTAATATTCATTTTTGGATAGTTTAAATACATTTGTAAAAATTTTTTTGAAATAGCTAAATGTTATAAATAGTTCTAGTCATTAGGTTTTATAATTTGCTTCCAAGTTTGGCATGAGAGAATTGCTACATTACATGTTTTGTCTGAATAATCAACTCCAATAATTCCAACTTATACCAATTATGAAACTCATGCCTTTCTTTTAAACAATAGTATCACAAGTTTTAATATCTTGTTAAAGTTTTGTACCTGCATTTATTGTAGTCTCATTCCATTGGAAATCATTCTTTCATTTCAAACACTTTTGTTGTAAATTCTTATGTTTATATAAATAAATCTTGCCTTTGCATCAATAGACTTATGACAACAGAAAATTGAAAACTTCGTATAAAGTATGCAGGTTTCATAAAAGGTAATGAAACATGAAGTTTCAATGCAAGATATGTATTTATTATATACTTCTGCCGCAGAACAGCACTGACTTAAGATTCTTTGGTTAAAGTTCACTTATACATGCAAAGAAAAAAAAAATTCAAAATTGGAATAAGTTAGATAAATATTGTTTAACTTTTATAAGTCACTGAACTGCATTTTCCTGTTCAAATGCATCAGTGGGACACCTTTTTTCATTTGAAAATCTTCTGCAGGCAATTCAAAATTTTTATTAATTTGTTGTAGCAATTTCTGATCCACTCTTTAACCTGGGAGGATGTACATGGTACATTGTATTCTCCATCTGTGACAATTGTAGTTTTCCAGGAACTTGTATCAATCATGTCCTTCTAGTTTGTTTTGTAGCTGAGTTTATTGTTGTCCTTTATCAAATGAGGCATAAAACATTCTCGTAATTACTACAAAATTTGAAAATGCTGATTCCTTATTAATAATAATTATGTTTATACACTAAATAGATTCAATGTATTGTATTAATATTTTAGAAATTAACATTTTTCATTGATAAACGGTATATTTTCTGGGTTGGGTCCTGTATGCCCCACATGATCATCAAAGTCAGTGAAGTTGGCACACATTCTCCTGGGTTAACATAAAATATGAAACTTTGTCAAAAAATGATAAAATATTTCCATATTTCAGCAAATCTAACTACAATTCTACCAGTGCCAATGTTTTTCAATACATCATTTACAACTGTACAGTATGCTACTGATCAGTGATCACTGCCTTGAATCAGATAAAGTTTTGAAGAAAAATTGTACAAGGAAATGAGCATATTAAAAAATAAAGTAATGGAATTTTTTAATTTATGTAAAATATATGAATTTGTTTTGGATTTAATTTTTAGGGAGGAGGGAATATAGGTTGTTGCTATTAGTTTTATAAGTTAGAAATTCATATGCAATGTACAATTTTGGAAACATGAAAATTTATGATTTGTATTGCAAAGTATTAAAATTAATATAACTTGAAAATATGTTAGTTTATCATCTTTTTTATAGAAGCATAACATTTGCAATCACATATCTGTTGATAGGTACATTTTCTGATTTCAGTACTTGTTATTATGGCTGTTACATTTTTTTTTGTCTTTATGCATATTTTAACTTTCTGATACTATATAATAAAGTTAGAAGTGTTTTAAAATCATGGTTCACTGACTGTCTGCTCAATCAAATACCAACAATTCAAAAATAAATAAAGTATTCTCATTCCAAAAAATATTTCAAAATATAGTTAACTGAATTTTCAGTTATCTAGAAACTGGATTTGATCACTATGCAACTGCTAACCAGAATTATAATATCTCAATATACAATTCATCAACTGGCTGTCAACCAGGTCTAATCATTATATGAGAAAATCATATTTTGGAATATAGTTCACGGAATGCCTTGTTAATGGGATTCAGTTGAATTATTAGTCGTATGAGTCTGATCACTATGCAGAAACTGATAAGTTAATTGAATTAAAGAACTATTTGTTTACAAAAATTTTTATACTTCAAAACATATTGTTGATTTTACTCCCAAGTGTGTTAAGCAATAGCTAATACGGAATTAAAAAATGTTGGAATGTTTCATGTTTAGGAGAACTTTCACATGTTTAATTTCTCTCCTCTGCATATTAAAACCTGAGTGCTTAGAGAATATTCAAGCAAAATTGAGTGAATATCGAATATTGTGCAAGAATGCAAATATAAAGGCCGAGAGACAAAAAAGTATGCAGCACAACATTATTTACAAAATACACTAGATTTTTGTTGATCCAGCCTCTTAATTTTCATATGGTTATTGGCTATTTATGTTTTTTTAAATACTACAATTGAGCTAAAAAACTATTTGTTTACAAACATTTTTGATACTTCAAAACATATTGGTAATTTTACTCTCAAGTTTGTTAAGCAATAGCTAATGAGGAATAAAAAAATGTTGGAATGTTTCATGCTTAAGAGAACTTTCACGTGTTTCATTTCTCTCCGCTGCACATCAAAACTTGAGTGCTAGAGAATATCCAAGCAAAAATTGAGTGAATATTGAATATTGTACAAGAATGCAAATATAAAGGCTGATAGACATAAAAATGTATGTAACACAACATTGTTTACAAAATACACTAGACTTGCTAATCCATCCTTTTAATTTTCATATGTTTATCTGTTATTTAAGTTTTTTTAAGTACTACACAGTTAACTTCTAACATTAAATTTAATAAAAATTTAAACTGCAGTCATTTAAGTACTTACAGTTCTTTGACATTCTCAGTGTAGAAGCGTGATAAAATAATTTGGGGAAACATAAACCCAGAGATCAAAATTAGTAAATAAAAAGTTTTATGCTATATATTACAACAAGGTTATAAATGAAATAAAATATAATAACTGAATTACAATGAAAGTAAATGAATAGCATTTTACAATTTTGTCATTACAGTTGAACTCAGGTTTGGCATTTCTCTGTGGAATCGATTTAAAAATGTTATATGCTGGAAAACAGAATACACAGGAAACTCTAATTTAATTACTATATGAAAAACAAGGGAAACAAATAAAAAATTTAACTGAAGTATGGCTCAACTCATACCAGAATTCATTTTTCTTTTCAAATTTTGAAAAATCAGTATTGTGGGTCCAAATGATTACAATTATAGCGTCTTACCCTTCACTTTAAAGGGCTTAAAAAATCTTTCAATTGATACCATATTTGACAATATACAGTCCAAGAGGGGCTATTAGCGTCATGAACAAACAAAAATTGTATCTTAGCTATTTTCACAAGAATTGAAACTATTAAGTCTCATGATCAGTGAGTCATAAATAAACCCTTTTATGCATGATTGTCAAATTTTGTCCTATGCTGCCATGTTAAAAAATATAAAATTTTGAATAAATTTCAAAGTTTTCGCTCGAATTAAAAAGAATTCTATCTTGTTCTAGATTTTTTTTTTATAACAGAGCTGGCTTTCAAATTTCGTGAAAATCTATTAACATTTATGACTGCTATCATGTACACAAAAAATCAACCAAACACATCAGGCAGATGGACATCAATCCAAAAATAATCAAAACATGTTCAGAAAGTCTTGAAATATATATTAGCATCAAAATCTTGAAATAAAAAAATTTCATAAAAATAATACTCTCTGAATACTACGTATGAGAAAGTAAAAATAAATATACCATTCACCAAACTTTACATTTTACTTATTAAAGGTTTAATTTATGACTCACATAGAGAGAGAGAGAGAGAGAGAGAGAGAGAGAAATTCCATATAAAAAATATCAAAACCCTTATCAATCAAAAATTTTTGATTGGCATTAGTAATAAGTGGAAATAATAATTCATCACACAATATAAAATACAAACAATTTTCTAGGGAAATATATTATAAAACTTTAGACAGTAAACAGAATAATTGTACAAATTAATTAATTTATTGATGTCTGTTAAGGTATTTCTGTAGTTAACATGGCTCAAATTAGCAGTCAAAAGAGAAGTACCATGTATGCCGAAAAAAATGGAGCAAATAAAGAGAAAGTGAAGGTTTTAATTTATGTTACAATAAGAGCATAAACTAGAATTAAATTTGGCATAGACACCTTTAATATATAGGCCAATCACATTAATTCTTAACTGAGTCATAAAGTGTAATAGGTGAATATTATAGTTTTCTAAGTAGTTTTGCAGCAAGACAGAGGTTTTAATAGCTTTACACCAAGGGTGTCTGTTAGTGTTGTGAACTTTTTAGAAATCAAGTTGAATCATAATATCAGTAATTTTAAGTTTGATCTTATGGAGATGTTCTTTAATTAACTTTCAGTGCTGAGTGTCTTGATAATAAATGTCAATGTGGTATTTGATCCAGTCATCATATTGTTAACAAATATTATAAAAATATGAATGTACATCTTTGAGAAAGGTAGGTAAAGAAATTGTGTATAGGAGGTTTGGACATAGATCCATATTTGCATTCTAGAAACAAAAAAGAATGTCTAAAATAGCAGTAACATATTCTAATGTGGGATGACAAAGTAGGGAAAACTATCTTTTTGTCCAACAGGAAGTTGATTTGCTAGGAGTGATGTCACATATAAATGGTCAATAATGTTGGATTTAAGCCGAAAATGGTTTCTTTTGTGAAGATAAGTCCGTGGTTTGCCAACTGAAACCAAGGGCGAAAATTTTAATTAAGTGGATATTGTTTAACGGGTACCGATGTAGTTTTTGTTATGTGAATTAAATTTATCATAATATATATAATTTTTTCATTTTCAAATGGTTTTGAATAAGTTTATTGAAAAAAAATTCATGTTCCAGGATTGAATTATATACAAATATTTTCTTTTGAAAGTAGAGGGGTTGACTTATATGCAAAGTTGACTTATACACAAGTATATTAGTAGATTTTTCAAGTTCGATAGAATAAAGGATGAAATTTTTAGCCACCACTCTCACCTTTCATTTAAGTTCAAAGCACACATGATCAAACCAAATCTCATTCATAGTTTGAAGGTTATGATTGATTTGATGTTCATGGTTGTAGATATTCCTCAACATCAGCCGACACATAATCTTGGAGAGGACTTGGGGATCTATTTTAGTTTCTTAAAGCTACTAACGGTGTGCTGTGAATCTGTATTTAAATATAGCTCATCATATCCAAGGTATAAAAACAGAGGCAAGTCATCAGACTCAGGCCTGTTCAGAATACGTAAGCGTTGAGTGACTTTTTGAGATATTTTAGAGAAAATTCAGTAATTTGACGAATAAAAATGTTTGTAATTGTAGGTTTACATGATCACTTGTAGGAGTCTGCCTTTATATCACCCTAAAACATGATTGTTAACAGCTGGAACTAGAGTCCATTCATATCTTTTCAAACAGCTATTATCATATATTTTTTGGTTAAACCATGTTTCTATAAAAATGGAATGTTGGCCACAAGTTTTAGAATATTATGGTAAAAATTGGAATCTCCTTTATTTAGTAGTTTGTGTGTGTTCCAAAAAATAATATTGAGTGAGTAATTAGGGATCCACTTTGCTGGAGTCTTCTGCTACCATCTTAATGGGTTTATCAAAGTTAGGTGGCCAGAATTTCATTTCTTCATTGTAGAAGATCCTCAATGTTAGATTCACAAGCTGTGGGTTAAGGATTAACTTTACTTGTAGGTGTCTTGTTTATGATAGAATTGGGGAATTGATCATTTTGCTGCCTGACTGTACTTTTATCTTCAATATGAATACAATCAAATCTAGTATTGTCTATAATTAAATAGGCCGATCTTAAGATTGGCCACATTACTTGACTAATGGCAACTTTGTGGAAAGCATTTAGCATTCTTCACTTAGTTTGAGTATATTTTAAAATATTCTAGGAGATTGAAATCTTTGTATCTTTTAACTTGAAGAATTCAAGTATCTTCAGCCGATGATCAGGATCAGAAATTCTGACAAATATATGCGAGCATGAGTTTCTATAAATTCTGTGCACACTTTCAATTGAAATATTATTCAGCTCTAATTTATCGAGCAAGAATTTCATAATCTTTTCCTGGCACTCAGATGATGTTTCGCTTTCATTTGTATCAATGCCAAAAAGCAAATTATCTCTTCGATTGCAATTTTCCAGTTCATCAGTTCTTAAATTTAGCATGGATATGTTTCAATTTTGCATTTTGATAGTATATCTATCTTTCTTTCTAAGTGAAAATTGTAAGTCTATTGCATTGCTAGTTGTCAATCTTTACCATTTTAGTTGAGATAGTATCAATCAACTTATCAAATTTGTTGTTCAAGTCAATAGATAATTTCAGTAACTTCAGACATAACAGATGTATTACCTGATGTTTGGTGCGGACTGCTTAAATAGGGTGAAGAGTTATATCCAATGCACTTGCTCGTGTTTTTTTTAGTGATTCATAGTAATAATCTGGAATTGCTTTTTGCACTGGTGAGCAGTAAACTGGACCAGGGTACTTAATTTTATTGATAATCAATAGTAGAGTTATTACATATTGGGATATATTATAAATAATATTCAGATAGTCTTTTATAAAGCATTAATGCTATCCTTAGAACTAATGCGAACATATAATGCAGTTTGAAGTTGTATCTGCAAGTGGGTTGAGCTTTTAGGCCTAACGTCAATTAGGTTTAACACAAGATCTTAATTATAATTAGCAAAACTGAATAATACAATAATGAAAACAGATCTTTGGCCTAAGGTTAATAGAATACTCAAAAATCAAACTAACATTGAAAATCATTAATATCTTAAACATTGAAAATCACTAATATATAACTTCTCACTTTGGAAGAACGAAAAAATTCCTTTCTCACATAATAACAGTAGTGTTGCCATTCTATCAAAATTATCAAAACTCTTACAATTTAGTGAATCTATATATCAAATGTGCTATTAACTTTTAAAATGACTTCCCCCAGAGTCCTTGAACAATAAACACTATGTTTGCAAAAATGAAACGATTCAGGCAATAGAAATGAAATCCCATTGCAAAGGTAGAATGAGAATTCACACCTCTGAAAAATCCTGCAGCTTTGACATATCTACTTGAGCCTATATGACAATTAAATAATGGGATTGTGTGCATATTTGTTTTTAGTTTCATTCCCAATGCAATATTTAAATGACTGGATAGACATTTCAAAAGATATATATATATATATATCTTCTGAAAAATACACCCAATACTTAAGGATCTTGTGCTAGTTTGGAGAAATATAGGTTTGCGCTTTTATTTATAATTTTTTTTTGACATTTAATCGAATAACATATAATTAAAATAAAAGTTCCTTGGTCATAAATTATTTAAGTAGACACTGTCTGCCTTGTTTCTCCTGATGCTTCACCAATAGGCCTCTAATCAGTACAAGGAATAGCCAGATTAACAAGAATTTGTACATCTGACAGTCTTGGGATTGACTAATTTCTATTATATCACTTACAGATTGTAAATTATTGGTTTCTTTGCCAGACATGCCCTGGCATCTCATCATCAGTTTTTGTTGTATGTGAATGTCAATTTTGGAGTAAACATTTTCTTCTTATAATCCCAACTTGACATGGACAGTTATGACTCGTTTTGTGTTTCATATGAATCCTTGTGTAAGTTAATTTTTTAATTGTCAGGTCATTTATTTATGTAATTTTTAATTGTTTTGAAATTATCAGATAAAAATCTCTTTGAATGGAGCTTTTGTTATGATATTGTTTGGAGGTATATAATGTAAATAAAATAATTTGCATGGAATCAAAAAAGAAGCATCTCATTCTGTTGTATTTTAAGAAGTTTTTTCTCTAATAGAGATATTGTTGTAACAAGGTACAATTGTAAATTTCATGTTTACTTTTTGATTCCATACCATTTGTGATGTGTATATAGTTCAACTCTCCCTTACCAACCATTATGTTATTAAAAATCAAAACTTTTGTAAACTTTTTATGAAAATGCATGGATTGAGTTTTAATAGTTAATATTTTCATATTTTCTTACTCTAATTAAACTTGTTTTTATATTTTTTATTGTACTAGAATATGCCAAAAATGATTTTAAAATGTTTGATGCTGTTGAATAGAGATTTATATTTTTACAAAATTCATAATATATGTAGAGCTAAATGATTTTGTTTTAATGCATAAAATTAATAATTTGCCAATGGAAGTAGAATTTATATTGAAAATCTACTAAGAACAGAATTTATTTGTTACTTTAAATTTATATGTAGATATGTTATTTTATATTAATGTGTTTTCATATTAAAACAATTCTTAAATTTCTGCTCCTTGCTAATGCATCTCCTTGGTAACATATCATATGATTATTTATAATAATCATTATATTTTATCATTTATTTCCCCATTTCATTATTGAGATATAAATCACCAATCACCTCTTAATGATAAAACAAGCTAAAGCAATTAAAGAATTAAGCAACCATCTAAAGAATTAAGCAAAATAAATAATTACAAATTCAGGTACCAACCAATAGTCCAATAGAACCAATAGTCTGGGGTTCTAAATTGATCAACGATCAATTTCCATGGTTCAATATATTTGTTTCTTCATTAATTTCAAAGTTAAACATATTTATTATAATAAAATTGATTTCAAAGATTAAACATATTTACTATTATATTTCATTTTATATTTAATTTAAATCTTATTCATAAGCAGTAGGTAATGTTAATGAAGAATTAATGAATCAGAAATAGGGGTATGCTTTGTATTATCATTAAAACATTAATAAATAAAAAGTGAACAAAAACTTCAAATGTTTGGCTTAATTGTAATAGAGAAGATGAAATTTAAAGGAATAATTGAGCAATCCTTTTTATAAAAAAAACTAGAATGTAAAAGAAATTTGATGTAAATTTACTGCTAAGCAATTCGGTACACTTGTTGCCAATTATAGCATGTTCCCATTACATATTCAACTAGTCTTGGATACTATTAATTTAATGTAAGGGAAAAGTTTAGAGAAATAATGGTTGTGCTAATGAATGTGTAATAGGAGAAGATGTGGAATGAAGACATAAGAAAAATATTTTAAGCAATTATAGTAATCAGAAATATAAACCTTAATACAGGATATACAATATCTAATTATTTTATTGTTGTGTGTGTTGGCAGGGCTATAACCTAGAATTTTAGGGCCTGGTGCGATACTCAAACTAGAACACCCTCTTACCCAATATTTTTATATAATGAAAATTTTCAAATTAAAACAATTATGTTAGTGATCAATGCAACATTAAACAACCTCTTTATAATTTAAATTAACAAACTGACATAGAAGTTTTCTGGTGAAATGAATAAGGTTTAAATTCTTTGGCAAATCTTTTAAGTTCTATAAAATTTATGCTAGGTGTTTTTATAGAGAATGCCAAGTTATGGGTTATGACCCATGAAAAAAAAATGCTTTCTCATATTTGTTGTACATTTTGTATCAGTAAATATCAAAGGCCTTCTTCAAATGTTATATGCTTAAGTTGAGTCTTCCAGTTGCCTCAATAGTTGTAAGAGTCCATAAAATAGAAAAGAAATAATTTAATATTTCATGCTTTTATATTGATAAAGGGTGGTAACCAGAGCTGTGTTAACTATCCAATGCACCAATGTCCTATTTTTTATTGTTTTACTTATTGTATAATTTCTGGCTATTAGGTTTGATTTGATCTGAAGAGTTTTTCACATTGTTTGCATCTGCATAAACATGAGGCAGTTGCCATAAGAAAGTATACCATTTTTTAACAACATTACTACATCTGAAATTTCACAAAATTTTGCCTTCTTCATGTGATATAGTAGTATCATGAAATGTATTCAAAACATGTTTCTCTATCTAAATTTGATATAAGTATATTTTATTGACAATTCTTATTATTTTTGGGATGTGAAGAGTACTTTTTACAGTAATACTAATGCTTCCCATTTGTTGCTTGGAGTGATGTCACTTTCATTCTGTGCTGCATGGAGTGACGTCCCAAATGTTCCGAAGCAGTTTTGTGAATGGTTTATTGTTCCAAATTACTGTCATGTAATAGGAGCTTAAGGGAAGCTGCACAGTATTTGAATTATATGTAAAAAATCTGTGAAAATTTAAATCTTACCGTCAATACCATTTGAGTGAAGATTTGACTACATATCCTATGATTGTGTTTTAGTCATGTAGCAATGGTTGTTGCCCATTTGCCCTTTGAAAGTAATATTTTATTTTCAGAGTGTTTAGAAAACCAAAATAAAGAGATAGCAAGAAGGAAACAATAATCAAAATGTATTATTCTCTGCAACTTTATAGATTTATAATATTAATAGGCGAACTTTTTTCTGTGTATTCATGGAGTTGGCAACAAGTTATTTATTGGATTGCATGAAAAGACAGTCAGTTATATAGAAATATCAGTGAGCTCAACTGATAAATATTAGCAATTTAGTGATTAAATTTTTTTTATAAAAAATAGAGTTAAATATGTGAAGGATTTAATAATAAGGATCTGTTTGATATTTTTTTAAATTAAAGATTCTTTGAATATTTTTTTTATTTATTCATAAGACAATTTTTTATGTATTTATTTTATTAGAGATTTGTTTTGAAATTGAAAGAATTAATGGAGTTCTATAAATATTCTAAAATTAATCTTGAATCTATGTTAAAATATATTAAAAGGAACTGTCTCATAAATTGTTAAAATTGCTTGCTAATTTAATAAGACATTGTTATTAAATATAAATATATCTGTGCTCTTAGTTTGTTATTTGTTTTATTCCACATAGTAATGAGTTGCATGACTGCATGATAGATAGAGAGAGAGACAGATAAAGAAAAGGGTAAATTTATTGAAGAGTTGCTTTTCAGAATTTCTTTAATATTCATATTGAATATTTAAAATAAAGTTAAAAGTATATTTATTTAAATTACTTATTATGTGGAAAAGGGATAAAAGTAAGGAGTTATTCTATAAATATATCAAACAAAACTTTATTGTAAGTATTTCAAATTTATTTTGTTAATCTACAGCAGCATTCTCCAAACATTTTGCCACATAAAACTTTTCATTTTAATTTATGGAGTACTTATTGTGATGTATATCAGTGAAATAAGCTTTATTTATGCTCATTTCATTTTAAGATTTTTGATCTCATTGTGGAATGTCATTGTAATACATATTGCATTTTGGGAATTATTGATATACACTCTAAAAACCTTTATTATCAGTGAATAATCTGATCAACATTCTTATAAAAAGAGATCAAATCTTATTAATAAAATGTTAAGTGGACTTTTTTGCTGATATTTTGATGAATCCAATAATCAAAATATATGTTGTGTATGTATGTAAAACCTTTTTAAAGCTTAGTGTTGAGAGAAATTGATATAATAAAGAACTAAGTTTTAATTTTTTATTTATTGAAGTATCAGATATCTAATTTTATCTAATTTCAAATAATTTCAATGTATCAAATTTTCTCTAAATATTTGGAATATGAACCTTTATTTGCATTTGATTTTTAAATTATTAAATTTACTCTGCAAGAGGAATTTTTTGTTTCTATCTAGAATTGTTTTTTAAGTTTATATTTCTTCTGGTGTAAAAAATATACTTCATATGAATATAGAGTATTGGAATATAGAGGCATTTGGAAGTAATCTTCACTTCCGAATGCCATTTAAATGTCATATTTGTAGATATTTAAACATGTGTAAATGAAAATTTTATAAAATATTTTCATATGCATTTCTAATTTTTTATATATTTAAAACTGATCAATCTGAAGATAAAAAAATTTATTACGCCCAGTATTAAATAAAAGCATAACATTATCAGTAGATTTCATAAGCAAAATGGGCATCTACGTAGAATAAGGACTCTCAGTTACAGCAGAAGCAGCTATCTGTTACTACTGGTTTAACTGTTATGTTTTCCTTTACTTTAGGAAGGAGATTCATTTTGCTTACAAAACTAGCTGACTCATATGCTTTTGTTTAATGCTACTTACTAATAAAGGTTTTTATCCTCAGGTTTTTTTGAAACAGTATGAGCAATTTCTTCGTAGTTTTAGTATGTAGAACATAGCATTTGTATCTTTCAATTAATGAAAGTAAGGAATTGTGGTACTAACTATATCATCTTTGGCACGAAATGCCTTTCATCAATATGGACATTTTGATATTGGATCCAGTTTCATAATTCATCAAATTTACTTAATTTTTCATTAATAATTTTCTGTGTCATTCTTTCATTTAATGACACTTTCACATTCAACTATTCACTTTGTCAAAATTTAAGAAAATCAATTTTTCCCCTGAAAACTTCAACTTATAATTTTATAATAATTTATAAGGTAGCATTGTTTTAAGGCAACTAATATATTACCCTAACTACTATTAAACTAGTGATATATTCATTACTTGCTTATATAATTAAAATGTTTAAAATTCTAAACATTTAGCATGATGATATAATAATTTAATGCTCTGCTGTAGTAAGCAATGTGCAACTAATAAGTGCATATGTACATGTAGTAAGGTGACAATTTTTCTTGGGATGCAGGACTTTCTTTTGAGGGTCTATTCCCTACTTCTGGTAGAAGATGAGTCCTTTGATGGGCTATATAAACACCCTTGGTGGGATGTTAATCCATTATGTTATGAACTGTCACTGATTGTTATGGAACAGTCACCCTTCCATCTTCAGACCATACCTGATGATGCTTAACTTCAACAATCAGAGAGGTACACTTTAATCCTATGGCCATTGCATAGCCTGACACGGGACCTTAAATTATACTCAATCTATAGTAATAATAATAATAATTTAATTTTAACATTTAAAAACCTATTTTACACAAATGTTTGTATTGCACCAATTAACTGCTGTGTATTTGCCGAATGAATGATTTATTTTCAATATTGCACAATTTGCTGGTATTTTCTCACTAAAGACCTTTTATGATAAACACATATTTATTTTAACAGCTATGATAACTTGCATTGTTTTCACTTTCAACTGTTATTTTTCATCACTCCAAATGTAGGTCATGCAAAAAAAAAAAAAAAAAAAAAAAAAAAAAAAAAAACACTCTTTCAACAAAAGCATTGTTTCAAGGAAGGCACATCACAAGATTTAACAACTTTCTATTAACATGCAGCATTTAAAGGGTGGTTATGCTGTTGCCAGATTTACAGAATTTTAATAGTTTTAAATTTATGAGTAAAATCATAACTTCAGTCTCATATTCATTATTTTATAACTTTAAGGAAGAAATACGGAATCAGGAACAAATTCGGGTTCCAAAATAAGACTGGATACAAGTCTTTTTCCAGAGATTGCCCCCTAAAAATTGGGGATGAATAGTCAGCATGTAGCCTTCAGATATTTACATTTATTCATATTATATTTAAAATTTATTGTTAGTTAACTTCTATTAATTAGTTTTAATTTTTTTAAAGAGGTCACTACATTTTCTCCCTGCTGATGGTAAGATATATAAATTTAAATTTAGTTTTGTATTTGGTGAATCAACTGAACATTAAATTTAAATTATGTTTTTCTTCCATTATATACATATGTTTCAGATACTCTACTTTAAGTGACCTCGCATATCTAAATTTTTTATGATATAATGATCAAATACGTTTTACAATAAATTGAAACATTTCTCCATATTTCAGAACTACCCTTTCATCTCATGTATGTTTAGTTTATGTCTTCTGTACTTGTATCTTGTAATATTATCAAACATGGTTTTCTTGTTTTCATATTTATTTGAGTAATTTATTTTTATGGGTCCAAGGAACATGTAGTTTTAAAAGATAAATGGATTTCTTTATAGATTACATAAAATTGAATTGTCATTTGATTCATGTAAATATTGTGATATTTTAGTTGAATTATAAGTTTATAATTCAGTGAAATTTAAAACAAGAGTAAAGGCAAATATATGTATTCATTTAGGACCATAAATTTAGCATCATAAAAGTTTTGTTCTATTTTACAATTTATGCAACTTTTGCTGTAGTTATATTTTACAGTTTAGATTGTTAGAATTACAAATAAAAATCATTTTCATTATTAATATAATATGACATACTCTGTTTTTCTGAAAACAAATAGTATGATCTTTAAAATTTAAAACACTAAATTTTTCACATGACACAAGGTTGAAATATGTAATTTGAGATATTAGTGAAAAGGGCATTTTATAAAGATAAAATAGATGAGTATTAGAAATTTAAGAAAAAAAAAGTTTTAAAAATAACTTTCAAATTATAGTACATTGCATAATATATCGGTACATGAGTTTATAATAAAAAAAAAAAAACTTAAAATATGAAGTAAACAAAGATTACATTTAATTATCTAAAGTCATAGCAAGCAACATAAAAGCTTTAGCTCTGTTATTTTTCCCATAACATCCTGACTTATTCTATGATTTCTTGCTTTTACCTTCTGTTTGTACGGTAATTTTAGGTTTTATATTTGCATCCAGTTTATTAAATATAAAAAACTATATGTTTTTGTAATTTTTTACTATAAATATCATGGTAATCATATATATATTTTTTGGCTTTTAAGGAACGTAATAATGAATCTTATGATTCAATCTCACTGAAAATCAGAATTTTTTTTAGTTTTATGTCATTTGAAATCATATCTCCAAATTTTATGTCATTCTCCATATTATATGATGTGATACCATACTCCCTATAGAGAAAGTAGCAATTCTATTATTCATAAAATGACTCATGATAACTTCTAAGTGATAATGCCAATAATTAATTTGTATAAAGTATGCATAAAATATTTATGCACTTGATAATAGTAAGAATATTTAAAATTTTTTTATGATTTTTAACATTCTAATAAAATTAAAAGTGGTACATGTTAGTGTCTGATAAATGATGAATTTCACATTTGAATAAAAAGTTATATGACTATTCATTTAAGATTATCTATTATATAATTATGATTTTACAATTTTAAAAACCAAATATTTGACGAATGGGAGCTTCTTTCTAATTCAATCTCATGGTATTTTAGAAAGCTTCTATTAGCAAGTTCTATGAAGAATTAGAACACACACACACACATATATATATATACACAGAGAGAGATTTACTCTAGCTGGTATTTTGACCATTTGTGAATTTTAGTAATGTATGAGTGCCCTGCCTCAAATTCATGTAAATATTAAAAGTAATTGGCAACATATTTTAGAAGAATTAATTGACAGCATTATAAAGCAAAAACATTCAAAGGTAGACTCCATCAGCAGTGAAATTTATTAATATAATAATTCTAGTGTTAAGTGTGTGTGAAACTCAAATTGTGTTTGCCTGTGTCGGATTCATTGCCCCATCACTGGAAATGGCTAATTACATATCACCTACCCTGTATCTTAATTTAAAAATGGTTTCAAAATTTTTGATCCTATGTTAAGTAGTTTCATAAGTAATGTGTTATGCTTTTCTGAATTGTATGCAAAACACCTTAATTGAAATAGTGATTATTGATACATATTTATAATATTAGAATATTATGTTCATTTTACAAGATATGTTAGTTGTTAAAGCATCATAGGAGTTTATTCAAAATATTATAATTGTGTTACTTTTTAAATGTTTTTTATTTG
Source organism: Amaurobius ferox (assembly GCA_951213105.1). NCBI lineage: Eukaryota > Metazoa > Arthropoda > Arachnida > Araneae > Amaurobiidae > Amaurobius > Amaurobius ferox. The sequence goes on along the minus strand of OX578141.1, from coordinate 29,107,624 downwards.
GAATTCAAAATTATTCACCTTTTTTTACTTCTAATATATTGTATCAATTTTTTCTTAAAAAGATGATAGCACACACTGATAGATATTCCAAAAGTGACCTCAATTTGTGTTTGAAAATTTTGACTCAAACTAAAATTATTATGTTCAAATCTTATACAGATTGATACTGTGCCTCCTAAAAAATTAAAGCAGCTTAATTTGCATTTCTTAAACGTCTTCTTCTGCTTAAAAAAATCAGTAATTGAGTGCTTTAAGTCTGTTGTGTTCTTTAATTGTCACTTTACTCAGTATGGGGAAACATTGCGGAAAGATGTTTGGAAATAAGTTTGTAATTAAAATACACTGCTATTTTAATATAAAAATTTTGAATTTACTGTATTTGATCATACTAATGTTCTCAAGAAAATATATAAATTATATCACATGTGTGATGCATTGTTACCATATGATATACGATACTATATGGTATGGCATAAGTGTTCCTTGGCCTTATAAACTTATGAAATGCTGTAGCATGAATAATTAAACATTACTTATAAAAATGTACTTCATATCTGCTGAAGTGCATAACTGGTGATATGTAGAGAGAATATAGATATGGTTGACTGTATAAAATAGTGTAAATAAATGTTAAAGTTTTCAAGTGCCAAACATAATGTATGTACTAATGTGTTTAGAAACCTATATAAAAGTGATGTGATCTATTTTATGAGTATTTAGTGCAAATATATTTCAAGTGATATCAAATTCCTCATCAGTATTTAGCTAAAATGCATTGTGAGCAAATGAATTTCATATTAAATTTCATTTTTCTGTGTTAAGGTTTTTACATACGTGTTTTGACTAATACGTTCTTTCATATTCTCTTCTAAATATTTTAATTTATATTTCTATTTCAAATGTATAATTATATATTAACAAATGAATTAATGAAATCAACCTATTTTTATAGTTTTAATTTCCTGATATAAAAATTATATTTTATTTAGAATCATTGTTAAAATTTATACATAGTAAATTAAATTATTTCTAGTTTCTATATACTAAAATTGTTGTTAAATGTATACTCATTCAGAATAATAAAATTTTATTCAAATTTCATTTTTATTTTGAGGGTAAGATTGAGTAAAGTATTTTGCATTTTTATACAGTATCTTAATCATTTTCTATTGTTATTTTCTACTGTATAAGTTGATTCTTTTCCCCAAAACATAGTCTATTTTGAATTTTGTGCTTTTACAATAAACTGTTTTTAGCAGTTGAGAATTGAAGAAAAAGAACTATAAGTAGTGTAAGGAAAGGAATACAGATATAAAGCAATGTTTTTCTTTACTGTGTAATAAATAGCTATTTTTATTCAATTTCTTTCAAGAATGTAATAACTAGCTACTCAATTTTTATTCTTTCAAGGATTGAGATAGCAACACCTGAGCTAATACCTACAAATTTTACTAAGTAACCCATACTAATTCATTCTTATTCTTCTCAAAATGTTAGTATTTATTGAAAAAATTTCAAAACTTTGCCATTGTTTCCTCATTTGAGATCTTGTATGTCTTTCTTGCTGCTAGAAACTTATTAGTGTTTAGACATCTGTGTTATAAAAATTCTGAATAAGTGTCAGTTATAAATTTATATACCTGTTACTCAAATAGGTCATAAAACTCAATAGTTTTGAAAGAATACTGATGTTGTATATTACCAAACTACATTGCATTTAGGGAGGATTCAGTTACTTAAAAAGCAATGAGTATGAGTAAAATATTAGGGGTGTGTCGGTTTTAGCTATAGTAATGATACAAAAGTCTAAATTTTCCTTATTAAATTTTGAAGGCATAATGTAGAGCATTACAACAAATTCATCCTTTAGAGACAAAGGAAGTAAATTTTAAAGAGTACATGATATTATAGGTCTTTTTCCTGTAAGTGTACCAACATATTTTAATATTTGTTTATATTGTTTTATAAATATTTGTTTTTGCAATTCATCTTTATGGGTGATCAAAAAGCATTTGATTGTTCCAAAGACTTTTTTCCTTTTAGAATGTCATTTTATGCATTTTATGCAATTCATTAAGCATTATTATTATTATGTTTAAAGTCAAATATGAATTACGTATATCAAAATATAATTGACCGATTTTAATTTTAATATATTGAAGATCTAGAATTTTAACAAAGACTTCCATAAGGCTATGAGAGAAACGTGAAGGGCGCATTATTCTCTTTACACCAGAAGAATTTTTTTTTTAACAATTCAGCTATAAATTTCGAAAGAAAATTTTCTTTACCAATCTCATTAACAGAAATATTTCTTCACAAATCCCCTTTTAACATAATTTTCTTCATGAGGCCCATTTTAGTAGAAAAATTTGTTCTCAAACTCTAACTTAAATATGTCTTTAACTAGTAACTCCTAAACTTAAATTTTTATAGAGTAACTGTTTTCAATTTTTGCTGTTTAATGTATCCAGTATCCATAATTTATAGTATTTACATTGTGTGCCAATTATTTATGTTTCAGAAACATTCAAAAATAAATTTATATTGTATTTATATTTCTTTCATTTGAAAAAAATTAAAGGATACAGCCACCATTACAGAACTTTTGTGTAAAACTTCTGACACATGTTTGCAAACCCTCAGTTGTAAACTATTCCATTTGTATATGAATTTTTAGTTTGAGAATAATTTGACCCTGTGTTGCTTGGTATAATTTATTTATGAAATAGGAATTCCTTTTATTTCACTTGAATGGGAAAAAAACCTCTATGGAAATATAAATCCGCCCCTTCCCCCCAAAAAAAAACAACAACACATTCTAGAATTTTTTTTTTTGAAGACATCCGGTGTAGAACTGTAGAAATTGCATATATGATATTCAATCTTGCATAGTTTTTCTTATCTCTAACTGATGTGCAGCAAGTTTTGGGTTAATTGATTCATTTTATCTATTTGTGTTTCATGCTGACTGAAAGCAAATATCCAGTTAATATTAGTCCTGAACAATACTTTATTGTGCTCAAGAGTGTAAAAATTCTTAGAAAATTTTCAAAAGAAAATATGTGTAAATAATTTGAAGTACTTAGGGTGCTTTCTATTTTTAACACCCCTGAACTGGTATATGGTTTTAATATCTTACTAAACTGGAGTAATTTATAAAATTATATTAATTCTCTTCCACAGTAATTATGCATTTAACTACCTCATCTACTTGCTCAGTCACACTGCAGAGGTGCTTTAAAATTATAAAAAGTATATATATATATATATATATATATATATATATATATATATATATATATATATATATATATATATATATATATATATACATTTCCCAGTATCATCTTTTAACTGTTTTGGTTATCTTATTGTTTTAATGCTTTTCCATTAATTACTTGGTATTAGTTACTAATCCATTTTTCTGATATATATATATATATATATATATGTATATATACAGGATTACAAGGAAAATCCTTCCTCAGGCCCATATTTCATAAACTATGGCATCTAGTTATGCACTTCTTGTGCTGTTGTATAGGAAACCCCTTATCCCCTTATGGCTCACACAATGAGACCAGGGGGGTTCTCCATGGCCTCTGTTTTTTGAGGGGCCCATTTCGGCCTCTTTTGCAGATAGGTAAAAAGCCAATTAGAAAATTGTAGAGTAAGTCAAATTTAGTACAAAAATGCTTTAGCTCCATAAAAAATATGGAAAGGGGCCGGGCAGAGCCTCCCTCCAAAACATCAGGAAGCAACAACCGAGTATTTAGACAAGGCAACAATATGTGAATACATAACAGACAATTTATTGCATAACAGAAAATTGTCCTTCCTTAAATACACTGACAGATGGATAATTCACATAAACTGTGGATGCAGTCATCAATTTGCATGCAAATATAATAGACTTGCATAAGTAGCAAAGCATCCGATTCCCATCACTGTTTTACAAAGTTATCTCCCAATCATGTCATTTGTGTACTCTACGGAATGAACATAAAGCACAACATTTTAATTTTATGTAAATATTCCCCAGACACAGTGAATCAGACATTTTTCCATCTTTTGTTATGGAACTAAAGCATATCTATACTAAATTTGACACATTCTACAACTTTATAATTGACTTTATTCCTATCTGCAAAAAGGAACCAGATGAACCCCCAACTCCCCCAAAACTAGGGTACCCCTAGTCTCATTGTGGGGGGCCATTGGAGTTTCTTATTCAACAGCACAAGAAGTTTATAGCTAGCTGCCATAGATTGTGATATATTGGCCTTACGAAGGGCTGTCCTTGTAACCCTATGTATATATATATATGTATGTGTTATGGGATTAAAATAATGATTAATTAAATGTATTAAATATTAAGAAATAACATTAAGTAGCATTTATGTTATTCTCAGTTATCAGTTTCAGTGGTACAGCATTATTAAAAAATGAAGATCATGTTTTAGGTTTCAATGAAATATTAGAATGTTTAAGCGTAGGTAAAAAAAAATGTTATCAAAATCTGCATGAAAATGTTAATAAATCAGATTTTTATTAATTAGAGTAAAATATTTACAAGGAAGAAATGTATATGTAATATAACAAAAAGTTGTAGACTTAAAAGAGTTAAATCTAATCATATAAATTTTCAACATTAATATATGTTTTGTATTTCATTTTTCATTTTGTTTCACTTATTTGAATTTCTTTAATTTTATACATAATATAGGAAAATGTTGTAGGTTACCTAACATATTTCAACCTTTAATGCACTTTGGTATCAAAATCAAAATACTTTAATACAATGTATAAATGGTTTATTTTGAGTAATATATAATTATTGAAATAATCTTATTCTAATATAATACAAGTGTAAAATAAAAAAAGAAATATATTAATAAAAAAAGGGTTTTTTACAATTTTCATATTTCTGTTATATGCAAGCCATTTTAACCACTAGGCCAACTAGGCATGTTTCTAGTGCCCAGGAAATAGAGGGGGGCGGAGGGAGAAGATGTATAAAGAACATGTAAGTCTAATACTCTTTTATAAAATGTTTATGAAAAGTATTTTCTAAATAGTAAGAAAGTGCCAGCCATGGTGTACATAAAAAAAAATACCTCTCAGCCCGACAGACTCACTTAATTACAATTGCAGTATTGCCTATCAAGATAGAATTAAGCAAAAATATTTCTTTTGATAAAGCAGTAAGAGACTTTATCCAATAGAAAAACTTAAAAACATGGTTTTCTTATCTGATTCTGACATGTTTAGTCTGTTGTTTTGAACATATGTGTAATTTGCAAATGTAATAAAAAATTAATAAATTGGAAATAAATGTAAGTGCTACTACCACACCAGATATTTAGTTATTGGTAGTTATGTACAATGGGGAGGGGCCCAAATTCACTTTTATGCCTACTGCCCAAGACGCTGCTTACTTGGCCTTGTATATATGTCAGTCATAGAATATGGATATTATACTCTTATTCCAGTAAAAATACAGAAAATAATAAATAACCCAAAACAGAATAATTCTTTATAAACTATTTTATTGAATTATGGCAAACTAGAATGAATACCTGGCATTGTCTAAGATTTAAGATGGAAACCGCTAATTAAAATTACACCGGAACAATCTGTGCAGGTGCACATGAGGCTATGTCATGACTGTTATACTTCTTTTACAGCTTTTAGCTACAATGACTTTCTAGCAGTTGGCATTGGTCTCTATGTGCCAGATACATCTTGTCAAATGAAAAATGATAACCCTACTTTACAAAAAGCATAGCAAAGTAGCTATAAAATTTTTAATCAAATTTGTCATACATAGATTCAATTTTTATAAATAGAATTTATTAATTATCATTAATTACAGAATTAGTAAAACTTAAATAATGTGAGCAACGTTACGATTTAGCAACAACAAACTTCACCTTTTCCCAACTGTGCATGCACCCAACTGTGCATGCACCGAAAGGGGAGGATTTTTTCTTCAATGACCACGTTAAACCGAGTTTTGTTAAAAATTAGCAATACATAAATTCTTTATAAAAATCATAATTAATAAATGGATGACCCCAGAAACATAATTTTAATTTTAGTGCAGTGTTTAACACTCAATTTAGCTTCTGTTATTGTTAAGATCAGATTGTGGATTTTTCTATATTAGATTTTTAAAATTAATTAAGTCTTCAAAACACGAAAAGTTTGTTGTTTTCATAAATTGATTAAAATATGAGGTAATTCTTCTACATATTCCATTTTTGGTTCATTGAAAAGTTAAATTTGATCTTTCTGATGGTGTTAAAATGGAAACTCTGTGATATTATTTTTGATTGTTAAGGAACTGATTTGTGTGAAAATTGCTCTTTAACATAAAATAACTAAAACACTAATTCGAATTAAAAAGAAAATCACTCTGAGGCGTCTTTGTATCTGATCTGAAGTATTACTGTACTAACTTTTATACTTATGGATCGCTTAGATTTTCCACTTCGTGATGAACAAGCAGATGGACATATTTATTATTATAGATAACACTAGCCTATGAAACTGTGAAGAAAAAACATATTTTCTGTGATTTCAAGTTTGAAAGTTGATTTATTTTATTTAGCATGCTGAACTTAAATCTTAGCCCAGTTTTTCATACTGTGTTAGGATTTTAATGTATGCTTGCCTTCAAATGTGAATTTTAAAGTGCAGTCGTGTTGTGCAACATGTGTCCTAGAAGGTTTCTCAAGCTAAAGGTTTGATATTAATTAAAAAGTAGCATAGATGTGTGTCCAAAAACTGAAATTATTACACAAATTTAAAACTGGAGTTGAATTGGGCCTAATATGTCCTCAGTTTTGGTGCATTCTGATTAGAATAATATGTTTTTATAATGTACATAAAGCTTAACAACAAAATCTGCTTATTCAAAATTACATATTGAATAATGTTCATTTCTTCATATATATATAGTCAAATTTACAATAATGTTTTGTTCATTGTATTAACATATACATATAATTTTTAACTATATATCCTATCCTGTTCATTCAGATGCAAATTAGTTTTAAATGTTACGAGTGCAAAATTTTAGAGAAATTGTGATCTATAAGGTGTATGAACCATGAAAGAATTTAAGGACCTGAAATAATACCCTTCAAAATATACTTAGTTAAAAAAAAATGATGCAGAAATAGAGTTGTCTTTTACATGTTACAAAGGCTTCCCCGAAAGTTATATATATATAGGAATATATACAGGGTATCCCAAAAACATTGATATCGGCTTTTATTCCTTACATATTGATCTTAGACATATATAATAAATTACAAATTTGCATAAAAAAAAGGTACAGAGTTTTATGAAATCGATTAAAATTTTCAAGGAAATTAAATTTTAAGAAATACAAAATTTAAATTTTTATACGGCCCCGTACAAAAAACATTTTCAATGAGTAAAATGTGCCCTCATACACTAATAAGGTGATGTACAAAATTTCAGCATTTTGATGATAAATAATTTCAGTATGATAAAATGTTGAAATTTTGTACATCACCTTATTAGTGTATGTGGCACATTTTACTCATTGGAAATGTTTTTGTACGTGGGGGGGGGGGGGGGGGCGTATAAAATTTTAAATTTTGTATTTCTTCAAATTTAATCCCCTGAAAATTTTTATCGATTTCATAAAATTCTGTACCTTTTTTTTATGCAACTTTGTAATTTATTATATATGTCTAAGATCAATATTTAAGGAATAAAAGTCAAGGTCAATGTTTTTGGGACACCCTGTATATATATAATATATATATTATATAATATATAATGTACAGGGTGATTATAATTAAATTTGCGATTTTAAAACGCTGTAAAGTAAGAACCACTGGTCAGAATGACCTGAAATTTGACATGAATATACGTGAAGCAATGGAATTTTGTTTGGCGAAGGAAAAAAAAATACTTCAAAAATGTACCGATAGACGGCGCTGTATTTTCCAAACACAGGGTGTTAGCCGAAAGAAACCAACAGTCAACTAAAGAAAACGACAATTTAATCAACATCACTTAATTTAATAATTGATTGAAACATCATGAAAACATGAAACAAACACCTAATACACAAGAAATGTTCAATATGCTGTCCACCGTACTCGGCTGCGAGTTGGAAGCGCAAAACAGCATGTTCCACAACAGATCGGAGTGTATCAGAGATGATGCTGTAGATGTGGTGCGTAATGCATGCTTTTAAGTCAGCTAAGTTCGTCGAACATCCTGAGAGCAGTTAACGCACAGTCACCGTTCTGGTATAAAAGTTTTACGAGCAAAGCACGATCCTTTAGTGACAGAATCATGACAAGGCACTCAATGAGAATTGCATGTGCTCCTCGTTTTTATCACAACTGTAATGTGCGGTACGCATGCCTAGTCTTAATTAGCATACCTCCAGATTAGAGGTGTGTTTCCACGCGCGATCTAGCGGCTAATTTTTTCGTTCTTCGTCAAGCAGATTCAATGTTGGATTCATATATTGCCATTTTTTGGAACATTTTTTAAGTAATTTTTTTTTTCGCCAAACAAAATTCCATTGCTTCACGTATACTCAGGTCAAATTTCAAGTCATTCTGACCAGTAGTTCTTACTTTACAGCGTTTTAAAATCGCAACTTTAATTATAATTACCCTGTATATACAGGGTGTCCAGTGCTATCGGTGCCCAATGGCTCTTTCCTCAACCGTTAGTCACAGAGATATACTTCCAATTGCAAAAATGTTTTAAATTTTAAAATCTATTATCTTAGAAACAGTTTAAATCAAATCAATAAATGTATTTCTAAAAGAAATACGAAATATAAATTTTTATACGGCCCCCGGTCCTACCAGTTATTTTTAGGAAAATCATCCTCATACAATTTCATGCAAAATAAAAAAAAAAATCATCCTTTTACGACCAAAATTCACCGAGTTATGAAGCATTAAACTTTATGACTTAAGTCCCTTTTCCGCACACAAAAATGTCCCGTTTCAGGCAACCTTTAAGGGACCGTGTAAATATTGAAATTCCGTATTCAAAGTATTATGTTTCGATTACATTTGCTGATATAATGTTGAGAATGAAGCAAAGCTTTTTATCGAATAGTATTTCGTTCAGAAGGGTATTATAGTCCGGGTTCGACTAAGATATTCTGGGGTCTTTTTAAGAACTTTATGTAAATGAGGTAACACATTATCTTAAGATGTTGATGTTGATGACCCAGACCGTCCGACCTACCAGAAAGGTGTAAGGTAACTGTATGGACGGCCGGGAAGTGCCACCCAATTTAGACCGGAACCCAGTGGGGGAGGCATCCACAGGGACCGTACCCTCCTTCCCCTACCACCAACCTCTCGGAAGGACTTACGGACCCACATGTTTAACGTGATCGTACTCCGCATGAACACGGCGGCATATGTGGCAGCGTGCAAATCTAGCGTGCAAACCACGGGGATACCGCACCCGAGATGGCCAACAGCACGCGGCGTTCCGAGGTGGTCACCCACCAAGTTACTAACCGCGCCCGATGCTGCCTGACTTCGGTGATCTAACGAGAACCGGTGTTTTCAGCACGGTACGGCCGTTGGCCCACATTATCTTAAGAGTCGTTTAAGTCAGTAAAAGCATTTCTGTAAAAAAAAAATTTAAATTTTTATACGGTAATAGACCAGTAATGAGACCAGTTGCAGCGTACCTGCAGACGAAAATAAAAAAATACGCACATTAAATCTAAAATAATAAAGCCATGTAACACCTAAAAAGTAACAGATTTGTAGAGAGTATCTGAATAAGCTGAAATGTCAAAATATTCACTATTGGTCTCTGTAAAACCCCACATCATTAGACCGGCCAACGGCCGTACCGTGCTGAAAACACCGGTTCTCGTTAGATCACCGAAGTCAAGCAGCATCGGGCGCGGTTAGTACTTGGTGGGTGACCACCTCGGAACACCGCGTGCTGTTGGCCATCTCGGGTGCGGTATCCCCGTGGTTTGCGCGCTAGATTTGCACGCTACCACAAATGCCGCCGTGTTCATGCGGAGTACGATCACGTTAAACATGTGGGTCCGTAAGTCCTTCCGAGAGGTTGGTGGTAGGGGAAGGAGGGTACGGTCCCTGTGGATGCCTCCCCCACTGGGTTCCGGTCTAAATTGGGTGGCACTTCCCGGCCGTCCATACAGTTACCTTACACCTTTCTGGTAGGTCGGACGGTCTGGGTCTCAACAACAACAACATCATTAGACCGAACAGACATCAAGTGTTTTGGTCGGTAAATGTTTGGTGTGGCATATGGAAGGAGACTTTAATTGGGCTATTCATTTTTGATGGCGCTTTAACATCGGAAAAGTATGCCCAGATTTTACAGGGTCCAGTAACTGACTTCTTGGACGAATGTATTTCCTTACGAGATTTATCACAGATGTGGTTTCAGCATGACGGCGCGCCAGCACACAAATCACTTAAACCACATATTGTTCTAGCCGCAACATTTGGAAATAATATTATTGGGTACGGAGGTCCTGTTGAGTGCCCCCCTCCCCCGATCACCAGACTTGAACCCCTTACATTACTTTCTCTAGGGTTTCTTGAAAAATAAAGTCTATGAAAAAGAATCAACGAGTCCGGCAGATTTGCTCAATCGTATTTTCATAGCATGCACATGTGTAACACCGACTATGCTGTGCAAAGTACAGGAAGAATTTTCTTCACGGGTGCGTTTTTGCATTGCAGCCAAAGGAAGCCACTTCGAGCAAATATTACGATAATGCGGTTTGTAATGTGATTTTCAGTTTCTGAAATGCGTATATTCGCATTTTAAAATATGTTTTATTTTCTAATTCAACGAGGCTGTTCTTTTTTCCTTATGTCATTTAACACAAGTTGTATTTTTCTTTTACTTCTATTGTCAGTACAAGCTGTATTTTTGATATTTTTTTTTCTGTTACAAATAATTATAACTTTAATATTGTTTAGTGTAATGTATATTGCTGCAAAAAGTAATGAAATTGATGCGAAATATTTGCCTCTCCAATTATTTTGTGTATAACCCCCATTTCTCAGCACAAAAAGTGCTCCAACTTTAAGCAGATATAACTCTGTGAATTTTGGTCGTAAAAGGATAATTTTTTTTTATTTTGCATGAAATTGTATGAGGATGATTTCCCTAAATATAACTGGTAGGACCGGGGGGAGGGGCCATATGAGTATTTATATTTCTTAATTCTTTTAGAAATAAATTTATTGATTTAAACTGTTTCTAAGATAATAGATTTTAAAATTTAAAACATTTTTGCAATTTGAAGTATATCTCTGTGACTAACTGTTGAGGAAATAGTCATTGGGCACCAAGAGCGATAGCACTGGACACCCTGTATATACGTGTATATATATATATATATATATATATAGTAATTCATAATTGTCTTAGAGAATCATTTTTTTTTTGTGTTTAAAAGGTAATGTTAAGTTTATTGTGTTTGCCATCCTATTTAATTTGTACAATTTCTATCCTATGTTTCTGCTGAAATTCTGCTAACTCGTACATATATGAAAAATAAAAATTTTGCATACTATTCTTATTATTATAATACCATTGTAGAACCTTAAGATGTACACATAGTTTATTCACTGTCACAAATGACCATTCTTCAAGTATGAAATATTTTCATGTTTTTATAGTTTATTTCTTTTTTGTGTTAATTATACAAGCTACTTGTCTGTTTGGTAATTAAACATTAATTGAGACTTGCCAGACTAATGCATTTATAAATTTTCAATAAAATTGATGAGAAATGCACCGTTCAGAAGCACTATTTTTCAAATTTTAGAAATTCATAAAAACGCGAATTGCAAGAAAAAAAATTGTGCGTGATGGCAAAAATAGATGCTTTTTTTAAATTTAGTGCATCAAATTACATAGAAATTAACAACTTTTTCTTAACCACGAAATCTATACAGGCTGGTGTAGTTTTGTATATTTTGACTTAAATGTTTTGAAAATAAGTTATGAAAGACAAGTTATATTTATGGAAAATTTTCTATTTGTCATTATGGAAAAATATTACTCTTGATTCACTCATCGCCTATGATTTAAATATTTTTTTTTTTCATTTAGTAAAATAAAAGGTGTAATTATGAAATTTTCTATATAATTTTAAGATTTGTGTGTGGAAAGAGCTTATGTACTTATGCACAGTGGCATATTTTGAACAGATATTTGGATGGATGGGGTGGGGTTGCGGGGTAATATTCATCAAAATGTAATTAAAAATACAGATTTGCAATACTATGTTAGGGAGATTTGCTTGAGAATTTTTGGTTCAGAGGGAAGTAAACCCCTTTATCTTTTTTCTAAATATGCCCTTGCTAAAGCGTAAAGTATTATACTGTAAATTAAATTTAAAAATTTGAATAAAATTTATTTTAAAATTTAGAGGCATCTGAATTAAAATTGTAATTATGGAATTTTGAATTTTAACTTTATATGCAGGGTGTCCGTGAACTCTTGCAACAAAAAAAGAGGGATGATAGTACACAGCAAGACGAACAATATTTGCCATAGAACCTAGGGGCGCAATCCACTCAGTGGCAGAAAAATGAAACATGACTTGTCCACGTTGATCCTTTATCAGAGGAAAAAAGGTATTCAAGTAACAGATGTATAACACAATGCCATTCACAATAGGCGCAGAGTTTTCAAAATCCCAGGGGGGGCACAATCCGATAAAGTTATATAAAAGATTTACAAAGTCGATAAAGATATAACAACTTACAAGGCCGCCTTGAAGAAAGCAAGCATATGTCAGTTAGGTGACAACAATTGGTTCGTGGTCATTTTAAGCCCCTTCTTCAGTTCAAAATAACAGTATTCGCCCTTAACAACCGCCAAGAACGAACTTCCCAACGAACGACAGTAGTGGTTGTTAAGAGCTCATACGGTTATTTTGTCCTGAAAAAGGGGGATTATAATGCCATCGGCATCGAAGCAACTGTAGTCACCTAACTGACATATATATGCTTTCCTCAAGAAAGTTTTGTAAGTTATTGTCTTACAAGCAGCAGTTTTGGAGTGAGATAACCGAGTGGTTAAGTCACGGGGATTGTACTCGGAGGACCCGAGTTCGGTTTTCGGCTTTCCCTAAACTGTTCCCGTGTACTAGCACGTTAAATTTGTGGGTTTGAAAGTCCTTCCGAGCGATTAGATGGCATTGTCTCGGCGGTCTAAACAGATATCTTACACCTTCGGGTAGATCGGACGGGCTGGGTCGAAAGAAAGATATCAGCAGTTTTATTTATTGTACGATAAATATTTTTAATCTTTTTAGGCCTATTTATATTTGTAAGCTAAGCGTTGATCAGGAAAATCCATATAGTTACTATGCATCAATATTAAAATATATAATAATTACAATGGATTTTAATATAAGAATTAACTAGTAGCAAAGCTGTTAATTAATAAAAAAAAATCTGAAAATTAATACACGTTAATGCTTAATATCAACTCTTAACTACCTATCATGTGATTTTGACACAAATTAAAACAATGAACCCAGCAATAATACAAAAATATCCAAATACTATTGTCTCTATTTAAATATTTTTAAATTAAATATGTAAATAAATTGATCATCACTATAACCACACATTAAGGTAAATTAAAAGATCTTTAAAACAAAGTAATTTATAAAAAAATCTTATAAATAATATTTTTATGCAAAATTTGGATGACATGTTGGTTGACATTTCTTATCACGACTAACACTTTAATATTTTTATCAAGGGGGTGGGCTGAGTATACCTAGTGTGTGTAGGGGGGGAGTGGGACGCTTAGCTCCCTCTGGTCCTTGCCTGACTACGGTGCTACATCAAACATCCAGTGTTCACCAGGAATTTACCCGCGGGGTTTGCAGCTTCAAACGGAATGGATGCCACCTGTAAAGACCGCACTCATATATAGAATCCATGAGTAATTACAGATAAGATCTCTTTAGGTAGACAAAATAAGTCGTCTCTACTTCGTGGTAATCATTTATAGTTATTACTGGAGGGAAACAGCTATTTTTTGGAAATGCCAATAACATGGCTGTAAATATTCCATTTCTCTTTGAATTAGGTGGTCAGTCAAAAAAGTTCTGGTAACCAGGTGTTTTTGTCATTAGCGTAAACATGTTTCCTGGGAGTAAAGATCAGCTTGGTTTGTGTGCGAGATAGTTCAGGGAGCTATGGTAAGGAAGATGTGAACAAAACTGAGATGTGACATTTACGTTGATAGGATTTTCTTTCAAATATTTTTATGTTTAAAAAACTTCATTTTTTAGTATTTAGTAAAATATGAAGTTAGAAAAAATCTTGAAATTTCCCAGAGGGGGCAAAGCTCCCTCTGGAAAAGTTCAGCGGGGGCTCGTGCCCCTCTGCCCCCCCGTAGTCGGCGCCTATGCCATTCACACCAGAGAATTACTTAAAGGAGCTATTCAAAGTGGCATACTTGGGCTTTGTGACACAGCCGACACCGATGAAGGAAGGATTCTTGCACCCTTTCAAAGACTCCTGGTGTGGTGTTGATCTTATCCGCAGCAGCGGAGATTCGTGCAGGGTTTTTGACAGAGTCCACAGGTGTCTTTTACACCAACTCTTTCATATGTCCCCAGAAGAATAAGTCCAGTCCGGGGAGCATGGAGGCCAAGTCACAGATCCGCCACATCCAATCCACTTCTCGGGATATGACATGTTTAGAAAGTGTTGGACAGTGGTGGAAAAGTGTGCTGGGGCCCCATCATGCATAAAACAAATGTCACGTTGTGTGGTGAGCGGAACACCCTGCAACAGACCAGGTAGCACATGCTCCTGGAACACACTACACACGGCTCCCATTGGGCGTTCTGGTAAAAGGTAACTAACTTATCAACCGATCACCAATAATACCTGCTCAGACGTTGATGGCAAATCTCTGCTGGTGTTTACGAGGGGTAGTGACATGGTGGTTTCTTCAGCCCAAGCGTGCTGGTTGTGAGTATCGAAAATACCTTCCCGATTAAACATGGCCTTATCACTGAATAGCAGCTGACCTGCTTTGCATCTTGTGTTTCTGCCACTATGAGAAGGCAAATATTGTTCGTCGTTGTATGTACTATCACCCCTCTTCTTTTGTTGCAAGAGTTCGCGGATACTCTGTATATATGCCCTAAAGACAGAAATAAATCAGAAGTCTCTTAAATTACTGTGCCAAATTCATTAAGATTTGCATAGAACTATTTTTTCAATGGAATTTCTTAAGATATATAAAGATATAAACTTTCATATAAGAATTTTAATGTATAGTTTCACTAAACATTTTATGATGAAATCTGCTAATATCTTAAATATTTAAAAGTTTACCAGTCAGGTGGTGGTTAAAGTTGAAAATTCCTAGTTTCACTGATATATTTATCACTATATTTTTTAAATATCTTACATTTAATATATATATTTAAATTTATACTTTATCACAGAATCTTGCATAATACGATATAAATGTTGATGTGTTATTATTATAGCATAAAATTGTTATTATAGCATAAAATCGGACCTAGGTAATAGTACTAAAGTATAGTATATTATGCAAATTGTTATTTATTAGAATTTTCAAACAATTAGTACTTCACTGCATTGAATCTTTTATCTGAAATATGGAATCATTGTTTAGTTTTGCTCTTATGTACATGCATATCTCTATGTAAGCAGATACATTCACTTTTATTTGCACAACACATGATCATATACACAGGGCAAAGTAAGATGCTTGGTGAATGAAACATTTGTATACCTAGATGCTTGGAATTTGAATAAGTGGGTTGAAAACTTGGCATAAAAAATTTTCTGCCTTAAAGTTGCCAGAATTGGAAGCCTTGTGTGTGTATATAAATGTATATATGAAACCATATTTTGCTCCTACACATAAATTATGTTTAAAATATTTTTATTATGTTATGTGTAAAAAATCTGTTATATATTTTAAAATGATGAATGGTTTTATTTTTTTATGTTCTGTATGAGTTGAAATTATTTATAATCTTATTTATGGTTTTTAAAATGTTTTTTAATTATGTTGATTGTACAGATTTATAATATTGTTTAAAGAATTACTGTGTGTTAAATTTATTTCTGGCTGTTGACTTTACTTAATCATATGTATTTATTTATATATGTTATATATAAAAGTAAATATCTTGTTTGTTTCCACAGTTAGAAAATATCTTCAAAAAATATTTTTAAGGATTTCGTATTTTATGTTTACACATAATTTTTTCGTACTGAAATTTTTTAGGTTTTCTAGATGAATTGCTGAGATTTAATTTTTTGTCGGTTTCTTACAAAAGCTTGTAGCTTGGCAAAGCACTTTTATGCTGACTCTTCAGATGGAACAATAATGTGATAGATGTAATAATAATTTTTGCCTTTGGGTACTTTTGCACATTTTTCTGATTTATCAGAAAGTGTTCTTCTGAGAAATGTCTTAGGACAGCATTTAAATTTGTTATATGAAATGTTGTTACTCTGCCAAATAGAAACTTTAGCCTAATTGTAAATGTGTTAATTTTTACTGCATCACTTTTATCAATGAATAAAACTGTTCATTTTATATATGTTGTGATTTTATTTTGATGAGAGTATTAAAACAACAAAGTCTTACACTTACTCAATGAAGGGCGCGGTAGCCCATTGGAGAGGTTGGTGGTAGGGGAAGGAGGGTACGGTCCCTGTGGATGCCTCCCCCACTGGGTTCCGGTCCAAATTGGGTGGCACTTCCCGGCCGTCCAAAACAGTTACCTTACACCTTTCTGGTACCGGCCGTCCAAATAGTTGCTCCTAGTCCTTTGGACGAGTCGGACGGTCTGGGTCTTCAACACCTTTCTGGTAGGTCGGACGGTCTGGGTCTCAACAACAACTTACTCAATGAATTAGAAGTAGCTATTCCTTAAAATCTGTGTTATTTTCCCCCCTTTAAATTAAAGGATGTAATAAAGTAAAAATAATTTTGTATAACTGAGTATGATGGAATACATTGTTACCCATAATACTTTTATATATACTGTTAACAGTAGTATAAAAGTAAAGGATTTTCCCGTCAAAAATTTTGTCTTTGAGATAGGGTCAAATAATAATTAGGGTCACAAAGAGAGATTCAAATTTCTCAATATAAGACAATTGAAAGTAAATGAATTATATCCAGGATCACTGACTGCATGCTTACTGGGCACCCTTGTTTAGTGTTTTATCACATCCTTGTAGATTATGTTTACATTGTTTATCTTTCTTATTATTTTTCAGTAATTTAATTTTTTTTCAATATCATTTATAATTTTTGGTACTCGTTTAGTTTACCGACATCCAAATGTTTATAGTCAAATGAAAAGGTGACTGGCTAATTATGATGGTATGTGACACTTTCATTGTGTGTCATACACTGAATTCAAATTAGCGAAAGTAAACAAAAAGGTTTTTCAAATATAAATTACATAAAGTCAACAAAAACTATTTGAAATTTAAACTACATTGTAAATAGAGCAGTTTCAGCTGACGTCACGCCGCCAAGCTGCCACCTAGCAACCGTTGCTGGTAGACATACATTGCATGTTTTTCGATTGAGTTTGTAAATATACTCATGCGTATAGTGTTATAAAAATTTATATTTGTTATTATGCCCACCGTCTGTGGTGTTTTCATATCCGGAAATCGTTCTGATAGAGACAGTAAATATTTTTTTAGATTCCTTGCTGAATTAATTAGAGGGGATGAATCTAAAACATGTCTTTGTGAAGAGCGGCGAGAGAAGTGACTGTCGGCCATCAAAAGGGCTGAACTTATTGAAAATAGTAAAATCTGATATGAGCAGCACGACTTTCCCTGCAGTCTCATATTCACGTAAAACAACGTACATATTCACGTCACACAAAATAACACCCATAATGATGTTAAATTACTCTGAATTTGCATTTTCAATTCTATTTTCGTTTTCATTTAGTAACTGGGCTTATTTTCGAAGGTGGAGTAATGAAAATCGAACCATACCAAATTCTGAATCATACCAAAATATAATCAGCACCAGGGTAACCCAAAAGTAACTTATCGACAACTTTTGAAAATTGGTCTACCAGCTTTTCAGCTAGGGGGATATAGACAATCTTTACGGGCCATTTTGCAAAAAAGACAGGCTCTTTTTATCCCGAATCGTACCAAAATCTAATCAGCACCGGGTAATTCACAAGTGACTTATCTACCACATTTTGTGAAATTTGGTCAATTAGTTTTCCAGTTAGAGTGGATACAGGTAATTTTTGCGAACCATTTTGCAAAAACAGACAGGTTCTTTTATAACGAATCGTACCAAAATCTAATCAGCACCAGGGTAACCCACAACTGACTTATCCATACAATTTTATGAAATTTGATAAATTCGTTTTTGAGTTAGAGTGGATATAAATATTGCAGAGATAGACCCACAGACACATACGCAGACGTTAAAAATCTGATGTGGGCAGCACATAACTTTCCCTGCCGACTCATATTCATGTTCTCTTCATTCATTGAGCTTAATTACATGAAATAACACTAAATTTGCATTTCTGATTCCCTTTTACTTTCCCTGCAATATATGGTAATGTATAGGGAAAGTATTGGAATCATGTCGAGAATCGCAACTCGAGTTTTCGACGGATCTACACGTTTCGAGACCTCTAAAATACGAAAAAACTATTTTTAGCGTGACGTCTGTGTGTGTGTGTCTATCTGTGTGTCCGTGTGTCTGTGCAATGTATGTATCCACTCTAACTCAAAAACTTATGGACCGAATTTCATAAAATTTGGTAGGTAAGTCACTTGGGTATGACCCTGGTGCTGATTAGTTTATGGTACGATTCGTGAAAACAGAACCCGCCTTTTTTTGCGAAATGGCCCGTAAAAATTTCATTTATCCGGTCTAGCTAAAATACTAACTTACCAAATTTCACAAAATTTGGTAGATAAGTTACTTGTTGAATACTCTGGTGCTGATTAGAATTTGGTACGATTCGGAAAAGAAGAACCCTCTTTTTTTTACGAAATGGCCAACAAAAAATTTCATGTATCCACCCTAGCTGAAATACTAATTGACCAAATTTCACAATATTTGGTAGATAAGATACTTGTGGGATTCTCTGGTGCTGATTAGATTTTGGTATTATTCGGAAAGTAACAACCTGCCTTTTCTTACGAAATGGCCCTCAAAAATCGCCAAAATCTGAATAAAAGCTACGTATGTTCAAATATATCTATTAAATGCTTGTTTTATACGTAATTTTTGATGTGGAAAAGAATAAGAATAACTCTAGGACTAACTGTTCTCGAGATATTTGAGATTTTTCGCATTTAGTTATGCCACTTTTGGAAAAATGTCCAATTACCAAATAAAAACAAAAATTGAATTAAAAATGCAAATTTAGTGTTATTTGGTTCAATTAAACTCAATCTAATGAATTATTAAAGAAATAAAGAACATATGAATTTGAGTCTGCAGGGAAAGTCATATGCTGCCCACATCAGATTTTTACTTTCCCTGCAATACATGGTAATGTATAGGGAAAGTATTGCAATCATACCGAAAATCACAACTCGAGTTTTCGACGGATTTATACGTTTCGAGACCTCTAGAATACGAAAAAACTATTTTTAGCGTGACGTCTGTGCGTGTGTCTGTCTGCAGATTTTGTATCCACTCTAACTAAAAAACTAATACACCGAATTTCACAAAATTTTGTAGGTAAGTCACTTGTGGGCGAGTCTGGTGCTGATTAGTTTTGGGTACGATTCGGGATAAAAGAACCCGCCTTTTTTTGCGAAATGGCCCGCAAAAGTTTGTATCCACTCTAGCTGAAAAACCAATGGACCGAATTTCACAAAATTCGGTTGATGAGTCACGTATAGGTCACCCTGGTGCTGATTAGATTTTGGTACGATTCAGAAAAAATAACCTGCCTTTTTTTGCAGAATGGCCCGCAAAAATTGTCAAAATCTAAACTAAAAAGCTACGTATGCTCAAATATATCCATTAAATGTTTGTTTAATACGTAATTTTTAACGAAGAAAAGAATAAGACCAACCCCATTACACTAGGACTAGCCGTTCTCGAGATATATTAGTTTTTTTCGTATTTTCTCCACGCCACCTTTGAAAATAAGTCCAGTTATCAAATGAGAACGAAAATTGAATTAAAAGTGAATTAAATTTAATTGAAATAAAGCGAACGTGGATATAAGTCTGCAGGGAAAGTCATGTGCTGCCCACATCAGATTTTTACTTTCCCTGCAATACATGGTAATGTATAGGGAAAGTATTGGAATCATGCCGAAAATCGCAACTCGAGTTTTCGACGGATCTACACGTTTCGAGACCTCTAGAATACGAAAAAACTATTTTTAGCGTGACGTCTGTGTGTGTGTCTGTGAAATGTATGTATCCACTCTAACTCATAAACTAATGGACCGAATTTCATAAAATTTGGTAGGTAAGTCACTTGGATGTGACCCTGGTGCTGATTAGTTTTTGGTACGATTCGTAAAAAGAGAACCTGCCTTTTTTTGCGAAATGGTTCGTAAAAATTTCATGTTTCCACTCTAGCTAAAATACTAATTGACCAAACTTCACAAAATTTGGTAAATAAGTTACTCGTACGATACTCTGGTGCTGATTAGATTTTGGTATTAATCGGAAAAGAACAACCTGCCTTTTTTTACGAAATGGCCCGCAAAAATGTCATGTACCCACTCTTGCTAAAATACTAATTGCCCAAATTTCAAAAAATTTGGTAGATAAGTAATTTGTGGGATACTCTGGTGTTGATTAGATTTTGGTATTATTCGGAAAAGATCAACCGGACTTTTTTACGAAATGGCCCTCAAAAATCGTTATAATCTAAAAAAAAAAGCTACGTGTGTTCAAATATATCAATTAAATGCTTGTTTTATACGTAATTTTTGATGAGGAAAATATTAAGAACTTTAGAACTAACCGTTCTATTACTTTAGGACTAACCGTTCTCGAAATATTCGAGATTTTTCGCATTTAGTTATGCTTATTTTGGAAAAATATCCAATTGCCAAATTAAAACAGAAATCGAATTAAAAATGCAAATTTAATGTTATTTTGTGCAATTAAATTCAATTTAATAAATTATTAAAGAGATAAAAAAAAAATTAATTTGAGTCTGGAGGGAAAGTCATGTGCTGCTCACATCAGATTTTTACTTTCCCTGCAATACATGGTAATGTATACGTGTGTTCAAATATATCAATTAAATGCTTGTTTTATACGTAATTTTTGATGAGGAAAATATTGAGAACAACTCTACTACTTTAGGACTAACCGTTCTCGAAATATTTGAGATTTTTCGCATTTAGTTATGCCTATTTTGGAAAAAAGTCCAATTACCAAATTAAAACAGAAATCGAATTAAAAATGCAAATTTAATGTTATTTTGTGCAATTAAATTCAATTTAATAAATTATTAAAGAGATAAAAAAAAATTAATTTTAGTCTGGAGGGAAAGTCGTGCTGCCCACATCAGATTTTTACTTTCCCTGCAATACATGGTAATGTATAGGGAAAGTATTGGAATCATGACGAAAATCGCAACTCGAGTTTTCGACGGATCTACACGTTTCGAGACCTCTAGAATACGAAAAATCTATTTTTAGCTTGACGTCTGTGTGTGTGTCTGTGCAATGTATGTATCCACTCTAACTCAAAAACCTATGGACCGAATTTCATAAAATTTGGTAGGTAAATCACTTGGGTATGACCCTGGTGCTGATTAGTTTTTGGTACGATTCGTAAAAACAGAACCCGCCTTTTTTTGCGAAATGGCCCGTAAAAATTTCATGTATCCACGTTTATATGTTCTTAAAATGTAGCATTGCTTATGTGTATGTCCGCGTCTATGCATGTTTTGTGATGTTATAAATATATATTCGTGTCTATTTCTCATTTAATTCACTAAAATATAACATGTTATCAGCACGAATGCCTCTTTTCTAATGAGAAACAAACAGTTATATGCAATAATGTCACGAAGCGATGCGGCACTTGTAAGCCTAATTCGAGGCTTTTAAAAGGTAACATCGGAACTTTTTTTTTGAAGAAGTAATTGCATTTAAAGTTAAGTTTTGATTTATTTGTTGAAGAAGTAACTTCCGTAATATTTATTCATTTGATCATGGCTTATGATGATTTTAAAATCCCAAAATTGAATGGGGATAATTATCGTGCTTGGAACATTCGCGCTCGGGCAGCGTTAGTTCAAAAACGCTGTTGGGAAGCGATTGAGCCTGGTTTTGATGCAGAAGTGAACGCGGATGAAAGAAGAAATGACGAAGCACTACTCTACTATTTTTAATTGTTGAAGATACATTTTTAGATGAGATTGCATGCGTGTAACCGATGCATGGAATATTTTGAGAAATTAGTTCCCGCAGTATGGACTTCTCCATTTATTACAGCTGATGCGGGATTTTTTCAATATTCATATGAAGCCTGGTGAATCAATTAGAGATTATTTGGGAAGATTTATAGAAATTCATAGGAAACTTACGAGTGGAGGGTATGCATTTTCCGACAGAGAAGTTGCACTCGTGATGCTCATGGGCTTGCCAAGAGCATATGAACGTTTGATCCTAAACCTTGAAAAAGATAAAGAAAACTTGACTATGGCGATTATAAAAGCTAGATTAATTGTAGAAGAAAGAAGAATATCCCTTAAAACAGAAGTTTCAGCTGAAATCTCCGAGAAAAAAGCTTTAATGACGAAGAATTCAAGAATGTCGAACAAACATTCTAAGAAGTGAATTCCTAATAAAAACTCGAATAATTTTGAAGTGCATGAAAATAAGAGAAAGAATACCCGTTGTTTCTTGTGTGGAGAATGGGGGTCACTTTTCAAAATTTTGTGAAGAAGCTAAAAGAAATCAAAATACAGCGAAGACAGTCATAAATGAAGAAACTTATCGTACATGCCGCCCAGGTTGTGAAGTGGATAGCGTCACCTGCTGCTGTCTAGTGGGCTTGGGTTCGAATCCCGAGTAAGGCATGGTTGTTTTCCTGAGGATGAAGACAGTCTTCCGCCTTCTGGGTCCTCGTTAAATGAGAAGCTGCACCCTTCAGACCTTAGTCAGTGATACTTGCATGTATTAATAAACTTTGTATTCTTGTCTTGTGTGTCATTCTCTCTGTCCTTCTTCTGGTGTCACTGGACCTGTATTCGTGCTAATGCAGAAACAGGGGTCATAAGCAACAGCAACAACAACAACAACTTATCGTACATTAGCTGTAAACGGTCTAAAAAATGATGACTCAAATTTGTGGTTTCTTGACAGTGGAGCTACCGAGCATATGTCATCATTTCGAAACAAATTTTCAAATTTAAAACCTACATCTTCAAAAGTTGAAGTTGCAAATTCTGGAAAGGTTGAAGTAACTGGAATTGGAGATATTTTAATTTCACCTAATGAAGAATGTAGTGCAGGGAAGGTAGAATTAGAAAATATTCTGTATGTGCCTGGACTTGGAGGAAACATACTATCTTTTGGTCGGATTGAACAGAAAGGTTACATTTTAAAACTGGAAAAGCATTAATTTACAAAGATGAAAGAGAAGGTCCTATCTTGGTTGCACACCGATGCGGAGACTTTATCGAGTGGAAGAAGGGTTTGAAACTACTTAGCCTGACGAGATCCGTCGATAAATAATTATTGCATAGAAGACTAGGCCATCTTCACATGGAAGCAGTAAAAAAAAATAAAATTAACTGTAACATGTTAGACAACTCCAAAGCAGATAAAAATAGTGTAGACCGAAGCACTGGACTGTGCACAATCTGCGTTCTGGGAAATATGTAAAAGGCTGAATTTCCCACAAAGGAAGCCGAACGAGTTTTAAAACCATTAGAAATTATTCATTCAGATGTCATTGGACCTATTATACCTGTTTCAAAAGGAGGGTCAAATTATTTAGTAAGTTTTGCGGATAATTTTTCTCGATACACTGTTGTGAAGCCAATGAAGTCCAAAAATCAAGTTTTGAAAAAAATCGATGTATATAGAAGAAAAGTAGATAACTTTTATGGAACCAAAATCAAAACTTTACGTAGTGATAATGGTGGATAGTACAAAAATCAATTATTTGATGATTACTTGAAGAAGCATGGAATTTCTCGTCAATTGACTGTACCAAGAACATCACAGCAAAATGGTATTGCTGAGGGAGTAAACCAGACTTTGTTTGACATGACACGCTGTTTGTTTATACAATTAGGTGTACCAAATTACCTTTGGACTGATGCGGTGAATACCGCTTGTTATCTTCGAAACAGATATCCATCTACAGCATTGAAAGGTAACACACCAGAAGATATTTGGACTGGTAAGAAATCGAACATTGATCATCTTAGAGTATTTGGCTGCAGAGTACTGTCCAAATTAGATGTCACACAAATAAAAGGGAAAACTAGTTCTCCGAGCCGAAGAATTCATAATGGTCTGATATGTCGAAGGAGTTAAAGGATACAAGCTTTGGAACGTCGAGAAGAATAAATTTTTTGTTAGCAAAAATGTTCAATTTGAAGAAAATATTTTTCCTTTTAAGGAAAAGCTGTACATTTTGACACTGATCCAAAGGAATATGTTTTACAGTCCATGTATATGGCATATGGCAGAAACGTTCCAGACCAGACTCAGGACATAATCTCATTAGACAATAACACTACGACATCACATGAACGAGATAACACAGACAATAAAGTAGCTCAAAATAATGTAGAAATTGAAATAAACGAAGTTAATGTAACTGCTGAAGAAACAGATGGAATAGTACATCAAAATCCAAATTAGACTACAACAAATGCCTTTAATCAAGTTAGAAGAAGTACTAGAACTTGAAGACCTGCATTTGAAAGATTACATTCAGTACAATGTGAAGAAAGATACCAAAAATGAAGAAATCCCATGTATTTCAGATAAAAATGACCCAACAAGAAGCAGTGGAATCACCATATGCAGAAAAATGGAGAGAAGCTGTCAATGAAGTTTTGAGCAACTTGAAGCAAAATCAAACTTGGGAATTAGTCGCAAAATCACCGAATACCAGAGTTACCAGAGTTATGTCTGTTCCGAAAAAAGTATAATAAAAAAGGAAATGTTTTAAAATACAAGGCAAGATTAGTTGGAATGGTTTTTCACAAATTTTTTGTGTCGATCACCTGTCATCAAAATCAAATCCTTTCGTATTCTACTTGCACTGGCAGTTGAAATGGATTATGAACTACATCAAATGGACATAACCGGAGCATACCTCAATGGCACCCCTGAGTGAAGACATTTACAGATGGGGGACAAAATAATACGAACACCTATGAAGTGAGAGAAAATCTTTACTAATAGGGGATTGGACCACCCTTTGACTGACGTACACATTGCACGCGACGTGGGATAGATACATAGATGTCATGTACAATATTTAAGGGAATATGAAGCCTTTTCTCCTGCAGAGCAGTTTCTAAATCCGAAAGTGTGTTTGGAGGCGGAACTTGAGCACGAAGTTTGGACTCCAAATATCCCCACAAATGTTCAATAATGTTCAAGTCAGGAGACTGAGGAGGCCAGCCGAGATGTCCTACTTCATCGTCATGCTCTTCGAACTATGCTTGAACATACCGCGCAGTATGGCGTCTTGAAAAACTGGTCGCTCTCCAGGGAATAAAGTCTGGACAAAAGGATGGCCATGATCCCCAGAATGCTCCGATAGTGATGAGGTTTGATGTTCCCATGCAGAGTAACAAGTGGTCTAAGACCGCGACAAGAGACAAGCTATCGCACCCCATACTAAAAGGGAGTCACCTCCATGCTTCACAGCCGGCAAGAGGCAGTCAGGAGTAAACGGTTTTTGGGGCTTTCTCCAGACATAAACAAGCCAGGTGGTCTGAAATAGTGTGAATGCTGATTCATCAGACTGGATGACTTGTTGCCACTGCTGTGGGGACCAGCTTCTTTGAACTCTGCACTATTGGCGTCGCTTGAAACCATTACGTGATACGACTTATGAATATCCACTCTGCTATAAATGTTCGTAGTATGGAGTTTCCTTTTAACAGTTTTGGTTGAAATGGGATGTTTGGAAATGGATGATTCACGTCTACACCCATACCTTCGCTCTCAGCCATTCGAAAGCATATGTCATCCTCCATGCAGCCTGTATCAAGGGATACAATTCGGAGAAGATTATCAGAGTGTGGGATTAAGTGTCAACGTCCATTTAGGCGCCTACCCCTGACTTCTCATGTCGAGTTTCGCGACTGTAGCTCAATTTCTTATGGATGGATATATTTGTTTTTGCAACAGTGTATTATTCATATGGAATGAAGAGGAAATTTACCTTGCAGTAAAGGATTTCAGCTAATGAGATGCTGACCCTCGTGTAGTCATACTTCCAGATTCATGGTCAGCACTCTGGTTTATCAAGGCTCTCTAAAAGAAACCATAAAAAGTACAAACTGTTCCTTCATTTTGATTAATCGTGTATGTTAAATTGTCTATCCAATTATTTATTACCCAACTTGGATTAGACCATTCCTGTCTAATGAGTAAAAACTGACATTTAAATATTTACTTATGAAACAAACATTGAGCATTTCAAAGATAAATCAAACAGATGTAAGTAACAGACAAATTTATTGCACCAACAAAAATATTTAATGGAAATCAATATCTAGGGGATAAATGAAAACTGAAATCAAAATTTTGCATACATTACAGTTCTTAAATACCATATAATCCATCTTAAATACTATTTAAGATGGTTATAACGATTCAGAAAAATCCTTCAATAATTTATTTATTTTCTAATCGCCAGTCACTTGATACATTCAGGCATTCGCCTATACATTGGCCAGTATCATGAGTCATTTAGCCGTCACAAGACGTTGCCCCGGCCCCGGCGCACCAGTGGGGACAGAATACACTACGTCCAACAACACACCGTTCATGCTCGCAGGTGTGACTTGAATCCACAACCTGGCAGACGAGCGACCCCAAGAAAAGGCTCAGCCATCGCGTCGGCAATCCTTTAATAATAAGCCAATTCCAATAAGCGTAAATTGCTTTGTTCTCAAATCGTGTTTGTTGTGAGTTCTTAACTATTTTCAATATAAAAAAGTAAATCATTTAAATTTCAATATTCTCTAATTGAAATTGCAAGATGCTTTTCAGATTTTCTATTTAGTATTTGAAGCAATCTTACATACTAAAGGAAGATGTCTCTCTCCCTGCATGTGTATGTAGTCTGTAGCGGGAAATCTAAGCGTCGTACGACCATGAAATTTGGTACACAGAGAAATTTTGTATACACTTGGGCCTGAATGGGTGCACATCGGCGTTATTTTTTTCAATTTCGAATTAGTTGTTTTAATTATTTTATGTTTTAGCTCGAATTATAACGATGTTGAGCGATATTCACACATATAGGTACCTTTGCGACCGAAAATATTATCGCAGATCTTCCCTCTTAACACCATTGGGAAGATCGAAAAATTCTCTTTCACATAAACTTTGAACGGAGTTTCTATCAGCGAATTGAGCGGAGTTATTGCGATTGAGAAATTGCGATTGAGCGGAGTCATTGTGATTGATTTGCGGAGTCATTGTGATTGATTTGCGGAGTCATTGTGATTGATTTGCGGAGTATTAGCGATTGAGCGGACTTTGAGTGGAGTTATCAGCGAAGATAGCTGGGATAAATTATGTTGTTTGTTAATGCCGTAATTCCTTCATCGAACGTTAGTCATTAGGTTATTGGAAGTTTAAGTTAGAGTAAAGTAAATTACACTGGTGCATATAAAAGGCATGATTTTGGGAAGTAGTAGAAAAGTACCTTAAAACACTTTACTATGACGCCCGAACAGATTGACAAGGTAGCGACTTTACAATGGTGCCCGAACGTAAAGAAGGATAGCGACAATTGTGGTGTTTAAATAATGTTGTGCAGTAATACTGTGTAGTAATATTGTGTAGTAATATTGTGTAGTAAGATTGTGCAGTGATATTGTGTAGTAATATTGTGCAGTGATATTGTGTACGGTAGTGATATTATGTAGTGATATTTTTCAGAAATTTGGGTGATAGTTATAGTTTTTAATTGTGGTAGTTTAAAGTGATAATTTCAGTAAGATTGTTGTTAAATATGACCGAATTTAAGTTACAAAAAAGAAAAAGAAAATTTAATATGTCGCAAGGAAATGATGTGGATCAGTTAGCACAAACCTCTGTAGTAACTACAAATAATTCTATTGAACAGTATAGAGTTATGTTAGCACAAGCTAGTTCATTGGCAAATTCGCCGAAATTTTCTTTTGATGGGTTAACATCTAGCGGAAGGTTTATTCAGGAATTAAAAAGGTATTTTAAGTGAAGTGTATTAAATGAAGCCCCAAAGTTAGTAGTGACACAGAATACTTTGATAGGTAAAGCAAAATATTGGTGGGATGTGTTAGGTGAAGATTGTGTAACTAATATTTCGGAGTTTAAGAAAAGATTAAGCAGTCATTTCCAGACGACGAGGGTACAGTTCGGTTAGAAGCGGAACTGTACGGAAAACGGCAGACTGAATATGAATCGGTAACAAAAGTTTTGTTAAGAAAAGTAGAAATAGGAAGAAGATTAGAACTAGTTTCGGAAGTAGACATGAAAAAGTTGATTTATGATAGGTTGTTGCCTAGGTGTCAAGATATTTTTAAGGATCGGATGCCGGGAATAGTTCAGGATTTTTTCTTCAAAGCGAAAAATACGATGAAAGACACCCACCCACCCAAACCCTCGATATAAGAATCAGTATCGTAATCAAAATTACAGAAAGGCAGAATTTAAATAAACCAGTGTACAAAATTACAGACCTAAAAATCAAGGACATAATTATTTCAATGAAAGGGATAACTATCAGTTAAAACAGAGTACCCTGAAACGGAGCAACATACTCTATAACAAGAAAAAAATTCCAAACATATATATCAACACAGTACAGCTAATGAATGCAACGCTACCACGTATAGTGATTAAATTAGATGGAATTGCAGTAGAGGTACTAATAGACACGGGAAGTGAACGATCTTTCGTATCAGATGAATATTTTAGGGAAATGTGCCCGATACAAAGATTATACAAAGTAGAAGATGTAGAAGTGATTACAACTCAAGGTGATGCAGGTAACGTTATAGGATTATATCGCGGAGCGATTGACATTCAAAACGATAGGAACATAATGACACTATTAGTACTTAAGAAAATTACAATTCCCAGTGATCCTAGGAGTGGACTTTTTAAAGGAAGCAAATGTTGAACTAAATTTTAAATCAAAGTCAGTAAAGTTTGAAATGAAAAACTCAGAAACTGTGCAAGAAAAAGTAGAAATCCATTCGACAAAAACCGAGTTAACGAGGGACTAAAAAGCAGATTTACAAACTGGTGTTGATTTTGTAAAATTTAAAGTGATAAAGCCTGGAGTTGTGGCGGAAACAACTGAAAGTATTCGAAAAAGTGTTGAAATGCAAAGTAATGATCAAAATTTTAAATACACGCCTATGAGGGAATAAGATGCTGAAATTAAGAGTGTATCTCAAAATAATTTAGAACTTAAAAATCGGAATGAACGAAATAGGCTGATGGATGTTAAATCTGCAGTAGTGAATGAGAAAACGGAAATAAAAATGGGTTCAACGGAAAAAAATGCGATAGCCATTCAAAATGATCTAAAATTAGCCGAATTTTCAAATTGCGAAATGCAAGAAAGTTGCAGAAATCACATTAACGGAGGCAAATAGTAGAGTGAAAGATTTTGAAAGTGAATCAAAATATCAATGAAATATCTACTGATTTATCTAGTTTAAATTTTACAAAGAAAAGCAACGTTGAAAAGCTCATAAATTGTGACGATCTGAGTGAAGCTAGTTGTACATCGTCAGAAAGTGGGGATATTTCTAAAACATGTATATCTCGCCAGGAATCGAAGCAAAGTGTTTCTGATCAATCGGATCATGTTGCAATAAAGGAAAATAGGATAACAGTTCCAAATAGTGAAGATCCGGAAGAAATCAGAAAGGCACAAAAAGAATTTGAAACAAGTCAAAAACTCAAAGGATCGGAAACTATTCAGGAGGCGAAAAGTGGCACAAGTCAAAAAAGCAAAGTAGCGGGAACGAGTGCAACTACAATTCCAATAGTACTGGCAACGAAGGCAACTACAAATCCAAGAAAACAGAACATTCAAAACGGTAGTCCAGGTAAAAAGTGGCACAGGCAATGGAAAAAATGAACTTGGTCAGAAACAGCTGATCCGAATGAACAGAAAAAGAAAGGTAAATACGATTTTAGAAAGCGTAAGGCAGAGGAAGATATGACACCACCAGCGCAGAGAACAATGAATGTTTCAATGAAGTTCCAAATGAAAAAATACCAGAAAATATTACGAAAACGAAAGAAAATTATTTCAGAATCACACAGGAATAGAGAATGAAACCGGACGGAATCGATAAAGGACCAAGGAAACCACAGCAGAAACAGTTTTAGCCACAAAAAAACTATAATCTGCATCGATACACAGGGAGACCAAATAGCTGGATACAAGGTAGCAATGATTGGCGGCAGAAGAGAAGTGTCACTAGTGAGGACCGAAATCATCGATGAATAGAAAGGAACTAATATCCTCGATGGACAGAAAAGGACCAAAATGCTCGATGAACGCAAACGGATCGAAATCATCAATGGACGGAAATGGATCGACGATGCAGATGGACGGAAATGGAATGACAATGCAAATGGACAGAAATGGATTGACGAGGCAGATGTAAGAACACTGAGCCGAAATGGTAATATAATTTTTAAAAGTTCTATTTTTGGGGGAAAATAAAAATAAAAAGAGACTTTGAACTTCGACGTCCTGAGAACAACCAGAAGAAAGAAGAGGGATATAAAATGTATGTTATAAAATGTTTTAAAATTATTAAATGTATAAAATATTACTTTGTCATTGTTAAAATACTTAGAAATGTAGTAAATGTGGAATGGTGTTTTTTTTTATAAGAAAAGTAAGTAATGAAAAACGAGGCTCATGCAGACTGATGTAACTATAAAAATGTAAGTGGTGTTTTGAAAAGTAATAGAAATACATGTTTTTCTAAGAGTAAATATTATAAATTTTAAAAGTATTAACTGTTTCAGTAGAGAATAAAATGAAATTAAATAGTGTTATTTGAACAAGTAAAACGTCTAATTAAGTAAGATGTTTAAAAAAGTAACAATTTTTAAAACCTTAAGATTTCGATATATATTTCAAATATTGCAAATTGTGTATCTTAAAAGTGTATTACATGAAGACGTGTAAATTACTGAATTGAATATCGCGAGTTTTGCCAGTATGAACAACTGGAAGAAGAAAGGATTTGCCCCAGTTGTTCCTAGGGAGTTTGGCTGGCAAAATTTTGTGTAGGAAAATTTTTAGCGGTGTTCGTTTAAAGGACCCGCGTCCAAAAATGTTTCAGACTGGCCGGGGTGAGTGTGAGGATTCTATTATTCATGAATATTGTATGCTTATTTTACTTTTCATTATGCTAATTTATGTACAAAACTCCTCAACTCTGATTCCAAGAATCACGTACTCACGACTAGCCAGGACTATAAGAAAGGGTAGACGTTGGATAAGAGATTATTATGATTCGTATTCGTAGTCTAGGAGCATGAAACCGTGAGTCGTCGTCGTTCAGCTTCGGCTGCTGCCTTTCTACCGAGTTCGCGTGTGTATGGTTCGGTTCATTCGTGGAAGTTCGCATCGAAGTTATAGCCTCTACAAGTTGTGAGTAAATAGTATCTATGGTATAATAGTTTGATCATTATAGATTCAGTTCAGTAAGATGTTAAGGTTGAATTTCTGTATAGATTATTATGTCAGCGGGTTAAGATATGGTATTGCTAGTTTTATAAATAATTTGTATATAGATATTTGTATTTCATGTATTTTGAGTTATCGGCGAAGTTAGCTGGAATAAATTATGTTGTTAATGGCGTAATTCCTTCGTCGAACTCTAGTCATTAGAAGTTTAAGTTAAGAGTGAAGTAAATTACACTGGTGCATAAAAGAGGCATGATTTTGGGAAGTAGTAGAAAAGTACCTTAAGACACTTTACAATGACGCATGAACAGATTAACACGGTAGCGACTTTACAACCCATCCGCTGAATAATTATAAATTTTTTTATCCGAGGCATGTTTTAGATATTTTGGACAAATCTAGGGATTTCCCACCGCCGCTCGGAATGCCATTCTGAAGTTCCAGCCATTGAGGGCAGGCACTCCACGCACGGGAGGGAAGGAGCTTTTCTATCAAAACGAGATTGCTCCACGCATGGAGTCGCCAAATGACTGATGTTGCTCCCATCAAATGCAATTTTTACTGTTATTTATATGAATAGAAGATTTATTTTGCTATTTTTTTAGATAAATAAATTTAATTTATGTCTGGCAATTTTCACTGTATTTATACGAATACATTTTTTGTTTTGTTATTTTTTAGATTAAATTTCTTTTTTTTTTAGATTAGTAATTTCAATTTATCCCTGCTATAACTCACGGGTAACGTCCGGTACATTTTATAGATGTCTGTCTGTGCGAGCAGTCTGTAGCGCCAAATCTGAGCTTTATGCAGTGATAAAATTTGGTATACAGGTACTTTGCTACGTACACAGGTGCACCTTGACGTTATTATTTTTCTTTATTCCATTTTGAGTTCGTTTTTTAGTCATTTTATGTTTTAGACCGATATTTACATATATCGATTTCTTAGCTATCTAAAATATTATCACAGAGTTTCCATTTTGACACCATTGGGAAAATCGAAAATTTTTCGTTCAAATAAACTTTGAACAGAGTTCATACAATGAACAGACAAATTATAATGAATTTAAAAATAAAATATATACTTTTCGTGCTTTTGAAACTTCTCTAATTTTTTATTGCGATATACAAAATTTGACACGTCATCCAACGTTCATATTTTAACAGCAGCTCCTAAATATATCACAGACTTCTCCAGAAATAATTTCATAAACCGGTCCGATGATGAATTACAAATTTTTAACCTAGCAATGTCATTGATTTTTTGAATGAAACGAACATATCTTGGCTTCTACTGCTAAAACTGTTTTATCAATTGAAGCCATTTTCCACATGCAGTTGAATTATACTCCGACTATTCTATCACTGAAGCCACCCGGAGATGTGTCCAGCCAAGGCTAGGGCCGTTATCAGAGATGAATAGGGTCTCAATAGTCTTGAAGGAGGGAGCTCACCAAAACATACAATTATCATTTGCATTTATAAACCATAATAGAATGAATATGAATTCAATCCATTTAAATTATTAACAAATAATTGCATATTTATATTTGCAAGCCAAGAGCCGATAATTAATATCCATATAGCTATTATACATCAATATTAATATATAATAATTGCAATTTATTTTAATGTAAACATTAACTAGTAGTAAAGCTGTTAATAGTTCATAGCAAAATTCTGAAAGTTAATACAAGTTAATGCTTCATATTAACTCTTAACTACTTATCCGTTGATTTTGACTCTATAATGTATAACAGTGAACCCGCAATAATACAAAAGTGTCCTAAATACTATTGTCATAACTTTTAAATATTTTTAAATAAAATATGTAATTAAATTGATCATTAGTATAACCCCAGATTCAGCTAAATTAAAAAATCTTTAAAATGAAGTAATTTATAAAAAAAAATCTCAAAGAAAATTTTTATACAAAATTTTAATGACATTGTATATGAAAT
Organism: Amaurobius ferox; assembly: GCA_951213105.1. Lineage (NCBI taxonomy): Eukaryota > Metazoa > Arthropoda > Arachnida > Araneae > Amaurobiidae > Amaurobius > Amaurobius ferox. Next base: position 29,073,706 of record OX578141.1, on the reverse strand, counting down.
TTCATATCACTACTAAAAATTTAATATTTTTATTGGGGAGAGGGGGAGGGACTTAGTCCCCTCTAGCCACTGCCTGGCTACGGGGAATGCTGCCAATGCTTGACATGTATATTCTTTGGCTTGACTATATCCCGTATTCGGATCCATTTAGACCTTGGCTCAGCATAAGGGGATAGTCAGAACCATTTACCTACGCTCTTTCGTGTTTTCAAGAGCGTGTGTTGAATATAAAGTGAATTGGGATTCTCATAGTTTTTACTTTTACGGAGAGCGCGTGTAATTTTCGGATCGAAATATTTTAAATTGGGCTCAAATGTATTATTTAATTATTTATCTGTAGTGGACACTCATTTCGAACGTCGAGTAATTCCTTCTAGCATTTCATTACATTGTGGCTTTCATATAGTCAACTTATATCCGATTATGTTTTTAAATTACGTGATGAACAGAGAAAATAAATGTATTATTTTCGTTGTATTTATTAGATGATATTAGATAAATGAGTTAAAATACTTTTGATAAATCGACTTTAAATGTTTAGACGTGTATATTTGTGTTAATTAATACACAAATCGGATAAATCGAATTCAAATATTTGGATTAGGATGTTCGTGCTTTGTTAAAATGCAAACTCTGTAGAGATTAATGGCTAGACTAGGCATCCATAATCGTTTAAATTACTAACATAGTAAATAGAGTAATGAAATTCATTTGAAAAGATATTCTTCGTTTATTTATAGAAGGTAAATTTTAACTCCTTTTATGATGAGATAATTGTATTTGTTTCTACTAGATGGCGCTACATGCCAATGACTTTAGTCCCTCTGAGATAAATGTGTAAAATAAGTAAGTTTTCTGTAAAAAGCTTCCACCCCCCACCCATTCAGAGAAAGTTAAAATTTTTATGTATTTTGTTTAGTTGAAATGCAAGCTAAAAAAAAAAAATGCTTATGTTTTGTTGAGAGTTCAACAATTTTGTCAAGTGTTTAAATTCCTGCCATTCCTACTTAGAAGTTTTCTTTGATAGGCAGAAAGTAAAGAGCTTGAAGATTGAAATTTATAAAGAAAAATAATTACAATACAGTTTTGTTTGGGTATTTATAAAACAAATCGGTTGAATAAAGGGAAAAATATTTGAGATTTTAAAATACATAGATTAATAATATGTAAAATTTTTGTATGCTGTTATACTTTTATTTTCCCACACTTTTATTTTCTTATACTAAAGGCATGAGAGGGTAGTTGCAAGGGCCGTAGCTGAGTGAAATTCAAGAGTCTTGAAGAAGGGATTCACCAAAAACACAATTAATCATTAGCATTTATAAACCATTACTGTTATATATTTCAATCCATATAAATTATTAACAAATATAATTGCATATTTATATTAGTAAGCTAAGAGTGGATTATTGATATCCATATTGCTACTATACATCAACATTAATCATAATTTCAATTGACTTTAATGTAAGCATTAACTAGTAGTAAAGCTGTTAATTAATCGAAGAAAATTTCTGAAAATTAATACGTAATTATAAGTTGATGATTAATATTAACTCTTAACTACTTATCAGTTGATTTTGACTCTATAACGTATAAGAGGGAACCCTGCAATAATACAAAAGTATCCCAAATACTACTGTCATAATTTAAAATTTTTAAATAAAATATGTAAATTAACTGAACATCAGTATTCATCAGAACATCAGTATATAGTAAATTAACTGAACATCAGTATTAACAGAACATCAGTATATACATACAAATTCAGCTACATTAAAAAATCTTTCAAACGAAGTAATTTATAAACAAAATCTCATAAAGAAATTTTTTCTGTGAAATTTGGATGATATTTTGGTTGAAATTTTATATCTCTATTAAATTTAATATTTTTATCAGGGGGTTGAGTATACTTTTTCTTGGAGGGGAGGGGGATAGTCCCTTATGGCTCTTGCCTGACTACGACTCTGGTATTTGCTTCTACTGCTTCCGGTTAAAAACGTTATGTTTTATAAAATGCACGCTGAAGTTTGCAAACTTAATTTAGAGATAGATACTTGACTTGCATAATCTTATAAACTAATATGTCTGTCTCTTTCTGTATGTGTGTCTTCTGTAGCGGAAAATTTAAGCTTCGTATAGCTGCGAAATTCGGTACACGGTTAGTTGAACTTCCGGGACCACAGACTTAAACTAGTTTTATTTTTTTTAATTCGAATAAGTTTTTGATTCTATGTTGAAACTTCATTTTTACGATTTTCACACCAATCGGTTCCTTAGTGATCGAAGATATTATCACATAGTTTCCCTCTTTCCACTATAGGGCAGATCGAGGAAAGTTCTTTGAACGAATCTTTAGGACAATTCTTTTGTATTTACGTATTTATTTATTTTTAAATACATTGAGATATGCATGTTTTTAAAATTACAGAATTATAGGAGGGTATTCTCAAAACGTTTTATTAGAAAGCTAAGATATACATACATATTTATGCTAAAGGATTCCATTTTCGGATACAACGAAATAAAAACCAGATAAGCTAAAACATGTATTTGGTAGTCACTCCAGACAGTATCCATGGACCGGAGGTATGACTTCCAAATTTTTGGGAATACCCCCGTTACAGACGGGATCTGTGATTTTGAACTTTACTTTTGCAGTTTTGTGTAGTCCGAACTAAACTGCATATGAATTTGTGGAAGGACTGAAATAGTCAATTCTTATAGAAGTTCGCAAAATTGCTGTATATATCAAGTTTTCTTGCTGCCCATGCAGATAACGGGCTTTCCATGCTGATGAGCGCATATTAAGTGCGAAACTGGTCCATGCATGCTGTTATCTGTACTGGGAGTGTCTTCCAGATGCATGTTTTAGTTTATCTGATTTTTATTCCGTCGAATCAAAAAATAGAAGATTAGCACAATTCAATTCTTTGGCATAAACATGCATGCATATCTTCGCATTCTAATTAGAAAAAAGTCACTTGTGTAGTTTACCGAATTCCGTTGACGAACTTAAAATAATGCCACCATTTCAACACTATTTCTTTCTTTCGATCTGAAAGTAGTACATAGTTGCCAGAAGAACGTGATAAAACAAAATGCATACAAATAAATGAAATTAAATGTAATAATTCCAAAACAAAATTGACTCATTTCATCAATACAATCATGGCAACAAGCTTTAAAATTAAAAAAATTATTTGTTTACTTTTTCTTAGCTAGTAATTTAAAGACTTCTGTTTATTTTTCAGCAATTTAAGTTCAAAAAATCTTTTATTTATTCTTTATTGTTTTGAATTTCAAAAATAGTTTGTTTATTTTTAGATAATTTAAATAAAAATAAATCTTTGCTTATTTCTAGATCTTTTAAATTGTAAAAAACACTGTTTATTTACAATAATATAAAATTTAAAATGTTTTTGTTTACATTCAATAATTTACATTTGAAAAATATCTGTGTTTACGTCATTAATTAAAATTTTTTAAATCTTCTGTTTATTTTTCGATAATTTAAATAAAAAAAAATTCTTTAATTTTCTGTAATTTAAATTTTAAAACTTAGGTTTATTTTTCAATAGCTTAAATTTAAAAAGTTTTTGTTTATGATTATTTAAATTTGACAAACCTCTATTTACTTTCAATAATTTAAAATGTAAAACTTTTTAGATTTCATACCTTTTTACTTTCCTTATATACATAGTATAATGTATAAGGAAAGTATTGTGACGGGGTCGAAAATTCGAATTCGAGTTTTAGACGGTAGAGCACATTTCTAGCATCTTTAAACACGAAGCGAACATTTTTGAGGTGATGTGTATTGTGTGTGTGAAAGTGTGTATGTGTGTGTGAAAGTGTGTGTGTGTGAGAAAGTGTGTGTGTGTGAGAAAGTGTGTGTGTGTATGTGTCAGTGAGTTTGTGGAGACGATACCTCACGAACGAATGGAGCAATTTGAATGAAATTTTGTACAAAAATTACAATCCGTGAATACTAGAAGCCTATTGTTTTTAAACGCAATCGCATGTTCAGAACTCCCCTAAATTTTCTAGGGAAATTTCGAATAAAATCATTAAAATATCAAAACCTTTAATAAAGTTACGCAAATAGACATTTCTCATGTAATTTTTCCTTAGAAAACGATTGACATAAACTTTAGAACGCTAGCATGAACCGTTTTTGCACAGTTTTCAAATAAATTTATAAAAAAATCACATAAATTAGAAATAATTAATTATTGTGGAATATGTTTACTTTTCATATGCAATATAATTCGATAAATGTGGTGACATCATTATCGTGGATCTAGCTCGTTCCATTCATGATAAAAGATACTTTGTTTAATATTTTTGTATTTGAACGCCACTAGTCATTTATCTGCTTTAAGAATAACTTATTTTTTCGTTTACAACGCTTGACAAGCTTTTGGCGACGAATTTGACGGAATGTCCCCAACTTATCGACTTTTTTAAATGATGTCAAATTAACGAAAATGTCGCCAAATTTATAAAAATTACGCTAAATGAAGGAAAATGACGACTAATTGACGAAAATTTAATATCTTGGAAAGAATATAAGTATCTACTATAAGAATAACTTATTTTTCCGTTCGTAACTGTTGTGTTCATTTAAAAATGTAACAAGTTGAAGTTATTTGAATTTAATTAATTACATTGCCTTGTAACATGAAATACCGCGGTAAACCACCTCATTAATTGTTAGTGCGAGTCCTGGAATAAAATATTTATTAGAATAATACTACAATTAATTGCACCATAAACTGTCTCCGCTAAATCTTACTCAAAATCTGGTCTCACAGTAATGTTTGACAAAATTTTGGTGACGAATTTGTCGGAATATCTCCAACTTGCTGACTTTTTAAAAGTTACCAAATTGACGAAAATGTCATCTAATTGATAGAAATTCGCCAAATTAATGAAACCAACTCTAAATCAATGAAATGACAACTAATTGATGAAAGTTCAATATCTTGGAAAGAACACAAGAGTAGACTATAAGAACAACCCATTTCTCCGACCGTCCGTCCATCCGCAACGTTTGACGAGAAATTTAGAGGGACGTCGTCAACTTGGCGACTATTTTAAATGTTGCCAAAGTGACGAAAATGTCGACAAATTTGATAAAAAGACCATCAATTGGGAAGTAATGTTTCTCAAATTCTGATTTCCGTCATATAACTGTCATACATTCTAGTATTTAAGAAATGCTCTTCTCTCCGTATGTCTGTAATACTTAGTGATCCATTTTGGCGATTGGCGAATAATCTAGCAAAATATCGCCATCTTGGCGATATTTCACCCCAGATTGACGGAAATAGCGTCAAAATTGCAAAAATGACGCCAAACTAATGTAAATGATGCCTAATTGATGAATTAATCATTAAAATATTTTAATATATGGACTATATCGCTTATTGAGGATGCTATCAATATTGATAATTGTTTATTTAGTGTTGCTCGAAATATAAGTTAATTGGGTACTTTGAAATAGTTTTATATGTTATCCGGAAAATTGCCAAATATACAATTCAACAATAAAACATAGTACCTTGGATCTTGTACATTATTTTTTTACTGTAAAAAAAGTATATTCGTTGCATTATATAAGGAAAGTCATGTGCTGCCCACATCAGATTATTTATGAAGATAGAAACCTTCTTCCACTTGCCAATCATTTTTCCAATCGCATCTTACTCCTAAAAGAAAGCACAAAATTTCAAGGACGAAATTATGCGCTGTCTTGTTTAATACTAGGAAATGGATCTAGCGTAGTCCCCGACTTAAAACAGATTAAATAAATAACTTTTGAACGGACGTGATAATTAAAAAAGCGCTCGTTAATTAAATAAGCGGACACTATTTCTAAATACCTTATATAAGAGCCCGCTACTTACATAATACACCCTTCAGAAATGCCTGTTTTGAACAGACATCGTTCCCGCACTCAATTTTTTTCCATTCGCAACCAAGCCAATAATTGTATGGCGCATGCTGAAAATCCCCTGTGCTCCGCATTTAAAGTATGAGATAACAACAGCTTGCTCCGTCATCCGTACGTGAGAGCGGCCCGGAAAAGGGTTCCACTGTGTGCAAGGTTCATTCAAAATATGAGAGACATGACTCGATTAAAAACATTATAATTAATCAACTGATGGGTTTATGAAATTATTTTTTCTGGAGTAGTCTGTGATATATTTATGAGCTGCTGTTAAATTATGGACGTTGTAGGTGAGCAGAGCTGCCGACAGCAGAGAAGGAATGCATTTTATAGGGACCCAGAGGTCTTGGGGGCTCGGGTGTGCACGGCACTTTATGTAAAAGGGTAAATAATGTGTAAAATTGTAAGTAGTAGGGGGCTGCTCGCTAATTTACTGCATAGGGGCCCAAAACATTCTGTCGACGGCACTGTGTGTGCGTATGTGTTAAATATGGTTGACTGATTATACATTAAGTTCCTATAAAAGAAAAGTACCCCGATTGTATAAAAATTATTACCTATCGGAACTTTTACACGTTTTGAGCATCACTGAATATTAAGAGACCCTTTTGATGTGAATAACATCTATGTTTAGGGTATTTCTGGTTGAAATCAGAGCGTTAGAAAAAATGTACACTTTGGAGGCTTATAGGATCTACAAACTTAAGAGACATAAATGTAAAAAATTTTTACTTGCTTTGTCTGAAATATGTCACAGTTTATGAATATATTAAAATAATTTTAATATTTTGAGCATTTTTTCGAGAAAAACTAAAAGGCTTTGTCCAAGCTAGATTTTGCTTCACTTTGCTTACTTCAACTCAAAATAACTTTTAAATTATAAAAGAGAGATATAAGCGACAAAAATGTTCAGTAGAAATCCAGTTTCTTGATCAATAAATTGTTCTTACAAAGAAAGATCTTATAGTCTTTGAGGACTCGTCTTGACAAGTTCAAGTTGTTGTTGAGACCGAGACCGTCTGACCTACCAGAAAGGTGTAAGGTAACTATTTGGACGGCCGAAAAGAGCCACCCAATTTAGACCAGAAACCCAGTGGGGGAGGGCCTCCACAGGGACCGTACCCCAACCTCTCGGAAGGACTTACGGACCCACATGTTTAACGTGATCGATGTTTAACGTGATCGATGTTTAACGTGATCGATAACATGGCAGCAGTTTTGGCAGAGGAGGGAATCGAACCTGGGCCTACCGAGTGCAATTATCGTTCGCTAACCACTGGGCTACCGCGCCTCTTGACAAGCTCAAGTAGAAATTTTCTGTTTTTCAAGTTTGTAATGCTTATATCTCGAAAACTGAAAAGCTAGTTATGAACTATAAGAAGTAATGTGTAGCCCTTTGAATGTATGTACTACAAGGGCATATAATTTGATTTTAGATCAGGTTCTTAGTTCATTAAATATAGTGGTTATATTTTCGACATTCTAATATTTTGAATTGTTTTGACAAGATGGTTATAATTTTAGCATTTTAATATTTTGAACTGTTTTGAAGAAGTCTAAGAAAGACGACCTAGAAAAAAACAGAAAAAAGGAAAACCCAAACTACCCTGTTAGGATAGAGAGACTGAGCAACTGCAAGAAGCACGAATACGTCTGTCATCATGTATTAGACTTATTTAGAGAGATTTTTCTTTTCAGAATTATTCCGACACTAGTTTTAGCTAAATTCCACATTTTTATATAATGCATAGAAAGAGAGCATTTAAAATCTTGTTCTCTGGGGTCCCACTACTTGTCCAGAATTATGGTACTTCTACACATTTTGCATAGTAATATTAATGAAACATCAAAAGCTGCAACGAAACAACTTGCTTCTTCCATCACCAATTTACTAAAATTAACTCTCAATATCTATATTATTCATAAATACTTCTCAATATGGATATTGACAAAGAAACGAATCGCTAGTTTCTCAAGTTTCTTTAAAGAACGCAGAAGGAACGTGAACTAGACTTTTAGGAACGTCATACCTTTTTATTTTCTGGAACATGATAAAAACGTGAACGTAACTTGGAGGAACGTTGATTTGAGCGCGCTTCTTTTACACAAACGGAATTTCGAGCGCCAACGCGTTAATTTTTTTAGTCCGGATTTTGATTTTGTATACAACCTAATTTTAAAGGGACGGACACAATACTGATTAAAAAAGAAAGAAAGAAGAGCAAAAGGGTCATCAATACAACCAGTACAAAAGACAAACTGGATAATTAAAAAAATAATGCATATAGATGGTCACTGAGAATAGGACTGAGTGGATAACCCATAGCCAAGCCGTCAGATATACAGTAGAATTTATTATGAAGGACAAAATAATTTTGCTGATAAGATGAACAAGTTCATCAATTTCAAATTCAAAGAAAAGAATCCATACAATATTTTCCTGAGAAACGACAATGCACCCTCAACAGGGACATTTGTAAATAAAGCTTTTAAAAAAGACCATAGTCACACTACGAGAGTTTAAATTACGAATTTTCTTTACAAATTGGGTAGAATTTTGGCAGGTATGAATATCATTACAAAATAAAGGAGAGAACCTAGAAATTAAATGTTTGTCAAATTTTTAAGAAGCAGTACAAAGATTAGTTTATATTGACACTGGTCAAGTATTGGTACTGCTTCCTAAAATTAGCCAAATATTTTTTATTTCTATGGATGATATAGGAGGAGGAGGAGGAGGAGGAGGAGGCGGTGCTGGACCGCTGCACCGTGTGTGGCCGCAGAATTCCCTATTATTCCCTACTGGTGTGCAATAGTTTTAAGTTATACCGATATGACGATACTAGCTATTTCGAAATGGCTAGCTGTACAATGAACATTGAATGTCTCAAGGATATCTCATTATGTCCAGCAGACATATATATTTAAATATACATGTACGATCTCACTATACACTAAACATAAAGGAAAATTATATGAAGAGCAGAGAACTTGCTCTTATGATAATGTATTTTTGTGTGGATGATGATTTTTTTTATAACACTCTTCCAATACATGAACCTGAAAATGCCTCATATATATCAAAGAGCAAAATTCTCATCATATTGTGGCTGACGTTCAATCAAAATGACGCCAAGTTGATTCTTAGATTTTCAAAAACATTTTAAAAATGCCTCTTAACTTTTAATTGCGATTTTTTTTTATTTTGCAAGGTAAAATTATAAAACATTTTGGTATATTAAAAAGATTTCGAACGATTTGTGTGCACGAATGTTTAACCTGTACCAGCGGTTGTCAATCGGTGGTACCCGTACCACTGATTATGATAGATGATAGGCGAGATTAGGAATGGCGGTGCGTGGAGAATTTGTAGAATATACAGTACAAAAATATTATCCTATTCAGAAAAAGAGCAACGTATTTATATTCCATACGACAGAAATTTAATAGATGATTTTAAAAACAGATTTTAGGCAACATCTGGATTACACAAAAGAAATATGTTAGACATTTTAAAAAGAGGAATTATATATATTTTTAATGCCATTTTCTTCGACTTACTTTTGTAAAGCAGAACATTCTTCAATGATGTATATGTATAAAACAAATGTAGAACAAAACAGGATTTGGAGCCAGATTTACGTTTTAAATTAAGTAAAATAGAACTAGATATAAAGAAACTAATTACTGTCAAACAAACGCAGGTATCATATTAAATATTTTTCTTAATAATATTGTCAATCAATAATCGTATTGTTTGTTAATCATATTGTTAATTATACTTGCTAATATTTATTAATTTTTATTAACACTTTACAACAAAGTTGAAAAGTGTTTATGACTTTGTTCATTCTGTCTGTCTGTCTGTCTGTCTGTCTGTCTGTCTGTCTGTCTGTCCGTTAGCACGATAACTGCCGTAAAAATGAGTTTATCAAAATGAAATTTTAGTATGTTGTTCAGACGGTCTGTAGGACCTATGGGAATATAAATAAATAATATCACCCAATTAGTTTTTTATTGAACCCGGGTTGAAAAAATGAAATACATTGAACCCTATGGGACCTAATTTTTCAAACATTTTTTAAGTAAATTTAAAATTCACGAATTGCTTCGAAATTTTTAGGAAATATTCACATTATCTCATAGAATATATAAAAAAAAATTCAGTAAAATATGTTAAGTAGTTTTTTAATTAAAAAAATTATTTAATATACTGAAAAAAACAAATTCAATTAAATTCTGACTTTGGGATATCTTCCAGAAAGAAAAGAGAGAGATGTTATATAATAAATATCTCTCCATTTGTTTAAACGTTTTGCATATGGGAGTGGCTTCATATTTTAAGATAAATTTGGTAGATAACAATTTTTCATTTTTTTTAAATTTTATATAACTCTTCATGATAAATTTAATTGATGCCATTTTAAATGCACTTTCCTACGTCCTAGAAAGTTAAAATTTGGTACACAGCTTAAATTTGTTGAACATTTTATTCGACAAAAATTTGATGGATCTTTAAATATAGATTATACATTTTTTTCGAAATGGCCTGAAAATAATCCCCGTTCACTTCTATAAATCATTGGTGTAATATTGTTAAAAATTCTGATGTGGACAGCACATGTCTTTCCCTGCAGACTCATATTCGTTCTCTTTATTTATTCAATGATAATTTGAGTTTATCTGCACAACATAAGTATTTTAAATGACATTGAATTTACACGTTAAACTTAAATTTGGTTCTCATTTGATAGCTGGACTTATTGTCAAAGGTGGCGTAGCGAAAACGCGAAAAAACTAGAATATCTCAAGAACGGCTAGTCCTAGAGTAATGGGGTTATTCTTTTTGTTGTCAAAAATCACATATAAAATAGGAATTTAATTGATATAATTGAGCACACGTAGTCTTTTATTTTTATATATAACGATTTTTGCTGGCCATTTCGCAAAAATAGCCCGTTCCTTTTTCCCGAATCGTAGTAGAATAACCTACAAATGATTTATATACAAAATTTTGTTAAATTTGGTATATAAATCACTTGTAGGTTATTGAAATTTTATACTCCAAATTTTGTTACATTTGGTTCATTAGTTTTTAGCTAGAGTGGATAAAGGCAATTTCTGCGGCCATTTCGCAAAAAAGGCAGATTCTTTTACTACGAATCGTACTATAATCTAATGAACATCAGGATTTCCCACAAAAAGCATACCTACCAAATTGTATGAAATTCGGTCCATTAGTTTTTCAATTAGAGTGGATGTAATATCCACACAGACACACAGAAACATACACAGATTTCACCCTTACACACACAGACGTCTTCCTAAAAGTAGTTTTTTCGTGTTCTAGAAGTCCCAAAACGTGTAGATACTTTGAAAATTCGAGTTCCGATCTTCGGCACGATTCCAATACTTTGAGTACATACACATACACATATATATTATCTGTGTATTATCTGTGTATCTAAATTCCGTGCCTATGCAATTACAATAGTTGTGATTTTAAATGATCCCTAAACTTTTATTATTTCTTCAAGGAAGCCTAATTTTAACATATGCAGAATGCAAATATCTCAAGCGATTGTAAGATGAATTACATAAGAATTGCTGAATTTTTTTCACACAAAATTATTTAGCTCTGGAGTCTGGAATACAAGTTATATGAATGAAATATTCATTGATTTTGCATAAAGAATCAGATGATTTATATTTCGATACAGTTTTAAATATTTAAGTATAATAAATTACTGTAGTACTGTGATAATGTAAAAGATATTACCACTGAATGAATCACATTTTAGAAATTTTTAAATGAAATTACATTTCAGTTGGAAAGTGTTTCATAATCAATGCTTATGCATGATTGATCTTTCTTGTTAAATATCTTCTTAGAAACAAAATAAAAATATGCGAAAAAAACATTAAATGTACAGTCTTGACTTCTTATTTGTATATAAGACATATTTTTGTTGGTTTTAAATTTTGATTGCGGTGATAAGGATGCATCATTAAAAGATCTTCTAACCTATATATAAATACTGTAACTGTTTCAGAATAAATAGAAATAATCATCATACAAAATTTACAATTTCAAGTAGGTAAATTTATAGGATCCTACCGAGGAACGATTGAAATTCAAAACGAAAAGATGATAATGCCACTATTAGTACTTAGAAAATTACAATTTCCAGTGATCCTAGGAGTGGATTTTTTAAAAAAAGCAAAGGCTGAATTAAGTTTTAAATCGAAGTTAGTAAAGTTTGAAAGGAAAAACTCAAAAACTGGGCAAGAAAAAGTAGAAATCGAGTTCACTAAAGCAGATTTACAAACTGGTGTTGATTTTGTAAATTCTAAAGTGATAAAGCTTGGAGTTGTGGCGGAAATAACTGAAAGTAAACGAAAAAGTGTTGAAATACAGAGTAATAATCAAAAATTTAAATGCACGCCAATGAGGGAATTAGATGTTGAAATTAAGAGTGTCAGAACTTAAAAATCGGAATGAACGAAGTAGGATGATGGCAGTTAAACCTTCAGTAGTGAATGAGAAAACTGAAATTAGAATTGGTTCAATGGAAGAATATGCGATAGGCATTCAAAATGATCTAAAATGTTGCCGAAGTTTCAAATTCCGAAGTGCCAGAAAGTGGAAATAAGGAAGTTACAGAAAGCACATTGACGGAGGTAAACAGTACAGTGAAAGATTTTGAACGTGAGTCAGTGGTTCAAAATAGCAAGGAAGTATCTACTGATTTATCTAGTTTAAAGTTTCCTAAGAAAAGCAACGTTGAAAAGTTCATAAATTGTGATGAGCTGAGTGAAGCTAATTGTACATCGTCAGAAAGAAGTGATAATTCTGAAACATGTATATCTCGTCGGAATCGAAGCAAAGTGTCTCTGATCAATCGGATCATGTTGCAGAAAAGGAAAATAGGGTAACAGTTCTAAATAGGGAACATCCGGAAGAAATCAAAAAGACACAAAAACTCGGATCAGAAACTAATCAGAAATCGAAATTTGAACAAGTCAAAAAAGCAAAGTAGCGGGAACAAGTTCAACTACAATTTCAATAGTAGCGGGAACGAATGCAACTATAAATCCAAGAAAACGGAACATTCAAAACTGTGGTCCAGGTAAAAAGTGGCACAGGCAATGGAAAATACGAACTTGGTCAGAAACAAGTGATCCAAATGCACAACAGAAAAGGAAAAGCAAATATGATTTCAGAAAGCATAAGGCAGAGGAAAATATGGCACCACCACCACGCAGAACATTGCACGCTTCAATCAAATGGCAAATGAAGAAATACCAGAAAAGGTTACGGAAACGAGAGAAAATTATTTTGGAATTAGCACAGGAACACAGAAGGAAACCGGACGGAATTGAGAAAGGGACCAAACTTGTCGTTGGACACAAATGGATCGGCATCATCGATGGATAGAAAGGAACCAATATCCTCGAAGGACCAAAAGGCTCGATGGACGCAAACGGTTCGAAATCATGGATAGACGAAAAGGAATCGACGAGGCAGCTGAACATGAATCGACGAGGTAACTTTTTAAAAGTTCCATTTTGGAGGAAAAAGAAAGAGACTTTTGAACTTTGTCGTCCTTAGAACGACCAGAAGAAAGAAGAGGGAAATAAACTGGATGTTATAAAATGTTCTAAAATTGTTAGGTGTATAAAATGTTATTTTGTCATTATTAACATAATTGTAAATGTAGAATGTTTTTTTAAGACAAATAATTATTGAAGAAGACAAGATTCAGGTAAATTGATGTAACTTTAAAAATGTAAGCTGTGTTTTGAAAATTAATAGAAATACATGTTGTTTTTTCAAGATAAAGATTATAAATTTAAAGTATTATTAAATGTTTCAGTAGAAAATGAAAGTAAATAATGTTAATTGGATAAGTAATATGTCTAAGTAAGTAATGTGTTTAATTAAGTAACAATCTTTATGTATATTTCAAATATTGCAATTTTGTGCATCTTAAGTGTATCATAATAAAATGTACATTACTGAACTGAATATCGCGAGTTTTGCCAGTATGAACATCTGGATGAAGAATGGATTTGCCCCAGTTGTTCCTAGGGAGTTTGGCTGGCGAAATGCTTTGTGTAGGAACATTTTTAGCGGGGTCCGTTTAAAGGACCAGTGTCCAAACATTTTTTAGACTGGCCGGGGTGAGTGTGAGTATTCTATTAATGATTATTGTATGATAATTTTATTTTTCATTATGCAAATTTATGTACGAAACGCCTCAACTCTGTTCGAGAATCACGTACTCACGACTGGCCAGGACTATGAAAAAGGCAAACGTTAGGCAGAAGATATTTATATTAGGATATGCGAATTGGAATTCGATAAGAATATAATCGTGAGTCGTCGTGCAGCTTAGGCTGGTATTGTGATAGGAGAGTGCGGTGTGTGTGTGTGGGTGTGTATGTGTGATCCTGTTCAATGAATGAAAGTACGCAGTGAAGTCTTGCAGTGAAGTCTTGAAGTATATTGTGAGTATAGATATCTATGGTTTAATAGTCGATTAGCATTGCTAATTCAGTTCAGTAACGAAATGTTAAGGTTCAGTTAAGGTATAGATATGATAGTGCTAGTTTGTAAATATTCTGTGTATGTAATTGTATTTTGAGTTGTCAGCGAAGGTAGCTGGAATAAAATAGGTGTTTGTTAATGTTGTAGATCATTAATGGAACTCTAGTCAGCAGATTTAAGATTGAAGCGAGTACACTGGTGAAGCAAAGGCATGATTTTAGGAATGGATACGTAGAGACAACTTTACACATTTTCTGATATTTGGAAACCAAAGTTTATGTCCATGTCGCATTTGTTATTTCTTGCACCTGTGGATTAAGATATGAATTTTTATCAATCAGTCAGTCATAACCAATTGCATGTATACAGACATACAGGATACAATGATTGATATTTATTGAAAATTGGTATTTAAATCTGTCAAAGATGGAGAGTGGGTTTGATCTCTTAATTTTCAAAAAATGTTTTCTTACATTTTCTGTTATTTGGAAACCAAAGTTTATGTCCATGTCGCAACTGTGGATTAGGATATGAACTTTTATCACTCAGTCAGTCACTATCAATTGCATGTGTACAGACATACGGGATACTGTAATTGATATTTATTGAAAATTAGTATTGAAGTCTGTCAAAGATGTAGAAATTAACACCCTAAAAATTCAAGTTGCTACTTTTTTCTCAAACAATGTGTGGTGCTTAGCGATGGAAATAGTTGTTTCAATTGAAATTTGGCCCACTTAGATTCTTCCCCGTGGTCGAGCATGATATTT
The DNA here is from genome assembly GCA_951213105.1 of Amaurobius ferox. Classification (NCBI taxonomy): domain Eukaryota; kingdom Metazoa; phylum Arthropoda; class Arachnida; order Araneae; family Amaurobiidae; genus Amaurobius; species Amaurobius ferox. The sequence continues at coordinate 29,058,429 of OX578141.1, read as the reverse complement.
TCATGTCCTCAGTGAGAGGCTTCGGGAGAGTTTTAAGAGACTTTACGCCCTCTCCCCCATTTTCTCCATTGGAGAAAAATTGAAAATCTATCTCGATTAGACTCGATCAAGCAGTCGATACTATAAGTGTGCAAAGATTCCCTTTTCTAAGACACAGAAAGCCTGCTAGAGGGCTGGAAAAACTTTGTAATGGATTTCATAATCTGTGCCCCAGTGGGGAAGGGATATGAAAAATACTACGTTAGGTTCTGTTCGATGATCGATATTATAAGTGTGGAGAGATTCAGTCTTCTAGGTTAACAGGGGGTGTCTGAATGGACTTAAAATAATTTCGAGAAACCTCTCATTTCCTTCATCCCTGGGTGGTAAATCGAAAATCCGGTAACGTTAAGTACTGTCTGATGATCGTACAATAGGTGTGCAAAGATTTAGCCTTCTAGGTTACCGGGGGGGGGGGCTTCTGGATGTTCAGAAAATATTTTTCGAAACCCCCTATTTTCTCGGCCACTGAGGGAGTAAATCTAAAATTCTGCTGCGTTTGGTTCTCGTACGGATAGGGATTCATGTTAGAGCCCCAGGCGCGTTTGGTTCTGTACCGTAGTCGATTCTATGTATGCAAAGATTCAATCTTCTAGGTCATTAGGGGACTTCTAGATGGCCTGGAAACACAAAAACACGGTAAACACGTTAGAAAATTATATATAGTGATTTTTCAGCTGAAATGAAAATGCAAGTGATACCAAATATAAGTTAAATTGACTTCCACGTTTAAAATAAAGTTTTAATTACTATATATCGTATATATCGTATATTAGAAACCAAAGGCTCTAATTTTATTAAGTGAATTTTAATTGTTACAAAAGACGTATTAAATGATGACAAAATTCATTTCTAACATGACCAAGGACTCTGATTGAAAGAGTTATCAGAACCAATGAGCCATATTTCGCATGCAGAACGTTTACTTCTTTCTAAATGAATTAGACTTCTTACGCAAAAATTTTTGGAATTTTTGAAAAGTCATCTTTTCTTAATTCCTCTGTGAAAGTCTCTGTTCATGTAGATTTTGGTATTTATATCACTTGTCGGACAGGCTTTGAATTTCTATCAGTCAGTGTATCAGTAAATCGCTTTCAGTTGTACGTATAGAGATGCCGTCTTCCTCTGTATCTGCAGATTCTATTTAAATTTGTTTTTTATATGAGTTTTACTTGCTATTACTTTAATTTTTAATTTTTTCTTAATCCAACTATGATAAGCTGATAGAAAAATATTTGTTCTTTAAACATGTTATTTATCTTGAACATGCTATTTATGTTGACATTTTCTTAACATTGTGTCAAGTTCAAGTATGTGTCATTAAGGTTCAGTTACTTATTTCGGATGTTTGGTGCTGGTTTTGAGTACCATTTACATCTTTGTGTTTATTCGATATTTACTTTGTGTCCTTTACTTTTTAGAATTTTTGGAACTCAAATAATTAATAAACATAAAAAGGGAATAATTATTACGAAGCTTTATACTTTTCCAGCACTTTAGCATCGTATGAAAGTATCGTATCGCATTTTACGGACAATTACGGCATTTCCTTTTATGAGTTTAATAAGTATTATATGCACAGGTATTGGTCTGGACTGAACAGCTATTAAGTTTTACATGTGACAACTTCAAATTACTTTGAAAGCGAGTAAAGTTATATATTTTATGAAAATAAGAATTATTTAATTATTTAAAGTTTTATATAATTTCATTTTATTCGAACAGTATGAGCACGGAAAACACAACCGACTTGGGACTAAAATCAGTAGTTTGAAAATGTGAACTCTGTTGGGTCGTTAAAGTGGTAAAAGCTTTAAAAGCTTTAAAAGCAGGTAATGCATGAAGCTGTCCGGAATAATATAACATAATGACTAAGATAGCCGGAACTTAAGCCCCTGAAAGGCTTTTACATTAATATTAGCCATTGTCAAGGTTTACGAGTAGGTTTAAATGTACGATGGGTCGAGGCTTCGATTTATCAAAAAGGTGGAATATAGATGGCGCTGTCTCCTGTAGTGGGATTCAAAATGTATGGTTGATGGCAAGGGTTTAATGTTTCTAAGTTGGGGGAAGTTTCGCATGGTAATTAGGATTAGCTGGCCTGCAGGGAAAAATACGATTAGCTTTTCTAAAAGTCGATAGGACTGATGCAACTTAGGGGCAAATTTTTAGGATTATTAAGTGAGGATGGTAATACAAAATCAATAGCACCGTATTTTCAAGTACGGTGATGAAAACATCATAATGAGAATAACAATCAATGTTAATTTCATTTCGAAAATGAAGTTGTGTTAAACAAACTTTGTACATGATAGAAATTATTTTCGCATTATGGAGGACGTCGATGTCAATGATTTTAACTTCATTTATACAGATGTAATTGATTTTGAAAGGTTACTATTTAGCTAGTTATTTTTCAGCTGAACGTGTACAGTTTAAACCTAATATTTTACATTGAATTTGTTGTTATCATTTTATGTTTACGTATATAACGTGATATTGAGAGAGACGAAGTTCATAGTTTAAATAATTCCGCTTAAGTTAAGCATATGGTTGCAATTGCACTTATTCAGAAAATTAAGATTATTATTTATAATGATTTCACTGGTACTCGGTGATTTTTGGACAATTTATAACTCATTTTGTACGGTAAGTACGTTTTCTTATTGTAAAATATATTTGGATCGCTTTTTAACGTGTTTTAAATCACTTCTGATCGAAGTAACTGCATATATTATAAATTTTCTGCGTTTAAATACTGTCTTTATAAAATGTGACAGCAAATATTCTACAATAGCTCAAATTGGAGCGAGTTTTTTCTGGAGAATTCGAACAGATGACGCATTCAAAATTTGGTCCGCTTGATAGAAAGGCAATTTTTTACCCTAAAAATTACGTTAATATATTACGAATAAATATCGAAAAATTGTACATATATATTAAAAAATTTATTTTTATTTCGATACCTGATATTACATTTAATATTTCTTAGAAACAATGGTTAAAACGAAATTTGTGTTTATTAAAATGTTAATTCCCTGACTGTAGTTCTCAACTTAGTATAGATGTATAGAGTATTACAAAAAAAAAAGAGCTTAAATGAGAGAAAGATATGGAGTTTTTTTTTACTCACTGGACAGGTTTTAAGGAAGGTCGCTGCAACCGTTTGTTCTACCTCCCATGATCTATTTCGTCATACTTCTGGATTTTTTACCCTAAAAATTACGTTAATATATTACGAATAAATATCGAAAAATTGTACATATATATTAAAAAATTTATTTTTATTTCGATACCTGATATTACATTTAATATTTCTTAAAAACAATGGTTAAAACGAAATTTGTGTTTATTAAAATGTTAATTCCCTGACTGTAGTTCTCAACTTAGTATAGATGTATAGAGTATTAAAAAAAAGCTTAAATGAGAGAAAGATATGGAGTTTTTTTTACTCACTGGACAGGTTTTAAGGAAGGTCACTGCAACCGTTTGTTCTACCTCCCATGATCTATTTCGTCATACTTCTTCTGGATACTTCTCAACTTTTTCATTCAGTTACGGCTGCTCGCACTCACACATGTACGATGGGTTCCCACCTCATGGATCATGGTAATACTTGATATCCTATTTTTTCTTTTTTTCAATTATTCCTCTTTTAATGCTTGTAGTCCGTACTTTGGCATTTATAATAACTTACTATTGCCAAATCTGAACCAAGCATATGTTTGGGTTAATTAGAGTTAGATGCTTAGACCTGAAGAAGAGTCTAGTCTAATTAATCTTCAAAATTAAGCCAGTGCTGTATATTTCTTTTTTCGGCATTATAGTCGTGGTTTAACTGCATTGGTGATTTTAATATTTCGTAATTACTTGAATTGGTTATTATTTCTTCTATTATATAATTGGTGTATATATATATATATATATATATTATCACAACTATCAGGAATCTTGCTCCCTATTACGACCCCCTTTGAAACTTTTTGTAACATGCTTGCAAATATTTTACTATGTAGATCTTCTTTTGTATTATTAAATTAGAAAATATACAAAGCGTTGTCCGGGATTTAAAATGAGCGGCCGTGGCGTAGCCGTGTGTGCGCACATGCAATAGCTTTTATTTTATTTTTGTTACAAGCGACCGTATTATTAAAACGTTCTTTGCTTTTTGGAAATTCGTTGTGAGTTCCGGTATAGTTTTTATTAGACGTTTGCATTTGAATTCCCTTGCAACGCCGGGTACATTTTTAGAGATATACTCGATGTTGGCAGGAATTTAAGATGCAAACCTCTGATTAAAATCACACTGGAACTTATATTGAAATCTTGAAAATCAAAGAGCGCTTTAACAATACGCCAGCTGATGAAAGTAATAAAAAACTTCTTTGATAGTATTAAGATGGAAACTTTGCGATAATATCTTATATTTTTGCGAGATTACGTCAATATAATAAAATTATATATTTTTTTTAAATTTGTTTATCAATGGTATGAATTCCGCTTAAAGTTTGTTTGAAAGAGAATTTTTCGATTCTTTCGATGGTGTTAAGAGGGAAACGATGCGATAATATTTTTGGTCGCTAAGGAGTCGATTTGTATGGAAATCGGTCGAAACCGTACCATAAATATAAATTAATTGAAAAAACTTATTCGAATTTAAAAAAAATTTCGCCCAGGCGCATTGTCCTGGGTCCTGAACTGAATTACCTCTGTACTGAATTTCATGGCCGTTCGATTTTTCGTTACAGATGACACAGACAGACAAACAGATGAACTGACAGGTATGTTTTATTATTATAGATAGAAGTTAGATTATGTCGTCAACACACGAAAAGTATATATTCTTTAAAAAATCATGAAAATTCATCTATAACAGTATGAATTCCGAAGTATGAATTCTAGTTATGTATGAATTCCAGTTATGTATGAATTCTAGTTATGTGTGAATTCCAGTTACGTATGAATTCCAGTTACGTATGAATTCCAGTTTATTTGAAACATAATTTTCCGATCTTTCTGATGGTGTTAAAATAGAAACTGTGCTATAATATTTTTAGTCATCGAAGAAATGGTTTATGGGAAAATCGGCCGAAATCAGGCTAAGATATAAAATAATTTAAATACTAATTTGAATTTTAAAGAAATCTCGCCGAAGCGCATTGTCTTGGATTCTGAAATACCTCTGTACCAAATTTTATGGCCGTATGACTTAGTTTCCCTTTTTCGATTATTTTGGGTCTGCGATTCGGACCGGTACGTAGTTTCTTGAAATATCTACGAGAGCCGCAGCCACCAGAATGATATTTCCTTTATACTCACGAAATGGAAAATCTGTTATTGCCATTCCACATGTTCATGTTCTTGGGCCTTCCAGGATTCCTCTCACCAAACCTTCGCTATGTGCGGACAAAGAAATAAATATCTTCTGCAGTAACTATGTTACACTCTAGATGCCTGCCCTTTCTGTTTCAAACAATGGAATCTCTTCGGTTATTGTCCACAATTCGCTGTTTTTGAAGACTAGGTCGAATCCGTGTTTTCTTATATAATATTCTAACACTCTAAGAATGTATGGGTCATAAATGTCCACAACATAAGCATCATGATGATAAAGGTTCACTCCGGCAGGAATAGTAATTTTCATTTTTCCAAACACATTCACTCTTTCGCCAGTAAGTGTGCGCAGAGAGATAGATGGATGGTGCTGTATAAAAAAGTTGATGAGCTACTTCACTTTTAACGATGGTCCCATTTGCACCCTTTATCTCTCATGACTTCAGGAATGGGTAAATCAGATTCCCCCATAACCAATAAAAGTAACATTACTATGACATATCCTCTTCCTCTCGTGGGTGTGTTCTCAGGATACAAAAATGAGTCCGAATTTCTGGATAACTTACATTTTTGTATCTAAAAGTACCATTAAGCTTGAACAGGAGTAATACACGTTTAAAAACACTATAGTTATTTCACAAGATCACACAACAGCAGTTAGATACAATAAAACAGCAATTACATACTCAGCTAAATCACAAAATAGAGGAAATTGTTCTCAAAGCGCTGACGTATTTCACAATTCAATTTGACTCGGATTGTGTCAATTCTGCCCAACTGAACGATTACCTCGTTATATACTCTCCATAGAAATCTCTAGAAAGTGCTCATAAAATGGAAAGTTCTAGAGGTAATGAGAAAATTCCAATGTCTACGAAAACTCCTTAAAAGTCTCAGCTGACGATATTTCAGCAAATCTGGAGCCAGTGCTACGAAAATGTCGCCAATTTCTGGCAACCTTTTCCCTCACATAATGGTTGCTTGTAAAATTGCTTTCTCCTTGTGAGTAAGCAAAATGACATGAAGCATTGAACATATTCGTAACAATATGTTTTTACATGTTTTACAAGCAGAAATAATATGTGAAAACAAAATAAAATATGTTTAGTAAATACTTCGCCAGTCATTTCTTAAATGTAAGGTCAATTTTTCTATTCATCAAACTTGCGAATTTATCGATGATTTCGTTAAAAAATGGTTGTTAATTTATTAACTCGTTTAGTAATTCCTTTTCAATTGAAATTTTTGACAAATTTGTAATTCTATCCTCATTGTGTTATGCAGGTAGGTTTTGATTATTTTTAAACAAGAAAAACTTCGTTCTATACAAACATTAGTGGATAGAAAAGTCACTATTGTACAAAACAGTTTATAAGCTTCTTTAAAGATGTTTCTGCTGACAGTGAACTTTCCCACGAAAATTTGTGATTCCGTATCTCTGTACTGTTCATGTCTATAAATAAGTAGCAATTCATTTTTCAGTCTTTGCAACTCAGTAATTAGGTTAGAACACTTTTAAACTACTTAATGCTTATGTAGGAAATTTATTGGAATACGCTACAAATTTTGAAGTATTCATTAGTGTAAAAAAATGAAGCTTTTCTCATGTCTTAAAAACGTGTGGTAATTTATAGTGAAATAGTATCTAAAATTTCATAAAACAAAATTTTATAATTTTTAAAAGTTTGAACTTGGGTATGTGTATAACTGTTTTTTGACACTCAGGGTATTCAGTTGGTACAGTAAGCAAAACAATTTCTTGTGAAAAACACTTCAACGATGGAAAATACTTGAATCAGTAGCTGATTGCACAGTTAGTCCAGCAAATACAGTGGAACGGTTACAGTGTTTCTTTCGGTTTTGGGTTTGCCTGGCAAAGTCAGAAATTCGCTGGATGTTGTCCCAAGCAATTGTAGCATACTTTGGGCGTTTCCCTTGACACACTGCAATCTATGCATTCTACATTAAGTAAATGCTAATTATCCAGCATTTATCAAATACTTTGAAGTTAGATGAGCTGCCTAATTTATATCAACTAGTGAGTAATAATTTGAAAATTATTCATTAATATAACAAGAAACACTAAACATTTACTCATGTCACCCATCAGTAAATACACGAAATTTTCAATTTATGTTCTCAAATTTTATTACTTTATATTAAAAATAAGTGAGTGCCATTTTATAACACATTTAAACAATTTAATAACATGCGAAACAATTACAAAAATATTATCTTTTTCAAACAGGCTGCATGTTTTTTCCATGAGAATATCAATAAATATTTTAGATATTATATATAAATGCACATAAATTACCACTTCTTGATATAAGTTTTCATCCTATTTTATATTGTTCTCCATATATCTGAAAGTTAGATTAGAACTGAAAAACAAATACATTTAAAAAAATAGTATTTAGTTATTAATAAAAAAAAGTATTTAGTTATTCTAAAGTTTCAAAGACGGCAGCACCAGCAACAGTATATTTAAATCTCCTTGAGTGAAGCCAAGTAAAAGCCTGCTTCACTTACCACATTGACAAGTAGCCGTCGTCAGGGCAACCATCCGATTGCAATAGCATTAGAGGTGATGCAGAATACAGTTGTCTGGAATCCAGCTTCATTATTCTTGGAGTCTTGATAAATTTAAAGAATGCGCTGCATAGGGAAGCCAGATGTTTCAATGTTAACATTACGTGGTCGCTAAATGGAAATATAAGCAATTCTAATTACAATAAAAGAGTTAAATAACAAAAATATAATTCTGGCTAAGGGCAAATAAAAATTTCGAATTTTAATTTTTCGATTAAATTTTAAGTTTGGCAAAAAATCAAAATAATTCAGAATAATGAAAAAATATTTAACCGATAATTTTAGGTGAAGCAGCGCTTCACATGCGTCACCTGATGAACCACCACTGATGTCTAGAATCATTAGGCATTCGATGTTGTTTATACAACCCATGGCATAATATCCATTATCACCTTCGTGCAACGACGAAATCTGGAAGGTATTTAATATGGCATTTTCTTCACACGGCAACCCCCGCCCCTCAAGATTTTCTATAGATTTTTTAATGCATTTTGTTCCTTAATTCTCTTGTTCAAAGGGTATTTTCTTATTATATGGCATCTTTCTTCTCAGGTCTAGAACACCAGTCCTTTCGCTAACTGCCAGATGTCCACTTGAAATTGCCTTTACTGGCCTCTGAAGCATGTCTTTTATTTCTTTCAAAGTGCATGGCTTCTCATATTCCGATGTACTAACTAACAGCCACAGCCGCGCCACGTACGATGGATCGATGAAGTCTGCGAGATGCTTCCAAGATGCTTTAAACTGACTGGTTATAAAATATTGGGCTGCAGGGTTTTCACGAATATCCATAGTCCATAACGAATATCCATAGTCACAAATAGAAGTCAACAAAGAGTAATTGTGAAAGTCTTTCAAAATCAAACGCCAGCTTCTGTAGCATGGACTTTTGACGGTGAGATTTGAATTGACCTCATCTCTTTCAGAGTGCTCTGGAACTCAGCTATGGGAAGTTCCCATAGCTGACTTACAGAGCATTTTCCTGGGTTTCAAAGTCTAGATGTTTATTTGGGAGCGTCTGTAAAGCATCAAGGACCTCTATGAGAAGCAGCGAGTTGATAGACTTTCGTTTTTCGTTCGCTTTTGCGATAATATCGATGAAAATTCGTCCAAATGCTTTGTGCGTCATGCGGAGCTTTTACTTTGCATAGTAACGGCATTCAAAAATCCGTATTGGCAACTAACGATTTGCGCTCCACAGCCATTAATCCTGTTTCAAGCTTCTTCACACTTTCAATCATGTCACCCAATTGCGCATGAACATCTTCTTGTACTGCTCTCATATCTTTCAACTATTTTTTCGTTTTTTCTTCTTCGGATTTCATTTATAAAGTTTTGATTACTTCTTTCATTTTGGATTTCATTTCCCTGTTTATCTCGGACTTAACAGTTGCTGTATCATTTTTCTAGTTGGAGGAGCCATAACCGCTTATTAAATTTCCAGAAATCTCATTTCTGATACCAGTTTGTTACCAAGTTGTCCTCTTGAATCGTGGGTGTATTCTCGCGATACAAAAATGAGTCCAAATTTATGGATAATTAATGCCTTTGTTTAAATGCACTAATGAGCATAAACAAGAACAATATATAGCGAATATCTCGATAACTGTATCGATGACTCGATCTTTAAAGAACTGCTAGATACACTAAAACAGCAATGAAATGCTCAACTGATTTACAAAATATCATATACAATTCTCAAAACGCTGACGTATCTGACAATTCAAAGTGACTCATATTGTACCAACTCCCTAACTGAGTGATGACTCCATTACATACTCTCCATAGAAATTTATAGAAAGTGTTTGTATCTCCGAAACTAGTCGATATTTCCAGAAAGTTTTAATAGATAACTCGCCAAGTTTGATTTTTCGCCAAATCTGGCATCATTGCGCCGAAAAGTCGCTAAAGTACGTCAGTTGTACGTTCAAAAAAGCTAAAGTACGTCAGTACGTACGTTCATGTAATAGCAATGGTTGCCTGGAGAAGTCTTTTCTCCTTGTGGGGAGGCGTCGTTTTACATATTTGTAACACTATTTATAAATTACCTCAGATTATTGTTTATGTACTTAAAATACACCAAGACGTATGTATGAATCTAAATATAGCCATATATATTTACGAACTATAAAAATAAATGTGAGTGTTTAAGCTTATCAAATGAAGATAGTTTTGTCAGATAATTCTTTAAATTATCGAATTTTGTCGTGTTTTTCAATGTGGAACTAAACCAAATGCTATTGCTTCGAAATTTAAACATATGCAAGTTATTTTTTATTCTTTTCCTTTTAATTAAAAATGTATCAAACCACCACAATACCCGTATCAAATATCCTTAATGTTTGTAAGGTTTAATGCTATTGCAGGTGATCGATGCAATCGTTATAGCTTGAAAATTAAAAACTTTAATGAGTTGCAAACACTTACTTTATGAAAGTAAAAGCACGTATTTTTTAATTTGGATAACAATATCATTTAAATAAACTTTTCATGAAAAGAAAAAACATGTTTTTCCCGAAAGATGCATCAAACCTCTACTACCTTTCTTATTGCTGTCTGTACTGAAAGAAAAAAGAAACGTACTATATACTACAATACTTTATAATGTCAGCAATTTGCGGGCAATCACAGTATATCATAGCATATGATTTATGAATTTCTCACTCGTTTTTCACAGTACGAGTTTATTTCATACATAAATATAGACAAGGAAATGCGTAATTTTCTTCTGTAATAATCTTCTTTGGATCAGGTTTTGCGTTCCTTTTAGAGGTATTTAAGCTAACGGATCCCTTATAGGTATCTTTACGTGTGGATAATTTTTGTTAGAGGAAATACTATGGGTCAAATGAAATCTTTATACATGGCGCCTTTTGACAGCTTCTTATTGGCTTAGAGTTGCCGATATTTGGTTGTAGCTTTTCAAAGCTATCTTGCTGTACCAGGAGATTTTAAAGCTGAAATCTTCCGCCGGTGAAACTCTATAACTCATTGATATAATCGTCTTGACTTTCGTAAGCCTGGTGTATTGATCCAATATATCTACGCATCACTGAATCTTCACGCTTCTGAAAAATATAGGTTTTATTTCGGAAGGTTTTAAATTCAAAATTCTGAGAGGCACATACAAATATCTGCAGATTACTGCTATGTACATCTATTTTCTGCTACAGAAATTTTTTGAATAGTATATAACATTTATATTTCTTTGTGTTGTTTATTTTTTAAATATTTCAGAGGTATTCATTCCCCATTAGGAGTTCTGTAAATTAAATGAATGAAATGTCAATATTTATAGTTTTAATAGCTATTTTTCAGAAAGGTTTTCAGATTTCATTTAAGACCATAAAATAAAATTTTATTTGCTATGGATTTTGTTACTATACACCAAGGTCCGTAGAATATCTTATTTATGTCTTATATATGTTACGGTAAAAGTGCTTAATCGGAGATTACGTATAATCACCAATCATCTTGGTAAGTTTGATAAATTTCACTCAAATTTATCACTTTTACCGGCGATTTTGCATAAACCCCAAATAAAGTTGGTAAATTTAATAAATATGCTAGAATTTCTCACTTTAACTGGCGATTATGTGTAATTCCCAAATGAATTTGATAAGTTTGATAAACATAGCTGAATATTATTACGAACGTGTAATATGACCTCCTCAATGGAGTGTCTTTTGAAAACCAGACGTTGTAAACACCCTTATAGGCAACTTATCCTATGATTTGAATTTAGGGTTGCCATGTACTGAAGTTCGGAGAGGGCTGCCATAGTTGGCGATTTAGCGCCAATTTGGCGATATTTGGCTACTTTTCAAGGGTTCGAGAAACACCTCAAAATAAAAAAATTTCTACGAGATATGAAAGATTTCTAGAAGTTTTTATAGAGTCTATAAAATGAGTCATCACTCAGTTGGAACGGAGTTAACGTGATACGAGCTACATTGAACTATGACATACTTCATTTTTTTAGAATATTATCCGCTGTTTTGTGAAATTAGTGGAGCATTTAATTGCTGTTTTACTGTACCTGGCAGCTCTTTAGTGATCTTGTAAGATAGATATTCAGCTGTTTTACTGTATAATGATCCTGCTTACGCTGTGTTTGTGAATAAACATGTTAGTTATCCAGAAATGTAGACTCATTCATGTATTTTGAGTACCCACGATTCCAGAGGATAAATGATAATATTCAGTAAAACAGCTCGATAACTATCTCACAAGATCACTGAACAACCGTTAAGTATAGTAAAACAATAATTGAATGCTCCACTAATTTCACAAAATAGTCGATAATATTCTCAAAACAACGACGTATGTCACAGTTCAATGTAGCTCGTATCACGTTACCTCCGCTCCAACTGAGTGATGACTTCTTGGAGTCTATAAAAGAATCTATAGAGAGTCTATAAAAGAAGTCTCTCATATTTCGTAGAATATTTGTTATTTCAACGTTTTTCTCAAACCTTCGAAAAATCGTTAAATGTCGCCAAATTGGCTATAAATCGTCAAATCTGAACCCCCTCTAAACACATGGCAACCGTAGAATCACATCATAGGGAAGGTTGCCTGTACGGTGTTTTCTTCGTCTGGTGTTTAAAATAAAATTTAACTTTTATCAAATGCAATATTTATCAAATTTACCATCGTAGACCGGCGATTATGCATAATGTCCGGCAAATTTAATTAATTAAGTACGATTTTTTATATTTACCACTACGAACTGGCGAGTATGCATAATTACCGGTAAATGGAATTCATTCGCAATATACAACATAAATTTATCAAACTTACCGAAATGATTGGTAATTATGCATAATCGTCGGATTTATCACTTTTACCGTATGCTATATATATATAATATCTTATATTAACCTTAACGATACACAGGATAATGATTAAAATCTGTGACATAGTTCAGTTCACAGGATTCATAAAAAGTGAGAATCTTTCGACGATTTAACAATGAGCTCTGAGTTTGGGAGCTTTGTTATACTATTTTATTTCAGACAAAAATGAAGAGAAACTGTTCTAAGTGGGTACCATTTGAGGCTGTTACTCTCACGCTAATAGTATAACTTTTTATAGATTTGGCCTTTCAGATTACTTATCTTTCTTATATTTGATGTTAAATGCGAGGTGTGCCTTTAATGTTGTGAAATATTACTTAATGCATTTTACAATACAATTTATTTTTATATAATTCAAAACTTTTACATGCTTAAATTTATTTACATGGAGAACATTAAACTACTTTCATTATTATACAAAAAGCTAATAACTCTAGGTCGCGATATCTAAACATTACAGCTCACGGCCTAATTGATTCTATTGCTAGATCTGCCATTTATAAGACTATGGGTAACCTATCTATAAGACTATGGGTATAATAACTAAACTTAAATAATGCTTTAAATACCATATGTAGCATGCCCTATATTTATAATTTAATTTAATTTGTTAATTTAATTTAGAGTTCAACTATTAAAGTCAGTTTCAACCATAGCTCATAGGCTTAATGATAAAACTTCCACTTCTTGTTGTATTGCAATTTCCCACTCTCCTAGTATTGTAATTTGCCAGAACAGGGGAGTTCGTTTAGTGCAGTGGTTCTTAACCTTTTTAGTGATTGGCACTTCCTTGAATCTAAAAATAATTTCTCGCACCTCCTTGAAAAATGTGTTTCTATGTCTTTATTTAGGAAATTGCATCTATTGCAAAATAGTTTATTTATTGAAAAATAAACTCATACATATACATACAAAACAATATCTCAATTTTTAATGGCTACGTTGTTGTTGCTTATTGATAATAATACTCCTTTCCGTAAGTGAGGCTCCTTTTTTGAAAGAACCACGCGTAAGTCATCACTTGCATTTAAGCGATTTCTGGCTTTTGTTTTTATGTGCAAAAGTGATGAAAATTCCATTTCACACAGGTAGGTGGTGGCAAATGGTGAAAGTGTCTGCAATGCTGCTTTTGCCAGCTGTGGATAGGGCTCTAACTATATACACCAGAATTGTTCTAAGTCCAGTTTTTCAAATTCCATTTGAATATGTGCATTGGCTCATCTATATAAATAAAATTGAAAATCTGTCTGTCTGTTTGTCCAACGGCTGAACCGAATTTGATGAAATTTTGTGGGTAGCCTGGAAATAGTTCCACTTAAAATTTAGTCCATATTTGGAGTTTCTACGATTAGTGGTTCTCGAGATATTAGTAAAAAACGAAATTTTTGTTTGTCTCATCATCACGGGAGAACGGCTGAACCGAATTTGATGAAATTTTGTAGATAGCCTTGAAATAGTCCCACATAAATTTAGCCCAAGTTTCGAGTATCTAAGACTAGGGGTTATCGCGATATTAATGAAAAACGAAACTTTTTCCTAGGAGTTCTACTCTCTAACTCCGTGGTTTATCCAAACGAAAAGCTTGAAAATCGTTTGAAAGTGAATTAAAACTTTATCTCTGAGTTTGATGGGAGATTTTTTGCGCTTATTAGTCACTTTCTGAAAACATGAACTGTTTGAAACCTGATTTAAATGGGAAATCTATCTCCATGGTTTATTTTACACAAGCTTTTACTGAACAATGAAATGTATAAAGAAATCAAAATGGTTATTTAATTTCGCAGTTTATGAAGAAGATTCTATTTTATATCATGTTGCTCAGAAACGCAATTAAATTAAATCTGTCTGTTAATTTTAATTATTATTTTTTCGATTTGAATAATAAATAAATGGATATAAAAATATATTTCAGAAAAGAACGATTTGATTTTTCTTATAGCATTTTTGACTGGATAATATCAATTACGGTGTTCAGGTTTAAACGTTATTATTATTGATATTTTCGGGGATTATTGATTCAGGGATTATTGATATTTTAAAGTTATTATGCAATTGTTTTATTATGACAAAAATTGTTTAAACTCATATATTGTATGTAGTACGAGTAATCTTCTACAAATATATGAGTATATCTTCTAATCTACGAGAATATAAGTAGTACAGGTGTATTGGCATGCGTTTTGATATATATTGGCATATATTGGAATCAATTACGACCTTCTGGTATAAAGACTACGGGGATTATTGATATTTTCAATTTATTAAGTCATCTCTTTTATTTTGGCAAAGATTTTTGAGACTCATATTGTAATACGGATAATTTTCTACTAACACACTGGCATATTTTCTAATCTGCGATACTATAAGTAGTACGAGGTTGCATATATTGATTCAATTCCTTTTTTTTGTAAATTTACTTAAAAAAGGGGCCAGGATGTTTTATTCTTCAGATCTGCCCGTGACGATAATTTTCATAGTGAGAACAGATATTCTTAAACTTCACTTTAGGAGCAATAAATTTAATATTTTAACAGAATTTGCACATGACTGCGAATTATAAGTTTCTTTATATTATATACTCCGTACGACGAACGGGTATGCTGCTAGTATTTCAATAAGATCGTCTTTTATTAAATCGCTGTAATCCATCGAATCTGGGTCAAATAGAAATGGATCAAGTATCTATCTCTGAACTTTGCTATTATTTCCCATGGTAAAGTATCCTTGAAATGAGTAACTCAATTGTTGGAGGTGTATTGCCATTTCAGGTATAATTATTATTTTCTCATTTTCCAGAACGATTGAATCAAGCAAAGGAAAGTTTGCAAAATCTCCATTTTCAACTCGACGTTTCCAAATTTATAGTTTTTCAATAAATGAAGATCATTTTTCACCAGCTGTTATTATGTTTTTACCAAATACTTGCATTGATGTGTTTAATTCATTCAGATAGCTAAATATATCTGTTAAGTGGGCTAGTCGAAATATTGCATCTCTTTTTCCAAAAGCTTTAACATAAATCACAATTTTGGATAGTTAGAAACTGTATAATTTCCTCGCTCAATTCAAAATCCCTGCTTAGCATGCTGCCCTTGGAGAACCACCGTACTTCAGTGTGATAAAGAAGCACAGAATGAATAGCACTGATTTCTTCGCACAAAGCACGAAAGGTGATGATTAAGCGTTCGTACTTGGATATACTTAACTGCATTTATTGCAGTTGTTAAATGTTGGTTTGAATTCTCCGGCAAAGCTTTGGATGCAAGTGCATGACTGTGCAACATACAATGAAAAATTATAACTTTCGGTATTTCTGTCTTGATATATGAAAAAAATCCAGAAATTTTACCCAACATTGCAGAGGCACAAACAGTGCAAATTGAGCCTATCACATTTATGGATATTTGATGTTTCAAAAAAAGTTTTTAATATGAGTCGTCAATTCTAGTGGCTCACAAAATAAAAATTCTTCCAACATTTCTTTTTCCTTAATGTGTAGCACAAATACCAACAACTGACAGCAATTATCAACATCAGTTGACTCGTCCAGTTCAATACTCACTTTTAGAGGACTGGCTTTGATATCTTCTATTACTTGCAGTAAAATATAACGTTAGTACTCAGAAAAAATGCTACCCTGATGATAATTCCCTTTAAAAACATAATTTTGCATTTTATTCGTGGAAGAAATAATTAATACAATCTAAAAATCTGATTATATATTCAAAAGAGGAGTTTTTATTACTGCAGAGTAAAATATTTCTCAGTAAATAGGGTTTTTTAGCCTGGTGCATTTTGGTGCCATCTGAGGTAAAAGTAGAGAGGGTTGGAGTGGGGGTCCCAAAAGTCGACGTAGAGTTCGCTAGTTTCTTACAGACTGCCAGGCGGTAGTTTCCATCGAAAATTTAGAAACTTCTCTCGCACCCCTGGAAAGGCTTTCTCGCACCCTCAGGGGTGCATACACCCCAGCTGAAAAGCCACTCATTTAGTGAATAACAGATTTTATATACCAATTTTTTAGTTGACAATTGTGGTGAGGTGAAATTTTACACAGAAATACAGAATTAATATACATTACCACTAGTGCCTTCCAGCTCAGCCTATGACGTTGTATAGTGGGATCCAAACGGATCAAGTACATTGCATAATGCTAATTAAAGAGTCCAAATTTTTGTGGCCACTCAACAATTTATTAAAAGAACACATGCAATACTCAATTCGACACTAAATATAAAAAATACACAATTACAATTACTTCCCAGCTACCCAGCTTGACCTCGGGGTGTACGTTTTCAATCAATTCATACTTTTCAAAATTTCCAAATTTTTGCATATAACTACTCTTAAAATTGGTTCAGTGGGCAAATATCCCTTAAAGCTTAAGATTAACATTAACACTGGAGATCACATCAATTACGATTAACATATACATATAAACCACTTAAATCAAAGATAAATCACAATACCTTCATTACATAAGAATCTGACACTGCATATGGCTGCTGGTAGTAATACCTCTGCACAATGGAAATGGGTGGCGATTAGCTATTTGGATTTCAGTTCAGTCAATGAAATTTCGTAAAACAATCACCGTCAGTCGGATCAGATCGGTTGATGCGAAGACAGGGAACTCTTCTCCTCCTAACGTCGGCTTTGGCCCAGTGATTCGTATGAACATGCCTACAGGCCGCTGCCGGTAATCAAGAGCAATTTTGTAAAGAGATCATCGTCAGAAGGTCAGATCGGTTGATACGAAGACAGGGAACTCTCTTCCTCCTAACGTCGGCTTGGCCCAGCGATTCGTCAGAACATGCCTACAGGCCGTTGCCGGCAGGTAAGAGCAAATTGTAAAGACTAAGTAAAATTCAACTCCTATGGTGACATCTACTGACTCCTGGGTGACATCTACTGACTCCAGTCGATGTCACCCAGTTGACGCGTGTCGTGCACAGCAAAGGGTCCCCCACTACGCCGTCTGGGATCCAGATCTGTGTTGCACTGCGAAAACAAACAAGTTGCGACTTTCTCACTGCTTCGATATTCGCCACCGCCCGAAGAAATGCTCTGATTCGGTGCTGGCTCGCTTTGGCTATGAGCCGCCATATGTTGTAAATATATGATGGTGAAGGTGCGCACCTGACCACTAGCTACGCCTGAGTGTGCTTGCTCGCATAACCGGACACAAGACGTCGGTTCCTAGCGTATGCATTGGCCGATACCGTGCCTGAAGATGCATCAAATGCATGATGCCGGATCGGGCTTCCAAAAAACAAAAACAAAAAACAAGTGCCACGCACTTGGAGTGCTATTCTCTTGAGATCAGAAAGGCATCTGAATTTCAGATTTTTTCTTTTTCTAAAGTCCCACCAGAATTTTTAAAACGAGGGGAGCGAAAATTTAGGGAGGCGAAAAATTAGGGTCCCCCACTTTCCCATTCGATGAAAACGACGTACCATAAAAACAAGGCGGTTCAACTTCAACGAACGTCCATCTTGTTACTCAAGTCTTCGGATGAGTCGGTCGTTCTGGGCTTTCGACACTCTATTGGCTGGACCAACGGCCGTACCGTGCTGATAACACCGGTTCTCGTTAGATCACCGAAGTCAAGCAGCATCGGGCGCGGTTAGTACTTGGGTGGGTGACCACCTGAGAACACCGCGTGCTATTAGCACATTTTGGGCGCGGTAGTCCGGTGGTTTGCGCGCTGGATTTGCACGCTGCCTCAACTGCCGCCGTGTTCATGTGGAGTGCGATCACGTTAAACATGTAGGTCCGTAAGTCCTTCCGAGAGGTTGGTGGTAGGAGAAGGAGGGTACTGTCCCTGTGGATGCCTCCCCCACTGGGTTCCGGTCTAAATTGGGTGGCACTTCCCGGCCGTCCAAGCAGTTACCTTACACCTTTCTGGTAGGTCGGACGGTCTGGGTCTCAACAACAACACTCTATGGCTTGCGAAGAGACGCTCATTTTCCATGCGCTTCACTAAAATCCGAGAACCAGAGGGCTTCTTACAAACCGGGTGGCCCCAGGACTGAGAATAACATCTGACAGGGGCTATAAATTTCAAGAGATTTGCAGCTCTTGAACTTGACATTTAGTTACACTTTATTTCCGAATATTTACAACCCATGTCAAATGCGCATACAAACCAAGGCGCCACCAAGTCCAAAACGAGGAATTTTGCACATTTACATGAACACCTGTGTCCAATTTACAGGATGTCTATTAACAAAGACATTTTGAAAACAGGGTTCAGTGTTCCCCAATTCTTCAGATTTTTTCACCACTTCAAGGAAAGCCAGATGACTTTTATTTTTATAACACTCTACAGAATATATTTTCCTGTTTTGCGAGTTCTTAGGATTTTTCTTTAGATTTTCCTACAAGTTCTGCAGAGAAAATTATCAAATTTGAGTTTCTGTTTACTTGAGTTTTTATTTCCATGAGAATAATTTTTCTTCCTGCATTACTTTTAATACTATTTATCAATAGTTTGGAATTATTCATTTCCTTCACTTGTAAATAACTTTGATGGTATGCATTCGCTTAGAATTTCTTTTAATTATTTTTGATTTCTTCTCTGAGTAGCCTTTTTTACAGTGGCTTAGTCTATAGTACTTGGATTATTATATCCTTAAACATTATTCCTTCATTTTCGACATATTTACAGTCTACTTTTCAACTGCTAATTTTTTTAAACGATTCTCTTGCGTTTTGTTTTGTTTCTAGAAATATGTATGATACAAATATTTCATTTTGATTATCCCCCAAATGCTTTTCAATTCTCCTAAAATTTGCACCGTTGTAATTTCTGGTGTTCCAGCTTCTGGTCCTATTACGAGAGAACGATCATTTTTTCCAGTTCATCGCCACAGACAGTTCGAAATAAAGCAGTTTTTCTTACTTTCGCTTTCAAAACTTAATCCAGAAGTAAGTGTGTTGATATCTTCCCTCTGCTTTTCTTTTATAGATTTAAGTTTAAAATTTTCTTCAACCTTAAATAGGGTATTCATTTAAACCTCTGTGGGCTTTTGGATGTTTTTTCAAATACTCTGGACGTAAAATACTCTGAATTAGAAATGCCCTTTATATGTCTCATTGTAAATGAATATACTTGAAAATAGGGAAGCCATCGTGTCATATATCATTGTGGTTCTCTAAAATTAAATTTAATGTTAATACTTCCCGATCTGGGAGAATAGTAAACTCTTGACCATATAGATGTTATCTGTAATGTTTAACTGTTAATAGCCAGTAACTCTTGCAGAGAAAAATTCTATTGGGTGCAATTAGTTCTCCATTAGAATTTTGTAAGAGAATTCGACAAATCCCGAGTCGGGCTGCATCTGTTGTTTTTATCACAAACTTTTTGTTATAGTTGACTTGTTTAAGCGCCGGTTTTGATAATATTGCTTTCCGTAGATTCTCAAATACTTATATGTGTGATTTGTCCCACGTGCGTAGTTGCATATCAGATTTCAGAACTATCCTGCCATGTTCAAGAATGTTTTTTTAACCCCCTTTATGTTTTTTAGCATTTTTGGCTACCACTCATATTATTATTAAGTTAGTAATTACGGAACCCACGTTTCTCAAAAATTTAAATCTTGTAACTTAAAATTTTATATAATATACGTCCCGACTAAAATTCATCTGTTCCATAAGTTCAGCTTTCGGCCATTTTTACTTTTCCTACAATACATGGTAATGTATAGGAAAAAGTATTGTAATCGTGTCGAAAATTGCAACTCGAGTTTTCGACGAATCTACACGTTTCGAGCACTCTAGAACCCAAATCCACAAATTTTAGCCAGATGTCTGTGTGTATGCCTATCTATCTGTGCAAATCAGTACATTAAGTAACAGTGAAAATGAGACACCAAGAAGGAATGTACAGAAAGTGATGAAAATCGGCAGAGAGAGACAGCAACGAACAATAAGTGATTTTTATTGAGACATTATACACCTATACACTGAGCGACAACACCGTCTGATCAGTAGGTTGTAGGACCACCGTGGGCGGCGATATATGTAGCAACACGTCTAGGTACAGGGTCAATGAGCGTGCGGATTGTTTCCAGAGGGACGGCTGCCCATTCCTTGTCAACCATTTGCCAGAGTTCGTTTTTTAAACTCGGCGGTGGCATCACACTCAAGTGACGTCCAATCACGTCCCAGACGTGTTTGATTGGTGAGAGATCAGGGGAGACTGGTGGCCAGGGAATCACCTGGATACCTTGCAGGGCATGTTGGCTAATGCGTGCCGTGTGTGGTCGGGCGTTATCCTTTTGGCAAATGGTATTGGGCACCCCTGAAGGAAGGGTAGTGTCACGGCCTCAGCACGTCATCCACGTATCGTTGGGCCGTCACAGTGCCCTCAATACGGACCAGAGGTGACCTGTGAAAAAGCGGTATACGATACTAGATGCAAACATTGATATCATAGATAAAAACAATCACAAGGATTTTCTCTTTCAGGCAGTTAAAGTACATGAATATAAGATAATTTATCATAATAGTGGATAGTAACACAAGAATAATATCCTCGGTTCGCCTCCCCTGATGTGAAGCGCCAGGACTCCACAATATGATTAAATATAATGGCATGAGGATATGATTAAATATAATGGCATGAGACATAATCAGTAAATTTATATCCATTTTAAGTTAAACAAAACTTTAATTGTTGCGTTGATATAGATGTATGAGCATTACAGATAACACAAGACACATATTTAATGATTACTCATTTGTTCTACATTCCATGAAAGCCATAAATCAACTAAAGTAGATCATGAGCCAATTAATATTCAAATACTTTCTATAGAACATTTCAGAATCAATTAAAGAGTCCTGAGACTGAAATTCAGGAATTTCATGACCAACAATATTTCTTTTGCAAAATAAACACTTAAATATGTAAAATTGTGTAAAACATTATTAATCATTTTTGCTTGGCAAAATAAGATTTAGACGTTTAAAGATTATATGAATTCTAGTCAAGCTCATAGGATTATTCAAATCCATTCTTTGTTTTATTTCTTTAAACAAACATACATATTCTTCTGCAGGTTTCTAATATCTCGACGGTCATGCTAATTAAGGTGAGATGGGCAAATTTGTGGAATATTAGATTTTATTTAGACTTTGGTTTAAATTTGGAGTAAAGCTGTACATGACCGCCAGATTCAAATTCTTTGTCCTAACTGCAGAAAACGAGCAGCGTCTCTCTACTGCTACCAAATTCTGACGTCACCATCATATATACTTCAAACCAGGCACTCGCTTTTCTTAAGCGCCGAAGGAGAGCAATAAAGAACAAATAATAAAAACTGATTATAAACTGATTCACGTACTTCTAACGGCTCTCTCTTCCAGGCGAAGGTCACGAACATGAAATGCGGATTTGCTTTCGCAGACGAATTCTAAGCCAGAATTTTACACTTAACATTTGGCTTGAAAGAGGCATTTAAAATAGAAAATATGAACTTACAAAAATAGCGATATAACACCTGCTTTTGTAGGCGATGGCACCCCAAATCATTTTGCCGCATTGTCGGCGGTGTGGTGTTCCACAGATGCGGCAAGATTGGACCTGTCACCACTTCGGCGCCAGACTCGTATACGGCGACTGTCATTACTAAAACAGAAGGGTAACTCGTCTGAGAACACGACCCTGTGCTATTCCGCCGTCCCCGTGGCTCTATCTCGACAGCATTGCAAGCGGAGGTGTCTGTGTTGTTGGATCAATGGCAGTCTTCTCAACGGACGCCATGAGTGCAGGTTAATGGTCCTGGTCGATATGAGAGTATCAAGGGTGTTCTACACATGCTGCAAAAGGGCGACGGAAGTGGCCTGCGGGGTCGCCAAAGTTTGCCAGCGGATGTGTCGGTCCACGCGTGTTGACGTCGCTCTGGCTGTACCTGCACCCCTCAAACGTGCCCCATTCCCTTGTTCCAACCATCTTCGCCACAGCTGGTGCACCGTGAACGCGTGTAGGTGACTGTCCGCTGAGATTTGACGTATGGACCAACCTGCCTTCTGAGTCCGATCACCCTACCCCTCGTGAAATCGTCTGTCTGCTGGAACTGTATCGGTTGGCGGAGGCTTGTTATTTCTCTGTTACTATACGTTTCCTCTGAGACAAAAAAAAATGCAAAATTATTTCCCTGGCAGACAGAGCTGGACGACTATTGCCGATTTTGCAGGTTCGTTCCCTTATATCTCACTCAACGTGCACGGGACAGCTGCGTATGTTGCATCATTTACATAACTCGGTGGGCTTCGTCTACCCTGCAATTTGCATATTTTTCTGCCCACTCCTTCTTGGTGTTTCAATTTCAGTGTCACGTAGTGTATGTATCCACTTCAACTCAAAAACTAACTGACCAAATTTTGTAAACTTTGGTTGGTAAGTCACTAGTGCTGATTAGACTTTAGTGCGATTCAGAAAAAAGAACCTGCATTTTTTTTGGCGAAATGACTCGCAGAAAAGTATGTATCCATTCTAACTGAAAAACTAATTAACCAAATTAAAAAAAAATAGCATATGAATCACCTATCGAATACGCTGGTGCTGATTAGATTTTGGTATGATCCCAAAAGAAAGATAATACTTTTTATTTTGCGAAATTGCCTTCAAAAATCTTCGAAATCTAAAATAAAATACTACATACACTCAAATATATTAATTAAACGCCTGTTTTAGACGTAATTTTTGATACAGAAAATAATAGATCAACTCCATAAGTCCAGGGCTAAATTGTTCTCGAAATATTTTATTTTTCCGAATTTTAATAAGTCGCCTTTAAAAATACGTTTAGTCACTAAATGAAAAGTAAATCGAATTAAAACTACGATTACAGTATAATCTTCTTCTATATAATAAAAGGCAATGTCTGTGTGTCTGTGTGTCTGTCTTATACACTATACGTTTCGCGACCGCGCGTCGGAGAGCTACAAAATTTGGCAATCGGAGACCCGGGGGGGAGGGAAGGGGACACGTGAAAACCGATTTTTAAAATTTTAATTATTTTTTTATTTATTTAATGTTTTATGCGATTTCGACCGTTTTTTGCCCTTTTTGCCCTTTTTTCTCCACGATCCAGACATCGTAGAAAAACACAAATTACACCATCGGAAAGAGCAGAGAATTTCGAGTAAAAATATATCAATTTCAAATCTGAATTTCGATTTCTAATATTTTTTAAAGATTTTAAAACAAAACTCACTTTTGGCTCAAAAAATCAATTTTTGGTTTTTAAATTCTCGCATCGTGAAAAGTACTCATAATTTCGACTAATAATTTACATTTTTAGAAAGCTGAAATATCTGGCATTCTTACAAGTCTAATGTGGTCCAGAAATAATGAAAATTGCCTTCAGGATGGCAATTTTAAAGACGCCATGATTTTAAATTTCTCGGCGTTCCGTTCGTTTCTCCCCCGCTGAAGCAGGGAAGGTGGTGAGTGGGGACGTCAAGGTGGAGGTGACGTCACGGTTCTGAATAGAGCTCCTTTGCTCTATATAAATTATTATATTTATATTTTAAATGATGGGACGATCTGGATTTTTTAAATGTATATTTTAACTTTTGGATATTTTAAATGGATATTTTAATTTTATGGATATTTTAAATGATGGAACAATGAAACAATGGAATGAGGATGATGGAATTAAGCATATGGTCATTTTAAATTGCAAATTAGCGCGCGGGAAGTTAGCGGTAGGCCCGGGTTCGATTCCCGCCACTGCCAAAACTGCCGCCGTGTTTACGTGGAATACGATCACGTTAAATATGTGGGTCCGTAAGTCCTTCCGAGAGGTTGGTGGTAGGGGAAGGAGGATACGGCCCCTGTGGATGCCTCCCCCACTGGGTTCCCGTCTAAATTGGGTGAATATGTAGAAAGTTATGGAGATTGTCGCGGAGGGCGCGGCAGCCCAGTGGTTAGCGCGCGGGAATTGCACTCAGTAGGCCCGGGTTCGATTTCCGCCACTGCCAAAACTTACGCCACGTTCACGCAGAGTACGATCACGTTAAACATGTGGGTTCGTGAGTCCTTCCGAGAGGTTGGTGGTAGGGGAAGGAGGGTACGGTCTAAATTGGGTGAATAAAAAGAAAGTTATGGAGATTGTCGCGGAGGGCGAAGTAGCCCAGTGGTTAGCGCGCGGGAATTGCACGCGGTAGGCCCGGGTTCGATTTCCGCCACTGACATGGAGTACGATCACGTTAAACATATGGGTCCGTATGTTTTTCCGAGAGGTTGGTGGTAGGGGAAGGAGGGTACGTTCCCTGTGGATGCCTCCCCCACTGGGTTCCGGTCTAAATTGGGTGGCACATCCTGGCCGTCCAACCAGTTACCAGGACCGGGTTCGATTCCCAAAATTGCCGCCGTGTTTACGCGGAGTACGAGCACGTTAAACATGTGGGTCCGTGAGTCCTTCCGAGAAGTTGGTGGTAGGGGAAGGAGGGTACGGTCTAAATTGGATGAATAAAAAGAAAGTTATGGAGATTGTCGCGTAGGGCAAAGTAGCCCAATGGTTAGCGCGCGGAAATTGCACTCGGTAGGCCCGGGTTCGATTCCCAAAATTGCCGCCGTGTTTACGCGGAGTACGATCACGTTAAACATGTGGGTCTGTAAGTCCTTCCGAGAGGTTGGTGGTAGGGGAAGAAGGGTACGGTCCCTGTGGATGCTTCTCCCACTTGGTTCCGGTCTAAATTGGGTGAATAAAAAGAAAGTTATGAAGAATATCGCGGAGGGTGAAGTACCCCAGTGGTTAGTGCGCGGGATTTGCACTTGGTAGGCCCGGGTTCGATTCCCAAAATTGCCGAATAAAAATAAAGTTATGGAGATTGTCGCGGATGGCACGGTAGCCCAGTGGTTAGCGCGCGGGAATTTCACTCGGTAGGCCCGGGTTCGATTCCCGCCATTGCCAAAACTGCAGCCGTGTTCACGCGGAGTACGATCACGTTAAACGTGTGGGACTGCAAGTCCTTCCGAGAGGTTTGTGGTAGGGGAAGGAGGGTACGGTCTCTTTGGATGCCTCCCCCATTGGGTTCCGGTCTAAATTGTGTGGCACTTCCTGGCCTTCCAAGCAGTTACCTTACACCTTTCTGGTAGGTCGCGCCAACGAGTTTGCCACGGTCAGAATTTTCAAGGGTAGCGAACAGGCTGGTCGCCAAAGGCGGCTAGTTTAAAATAAATATTCATGTTATTTTGTGAAATTGAACTCAATTTAAAGATTTATGAAAAAAAGATAAATCAAATTTATGTCTGTATGGAAAGTCATGTGCTGACCACATCAGATGGGAAAGTATTAGAATCATGACAAAAATCGCAACTTGAGTTTTTGACGGATCTACACGTTTTGAGACCTCTAGAATACGAAAAAACTATTTTTAGCGTGACGTCTTTCTCTCTCTCTCTCTCTCTCTCTAGCTCTCTCTCTCTCTCTCTCTTTCTCTTTCTCTTCTCTTCTCTTCTCTCTCTCTCTCTCTGTGTGTGTGTGAAATGTATGTATCCACTCTAACTCAAAAACCGATTGACCAAATTTCATAAAATTTGATAGGTAAGTCACTTGTGGGTTAACTTGGTGCTGATCAGATTTTGGTTCGATTCGGGATAAAAGAACCTGCCTCTTTTTGCGAAATGCTCTGCAAAAATCGTTAAAATATGAAATAAAAGTGTAAGTCTGCTCAAATGTATTAACTGTTGGTTTTATACGTAATTATTGACGACGAAAAGAATAAGATCAGCCCTATTACTCTATGACTATCCATTCTTGAGATCTTTTATTTTTTTTTGCATTGTGGCTACGCCTCCTTTATAAATGCTTTCAGTTACCAAATAAATACGAAAATTGAACATTGAACTAAAAGTGCATATTCGGTGTAATTTCAAATAAATATGCGTGTTATTTGGTGCAATTAAATCAAATGTAATCATCATTTATTAAACAAAAAATAAATTTTGAAAATATGTTAGATAGATTCTCAGAAATTGAATAACAAAAAAGGCCTGTGCTTTTAAATACATAGATTTTTGTTTCGGTTCAAATCAGATGATAACTAAGCATTTTCCGTGCGGATATTGGTCATTATTAAAAAGGAGGAAAAGGAGCCAGTAAGTTCTTGAATGCTGCATTTCAATTTAGAATTTTATATGTAAGAGGCCAAATCTGATGAATCTTCGCAATTTTCTATTATAAAGTTTAATGAAAATTGGATATAACATCTGATTTTATCCTTTGTATATAATTATATAATTCTAAACTAAAATATAGCATTCAAGGACTTCCTGTCTCTTTTTTTATTTTTTTTTCATAATGAAAATTTAAATAGTTCCTCATTTCAGTCCCTTGCGTGATTCGACCGGTATAGTGGTTAAAGATTTGGGCAGTGAACGTTCAGATCTGTTGATCGCGAGTTTTGTCCTTGCCTGAACCGCAATCCCTATTCGATTACAGTTTTAAATAATAAATGAACAAGGTTGTGAGGATAATAGATTTTGTGGGTTCTGCCTCAGATTTATTTTAATCGCCAATCCAGAGAAAACTTTATATAGTTAAAATAAAAAAAAACTGCATCGCCGTCCGTAGCGTAACGGTAGAATGCCGTAGTAACGGCACGAAGTAAACGTTTTATGTGGCGGGTTCTGCCCTCAGATTTATTCTAATCTCCAGTCAAGAGAAAACTGCATATAGTTAAAATAAAGTTAAATTGCATCGCCAATTGTAGCACAACGGTAGAGTGCTGCGATAACGGAGTGAAATGAATGTTTTTGTAGAGTGTTCTGTCCTCAGATTTATTCTAATCTCCAGTCCAGAGAAAACTGTATATAGTTAAAATAAAATGAAATTGCAACATCATTCGTAGCACAGCGATAGAGTACTGCGGGAAGTGAACGTTTTTGCAGAGGTTCTGTCCTCAGATTTATTCTAATCGCCACTCCAGAGAAAATTTTATATAGTTAAAATAAAATAAAGTTTCAGCGCCATTCGTAGCATAGTGGTAGCGTGCCGCAGCAATGGCGTGAAGTGAATGTTTTTGTGGAGGGTTTTGCCCCAGGCAATTTTAGTTGCGTATTTTTAGATAATTTAAATATTCATGTTAAAATGTTAAACTTAAATACACCCAAAGTTTAGTTCGTCGCCCTCTTGGCTGAGAGGCTTGGGGCGTCAAGTTGCGGGGCATTAGGCTGGGGGTGTCAAGTTGCGGGGCATTAG
The DNA here is from genome assembly GCA_951213105.1 of Amaurobius ferox. NCBI lineage: Eukaryota > Metazoa > Arthropoda > Arachnida > Araneae > Amaurobiidae > Amaurobius > Amaurobius ferox. The sequence goes on along the minus strand of OX578141.1, from coordinate 29,030,384 downwards.
GCTGGGGGTGTCAAGTTGCGGGGCATTAGGCTGGGGGTTCGGTTCCAGCTTTGGTTTAAAAGGGCAAATGTTAGAGAATATATGGTGTCATGCGTTCTTTAGTGGTTGTAGAAGGATCGGGGTTCACATACCAACGGTCCGAATTAATCTATTTAAATTTTACGGAGAGATTCATCAGAAAATGTAGAGATGCGAAAATGACCCAATAGACTCAATCCTTCAGTTTCTGGAATTGGAGTCTCCTCATACATACCCTTTAAATCGAGTACAATATGATCTTTTTTAGAATGTCGTATCCTAATAAAAGGGCGTAGTTGGCATTACATTTGTTTTGTGTTATGAAAAATATATTTTTGATGAATTTGTCTTCAATATTAAATCCTATTTTTGTTGCCGATGAGAAAGGAATAGTATCTTTGTTCAAAGTATCTATCTTGACTTGTTGGGAAATTTAGTTAATTTTAGTTTTATTCTTTATTCTCGCGATTAATCCAGGCGCTGCCAGGAAAATGCTGGTCGCTAAATCTGTAAGGGTTAAGACCTTAACTTCTTTAAATATTACTTCAATTAATGGCAAATTGTTGTTTTGCCTAACAGTACAGGATGAGATCGTTTGAAATTTTTTTGAATAATTTTTCTCTCTGTCTTCCTGATTTTGTTTGTGCTACCTTTGCTTTTTAAATGTTTGTTCATTTTGAAATTTTTCCTATTTTGCGTATTATGAAAATGTTGTTTCGTTTTGTAATTGGTATAATTTTTATTTATTTCATCATAATTTGAGTTCTGGTACATATTTGATTCATACAGTTTTCGAGATCTCATGTGATTTATCATCGTTATATCCTTTCCATGTTTTTTTCCATTTACTTTCATAACCCTGAGACCCCATTATTAGTTTAAATTCACATCTCTTTTATTGTAATTGCTCTATTTCCGAACTATGAAAATTTGATGAATTTTTCCTGAATTGCGTCCTTCTCATTTCTTACAATACTCTTGTCTGTCCGATTGTTGATTATCAAAATGATGTTTTGGGAAGTATTAGCATCTTGTATTGATGCGTCCATTACTGCAGATATGACACGTAATTCCCTCGTCTTGAGTATTTCTGTTTGAATTTTGTCCATTCTCTCTAACTTTTAAATCATTAATTTCCACATACAATGTACTTGTTTTTATTGAAGTCTCCAATTAATTTTTCAAAACAGCTTGTACTCCAATTGAGGTTGCCTGGTGATATATAATATTCAATTATGCATCTTCACTATTTAGTGCGATTTCAATTTTCATCGCGATCCTTCTCGTATGTCGGAAAATTTGGGGAGTTTGCTTACGTACTTCTATTCTGATTCTTGCCTTCAAAGCTTTCAGAAATGCTGTCGGTTTTATTTTATCAATGAATGATATTATTTTGACCACTGTCATTTCTTGGTAACTAAATATTTTGCACTTTTGACTTTCTATGCTAAATCTTTGTATTTTGTTCAATTTTTGTGATTCTATCTTGATTCTTCTGCAATGATGCTCTGTTTTCAAATTTAGATATTAATAGGGCTTTGAATTTTTCTAATTTTTTTTTCATTTCGCGCCTCTGTACTTTCCATAATGAAATGTAGCGCTTTATCACGGAGCCTATATTTGAATAATATAACTTTTCTATTTGGGATAATTCCTGAAATCTGTCGAGGGAGAAGCTGACATCTTCATTCTCCCTACCTGAATATGTGGGTAACAGTGAAGACATGTTTCATTTCATATGCTTTTTCTATTTTTTAATTTTCTAATAACATTAATACTGGTATTTTTTCATCTGCTGTTTTCCCTATCCTACTTCTCAGGGTGGGTGACATCAATCGAACAATAAATTTATCGAAGTATATATAAAACATGCAAAATACATGAATGCACATTTAATTTCAGTATAAATTATTTATTCTTATTTAAATATTAATTAATTATTTAGATTTGTTTGAAATTCATTTAGACATGCTATAACATTTTCTCTATAAAATTGCTAAAAAAATGTTTTTAATTTTAGCAGTTATTCTTATTATATTTGTTATTTATTGCATAAATGTGTTTTAATTAGCTTATAGCGATTTAACTCCTTGTACACATTTTTCATAATATTTTTTTATTCTTACTCAAATTTATTTGCCGATGAGTTTTCAATATGATTGCTCCTGATGTTTCGAGACATTATATTGATATATATTTTCAAATAATTAATGTATACCTGCTTTGTCGCAATTATAATTTTTCTAAGGTCACGGAATCGTTAATTGGGTTTATATGGTATTAATTATCCACTTACTGTGGCCGGTGTAAGGTAAGACATTAATTAATTAAAATGATTGAGGCGTGGGGACCAAATACTTGCATGAATTCAATTGTTATATCTGGGATAGTATACATTGTTTATTTACATATTAAACATTTTTACAACAGATCAATCAATCAATCTTAAATCATTCGTAATAATTGACATCAATGGCTTAAGTAATTTGCGCTATTATCAGGTTTCTGTCTGAATTGATAGTCAGACATTAAACGTTCATTTACTTTTGTCTTGAGGGTTGACAGGAGGCATTTGAAAAATTACTTAGGCAGATAAAAATATATTTGGCTCAACAATCATTATATCGGCTGCGAACACCATCATCAGATCCAGTAACGAATTTGATAAGTATATCTCAGACTACTGTCCTCGGACAATATGTCCTTTTCCTTCTTGTTGGCTATGCACAGACACAACCACACATCTCAAAGATCTTTTGCCAAGTGATTAAAAATACTAAAAAACATATTTTTGCCATGTTGGGAAAGGGGGTGATATCCCACGTTGCCCCGTAGTCTCTGGTTGGTCAGGTTTCCTGGGTGTCCATTAGTTAGCCCTAATCACTGGTTTCTGATTGGTCTCTGTTGGACCCTCCTCATTTGCTCTAGGGCAAAGTCAGGGCGAGTGGTTCGGGTTTTTAACTCCTAGTACCTGTTGTAAATTTCGTCAATAAAATTGTGGCTTGTGATTGTCCATTTCCACACGGGCTGTCGCCAGATTTTATGCACATATCAATGAGTATTATGCACATATCATTCCCTCTATGAAGTATCTAAGTTCGAAATTTTAATATGACATTTCCGATCTTTGCTTTCAGAGGAAGTTAAATATTCATACTTGCCGATTATGTGAAATGGAATTGGCCAATAATTTCAATTATCGATATCTCACAAATTTTTCATTAAATTACTTTTTCAATTACAACTTTTACAAGAATTCTTCTTGGTTATTTTTTAGAAACCATTCACACATAAAGAAAACTAAAATTATGAATAAAATTATTGTAGAAAGTAATTGTATTTAAAACAACGCGATAATGTTTAAAATAGTATTTCTTTAGGATCAGAAGTTGATAATCAGGATTGTTGAAAAATAATGAAGTATGTTCAAACTATTTCACCCGAGATAGTTTTATGTAAACATGGGGAACTTTCATGTCCTTTAATAATTTATATTTCTCCTCGAAATATATATCTCAATCTATTACTAAAATTTCTCACATTTCTCAGATAAATTTGCGAAATCTTATTTCTGAACGTGAAGCGAATCTCATGTGTGATGTACTTAGCTAAAAGCTCTGCCACTTATGATCACTTTCAGTCATTTAATGCACGAGAGATTTGTCAAGTTATGTTCAGTGAGTGCATACATCCTTTTATATCCCATATTAAAGTGTCAAAACTTACAGAATATTTAAGACTCATGGGTTTTATTTGATGTCTCCTGGATTGCTTTGTAATACCTTTCCCAGAAATGTTTAAATAACAAATATATATTTAGCAATTATTAATTTAGAAGTTGCCTTCAAATTATTCGTAAAATAAAGCTTCTTTAAAATAAAAGGAAGGATGTTATTTTAAAGCAGTTTAATGGCAGTTTCTGACTAGCTCAGAATATCTCAAAGAGTGGCATGAGCCGATGTACTGCACAAGTATCATTAGTAACACGTTTATTGCTGTCAAACTTCATCTCAATCACAAGTATATACATTCTATTTTCAAGAGCCGGTTAGGTAATGGTGCTAAAGTAGTGCTTCCTATTTGGAAGAATTTGCTACGGGTATTTACGCCATGTTTACATGACGCGCAAGAAAAACCATGAAAGCTTATCCCATAGAGGCTGTCAATACCGTTTAAGTGAAGGCTCGAGCATCAAATTAGAGGTATATATAAGCATTTATAATAAAGTTTATACAAAATGAGATACACTTCTAAATAATTATTGTATTGGGATAAGAAATAATCTATCTCATAAAGTATTTTTTTTACTTTAAAGGAACATGGATACTGAAAGATTGCAAAACATTACGGCTGCGTAACAATACGATCGCGAGAAAGAATATTGAATTGCACAAGGAATAGCGAGAAGACTGGGATAGCCAAGAGGTTATGGGAAGAGGATTGCACGAGGAGGACCCGATTTCGATCTCCGACGCCACGCAAAACTATCTCGGTGTTTACGCGGACTATGGTCACGATAAACTTGCAGGTACGAAATTCCTTCTGAGAGATGAGGGTTCAGGGAAAGGAGGGTACGGTTTCTGTGGTTGTCACCCCCACTGCTTCTAGCCTAAATACAGCGGAATTAGGCAAAACGTTTGACTTATAACTTGAAGTTCCTGGGGTCTTCGGACCTACAGAAGCTACAATCTCACCCCTTTCATCATGGACTTAGGTCTTGTGGCATGTTATGGCATTTTCGCGACAAGTGGGATTAATAACACCACCAACAACAACTTTTTGTCAGACGCAGTTATATTTTTAATAAAGTGGCATCGTGAAAGTAATAAATTGTTTTGACAATATAATGATTAAAAAATGAAAATACTTTTTTGATAAAGTGAAGCCGAATTTGGTTTCTAAATTTTCAAGGATCTGCATCACACGTAATTCTATCGTTTTACGTTTTCATTAATCGATTAGCTATAAGGTCACTGACATTATTTCCCGTTTCAATTTAAAGTGTGTCTTTAAACCTGTTACCAAAATTAATTAAATACCCTATTCCTGACTTGAATTGTTTGGGTGTTTCTCACATTCCTTGAAAATGCGGTCTTGGTTATGGCGGTCAAACAAAAAGAGCTCTTAAGTTTCGTATTAAAGAACACATGAGCCATGTTTCTAAACAAGACGTTTTTAAGTCTGCAATTGCCGAACATTCTTGGGACTGTTATAAGAATAGCCAACTATTCCTGACTTGAATTGTTTGGGTGTTTCTCACATTCCTTGAAAATGCGGTCTTGGTTATGGCGGTCAAACAAAAAGAGCTCTTAAGTTTCGTATTAAAGAACACATGAGCCATGTTTCTAAACAAGACGTTTTTAAGTCTGCAATTGCCGAACATTCTTGGGACTGTTATAAGAATAGCCAACTATTCCTGACTTGAATTGTTTGGGTGTTTCTCACATTCCTTGAAAATGCGGTCTTGGTTATGGCGGTCAAACAAAAAGAGCTCTTAAGTTTCGTATTAAAGAACACATGAGCCATGTTTCTAAACAAGACGTTTTTAAGTCTGCAATTGCCGAACATTCTTGGGACTGTTATAAGAATAGCCAACTATAGTAGAAAATCTCATCAATTGTCAGAGTTCTAACTCGACTAAAGTAAACACGTGTACTGTCTTCGAGGTTATATAAATGGAATTCCAAATCGAATAAACTGTTTTTGAAATATATTTTCACACAAAGTCCAATAGAGTCTTCCTATAGAGATGATGAGACAGAGTGGGATAAACAATATAGATCAGTCTTAATTGAAATAAATCGTATAATTTTAACTGTACGATTAGAAATCTCATGAAATATTGTCCCTTTACTATTAATGATTACACAATGCAACGTTTGAAATCCAAATTTTCGAAATTTTGAAATAATGCTATAACTTACATACATATGTATAAAATTTCTCACACCTCCGTGCTTTATAATTTCCTCAGACATAATTAGACATAGTTAATGTTATAATTATAATATGATAAGCACTGGGACATAATGAACGTTCTCTATAAATCATTTCTTTTTATGTTAATTATGAGATTAAATGAAGGTTCCTAACATTCCCAAAGAAACGAAAAATATCCCCTATTTGTTGCATTTTTGAGACACTGGTAATAATGTGATAAGCATTGGGACATAATGAAAGTTCGTTATAAATCAATTCTTTTTATGTTAATTATGGCATGAAATGAAGGTTCCTAATATTCCCAAAGAAACTAAAAATATCCCCATTTGTTGCATTCTTGAGTCACTGGTAATAATGTGATAAGCACTGGGATATAATGAACGTTCGCTATAAATCAATTCTTCTCATGTTATTTATGGCACGAAATGAAGGTTCCTAATATTCCCAAAGAAGCGAAAAATATCCCCATTTGTTGCCTTCTTGAGACACTGGACTCTCTTAGATAAGATGCAAGTGTAAATGCTTTCGAACAGTAAATGAAATTTGCGTTGGCTCATATGCACCAATAACGGCATTATGAAACTTAGCCAAGTGTTCGCCTTTTATCATATAAAATCTAAAGAAATTATATTATTAGGAAAATTTTATATGTGTTGAAATTTTGAAGTTAATATCTTTCAATTGATTTTAAATTTGACATAACTGGAAAATATAAAGTACTTCTGAATAGCGACTGAAATTTGGGTTGATGTGTATCCACCGATAATGATATTTAAAAAAATGTTCATGGATTTCTATTTTCTTTTAATAAATCTTAAGAAAGTATCCTATTGAGAAAACTTTTTATACGTAGTGCAATTTTGAGAATTATTTATTTCAAAGAATACAAAATTTCACATATTAGAAAAATAGTAAATGCTTATGAATATTAACTGAAATTGTGTAAGTACCGATAGCGGCATTTTGAAAATGTTTCTCATGTGTTTGCATTTTCCCTTTAAAATTGGAACAAAGTATCCTACTGAAAAAATTTGTGCGGGATGCAAACCACGGATTTTCGAACTGACTAGCCGACTCTCTACCGTTGAGATACTAGGACGAAATTGTAAGCTCTTATTATCGAGGTGAACTCTGCAACTTGTTGCAATTTTTATATAATTATTTTTCAAACATTAATAAATTTGATATATTAGAAAAATATTCAAAACTTCTGAATAGCAACTAAAATTTTGGTTGCTCAGTAAGTACTGATAACGGCATTTTGAAAGTTTTCGAATTTTCTCATATAAAATCTAAAAGAAGTATGTTTATTTACATGTATTTATGTGTATTTATATGTGGTGTAATTTCGAATTTAATATCTTTCAAACGATACCAAATTTGACCACGTTTGGGAAATGTTAAATGCTTCTGAATAGCAACTGAAATTAGGAATGCACCATATGAAACTATAACTGTATTTTGAAATGTTTCCTGTATTGGCATTTTCTCTTATAAAATTGGAATAAAGTATCCTATTGAAAAAATATTATACTCGGAGCAATTTTGAAGTTAATATCTTTCCAATAATACACAAATTTGACAATTTAGAAAAATATTTAAAGCTTTTGAATAGTAACTGAAATTTGGATTGGACCCTATGCACTGATAAAGACATTTAAAAAATTTCGTGTATTTGATCAACAATATTCACATCAAAACTCTTTTCTACTCCACACATGAAAGTAGGTACTATCTTAAACACAACCGTTTTGACTCCTCTGTCTTTTATAATTTATTCTACTCACGAGACCAGAAGAAAAAATCAGTCCGACCTTCAAATAATCAAATACTTTCGATAGAGCTGTAAAAAGATACACGATGTTTCGTGAAATATATGTATACATACTGAGAGCAGTGAACAGTCCTGCATGAAAATTCCATTGCGAAGGGAATTCTTATACCAAACGCAAAGGGTGTAAAATTCACCTCTGTTCTATTTTGGTTATAGCTTATCCTGCAATTCTGAGAGAAGTATTCAGAAGGGAATGCATGTCTCTATTGACGTATCAATCGTATTTTATTTTGAAATCATGAATATTTTTTTGTGAGTAGAAGATATAACGTTAGAATTTATGAGCGTATATAAATATATATCTATTCCTCATCCGATGAAATGTCGACAGGAAATGCTATTTTTTTGAAGATTTTATTTCAAGGCTAACGTTAAACATTCCTATGGAATTCGGTAATGTATTGGAACCTTCCTGCCATCTATAAAACTTGCATTGATATCATTTTCTATTGTTTCATTTATGGAATTTGGCTCAGAATTTTGCGTTTTATTTTTCTTCCATTTTATAACAGAGGATAGGTAAATATTGAACATTTCTGCAGTCAGACGTAGTGTATATTGAAAATGCAAGTGCAAAATATGGTTATACTGCGAAAAAAACGAGGTATATATATATACATATATATATATATATATATTTATATGTATAATGTTATAAGGCAGGTTATAAATTCATACAAAATGACTAGTAATAAAATATTCCCTTTTTATTTTAAAATTCGCGCCATTTTCAATAAAGATAGGTTACTGGTATTTTTATAATACAAGTAAAAATAATTCTTTATATATATATATATATATATATATATATAAATGTTTTGACAGAATCTCATAATCTATAGATCTATTATAATATCTATCCCAAAACACCATACATCGACGTGTGGCCTCGGTTTCCCCATTCCCGTCGTACGAAACATTTATGTTTAACACATTTTGTGGCTAGTGTTGAACCAGTTTTTAAATGCATTTATCTAACTTTATTTCAGTCCATTAGCAATATTTCGCACTTAGAAACATTGTCTTTTGTAATACTATCAGATATATTTCGGAAATCTCTGGCGATTCATTGTCAAGATTCCCAAGATCATCGAAAATATCTCTAAAGCTGCGTATTTTTTACCTACAGAGAAAAATGTTTTTGGTATATCAATGTTTATAGAAAATGCATTGCTAGCAGCTTCACGGTTACTTGCAAATGAAGATCCAAAAGAATATGCACAGTTTCTGCATATAATTTCTTATTTAGTTGCATAACCATAATCGCCATTTGCTGTAACATTTAAGTGTACTCACTGCAAGGTATTCCACTCAGTAATGAAGACCACATTTTCCTGTGAATTATGTGATAAGATGGATCTGCCATCTGAATTTTATACTTAGATGCAGTTTGTACACTTAGTTCAGAGGTAAACAGTTACCTTACACTTTTCTGGTAGGTCGGACGGTCTGGGTATCAATCAACAACTACTTAGTTCAGAGGTTGATTAATTAACGGTAGCTGAATTTGATGTATCAGCTCACTTCTGAGAATTTTCAATCTGCTCGTTTCTATGCCTAGAAATATGTCCTCTAGGTTTCCGATATTTAGCATTTACCGAGTGCATAATTATACAAAAAATAAGATAAAAACAATGATGACAAATATAAAATTCACGAACTAAAAGTACACGGAAACAAATTAGGTTTAGTTATACGCAAATAAAATAATAAATAAAACCATGAGAATAGATAAAAATAAACAAGCCAATGATAAACTTGAGAAGTTATAGATACAGTTAAAAGAGCTGTTTCCAAACTATGCTAAATTATATTTTCTACTAAGTACATACATTGAGCAAAAAGAAGCAACCTGCGTCTGTGAACATCCAACTGACAGTTGGCGATTGCCAGCTGCAAATGTTTATACTTCGCAATGGGTTTTTGGTTTGTTTACAATCTTCATACGTTCATAACTTCGGAAGTATATATTTGATTATGGTATTATACGATTTGATTGCGGTTTTCTGCAATCAATAGGAAATAATGAGAATAATAATATCGTGACAAGAAAAATTGTATAATGTGGTCAATTTTTGTTCATTTGAACGTCTACTGTCCCCTTAATAGTCTGTTTGCTAAATTGTCGATTTAATAAGTCAAATATTTAACAGATATTTCTTTGTGTTTAATTCTGTTGAAGTAATTTTGCTCTCTTGAAATCGTCTGGTATGCTTTGAATTTTTGTATTCGTATATCGATTATATTTTGTAATTTTATTTCTTTCTGCAGCTTGTCATTTGCTGCAGAAAGTGAAGAGCTCTGTCTTATAAACGTGTTTCGATAATAATGCATTTTTCTTCTTCGGACCAGTTTGTTAATTTTGCCTATTGTTGACATTGGTCAATGAAGAAGCCAATTTTCTAACAATTCTTGAATAGCTATTTTAAAAATGTGCAAAATAATACTGTTTGATAATAAACTTTATATAAGCAAATTCATTTTATACTGAATATAACAGAATGTTTATCTTAAATAAAAGATAAAATTTAGAAAAACCTTGTTATTCTCTCTATTAAGCAGACATTTTAGTAGATTTTTAGAAAATCAAAATGTGTAACTGCTTTACGCATTTTATTCTTTTTTAATACCACTTTATTATGCAAGTACAAATAAATAACCATAAGTGAATACTTTATTTACAAATATCAGAAAGGAATGGCAGTCTTCTTAAAAGACCAATGTATCTGTATAATATACTCAAGTTAGAAAGAAGTGAGTAATATGTTCTCCAAATTGAACAAAGTTGTCATGTTTGTTCCAAGCATAAAAATCGGAGACGATCTTGTGCTTAGAAATCAACAAAACCAAAATGTCTTTAGTAACAGACATACAAAACATAAATAAAATACTTTAATTTTAGAACTCAAAATATATATCAAAATATCCATAAGCTTTCAGAGGATCGATCTACTAATCACAATAAATATCCTACCAATTATTAATAGTTTAAGTTTAATAATGTCAAGTATACGAAAATAGAGTAAAATAAAATGTATACCAATGGAATTCTTACTGTTATATATTTTATTCCAATGAGATATAAAATATACTTATATACTAATGCGTCCAATATATTACATCACTTTCACTTTAGTTTAACAAATTTCAATACTGTAGAGAAACAATAACAAATTAAAACATCTTTAAAGCCTGATATAGCTGAAAATCAATAATAGGATTGATTCCCACATTATATGTACAGCAGTTTTTTTTACATATATGTCTATTTGCATTACTTATTCAAGAAAAAATTATATAATAAAAGAATATGTTTATGTGTGTGCCTGTTTGTGCATCTATGTCATTTGTAGTGGAAAAATCAAAGTTTGGAACAGCGGTGAAATTCGGCACAGATCCCCGGATAATACGACTCGGCAAGATTTGTTTTAAATTTGAATTAGATAAAAAACCTTCGACCTTTTAAAGCCGAAATTCGGTTGAAAAATCTCTTTATTGATCACTTTATTGAGCAGACTATATTCTGCTTGAATGCGAGTACTTTTTCCTTTGCAGGTCCTTGTTTTGTAAGCAATGTCGCAGACATTTAGTGTAGAACTTCAGCGTTAATAATTTTGCGGATTTTAAAAATAAATTTTAAATCTTCGGAATTAATTCAACATATTGAATGTGCCCTAAAAATTTAGCTTAAATCAGCCGTAAACTTTAAAAATTGCATGTAAAATTTGCTTTTACTTTTGATTTAAAAATAAATTTATTTATGAGATAGATTTATCGAGACAGATGAAGATTAATCAAAAATGTCTGCATCTGAAAACCTAAGCTTCGGCCGAATTTCGGCCAATACTTGTCTCAGTTGTGACAGTAAAACTACCAGAAATGCTATTACGAAAATTTCTTTAAAGTCATTGCAATGAATTTTTCCTATAACCAAAAATTTATTATCAAACTTTTCTTGGCTTGAAATTTTTAACATGAATTTTACTCAAGCGTGACCCGCTCCAAATTTTCTGAGGTAAAACTCCCCTAGTGCAGGACAGGCCTCTCTCTACTGGAATTCCGTGAATACGAGAGTTGACCAAAGGATTGTCCTCACTGTAATTCGGTTCCTGATTACAATGTTGATCGTGATGCAGGCTTGAGCAGGTGTGATAGGGACTATTGAACAGTGTTATATTTCTTTGAATCAATTTTGTATTGTGAACAAAATGACTATTATAGTGACAATTATTTGTTTTATATATAATAATGATAACACTCTGATATAGAAATGTATTGTAATGTGTGATATAATAATTTGTATTATACAGTAATAACTTAGATACTCAATTTGAGATCTGGAATTAACCAGTTCGGATAGGTGAATAGATTTGAATTCTTTGAAGTAATTTATTACCTAGGTATAACTGTACCTAATAACTCAGCTATGGTTTACACAGGGGATTTAGACTCGGTTATTAATACCATCATTGGAGAGAACTTATTACACAGCTTTCCCAAGGCAGGTAGGATTCTTCAGCCCGGCGTACAAGTAAGGGACCTCTTAGTAAAGATGGGAGATTTCTTTCTAGTAAAAGGAGAACTAAGCTGACTAAACCACTCCAAACAGAACCGGTCAAAAAGTTCATTAAGCCAATGGTGGACATTATCTTGGAAACTTCCAGCTTCCTGCTGGTCTCCAAGGTGGATCTTCATAACTGTCGAGTTGAGCGGAAGACTGCGGTCTTCCGTCACGACGATGATCTTGAAGGTTTTGAGAACTCCATGAAGGAGTTTGAGGATCAAATAAGTGACCCCAAGGCAAAACTGGAAGAGTCCAGGGCAACTTTTACTGCTATTGACACAGCTTTGTATAAGCATTCGGTGGCAATGGATAAGTTTATATACAAATTGATACCCTTGTTGAAAGAACTAGGTATCGCGTTAGAAGAATGTTCTTTCAAGGGTCTATTCCTTCTCACAAGAATGGATGTCAAGTGGGTATTTCTACTTCACCCTTTGTTTTGCCACCCGTTGTTCCGGATTCCTTGAAAAACCGGACCTTACTTATGACCTCTGTTCGAGCTTCTTCATATCGTGAAATATTGCACTTCATACGATCTAACTTGATCTTACTTAGAGGATTTATCGCTTGGCATTGTTAATTAAGCTATTTTTAAAAGTGTCCTTTGCATTTCATAAAATACAGCATATCTTGCATTAAAGTAATATTCAATCTTTTAGAAAAATTTCAGTTATCTATTTGTGTGTGAAATAAATGTAGAATATATTGCTATTTAAAAGTGTATCTTGGATTTAACAAAATACATATCTTGCATTTTTTATTTTTTATTCTTCTGATTGTGACATTTAACTATGGCTCTGGTAAAGAACAAAGAGATGATGACAATGATGATATACCTTTCAGAAATTGATTAAACAATCCATGAGCAGAGGTGAGTTGTTGCATTCCTCCCGCTGAAATACAAATTTAAAAAGTATCATGCAGTTATAAATTAAAAAGACATGGAGAAAAGATAAAAGAATTTTTGAAGGTCCAATGGTTCTGTGTCCCCTTAATTCTTTTTCTAATGTTGTGAAAGGTAATATCCTTTAATTTTTTAACTCATTTAAAAAACAAATTCTAATTGTGTAATTTTTAAAATTAAATTGTTTGTTGCCAACGGAAAGTAATATTTTTTTTCATTACTAGCGTCGCTAGAAAAAAGGGTGTGACCAAATATTTTGTTTATATACGTGTCCAACTACCAGTACTGTTTTCACCGTTGTTCATCGTATTGAGGTGTTCGAAACGGGGACTAACACCCAAATAAAAAGGAGACTGTGAAACCAAGAAAGATACCCGCAGATATCCGGTTTCTACAGAAACCTGAAAAGCCAGATTATTTAAATTTTATTATTTAACCAGCGTTGCCTGAAATTGAAAGCAGGGATTAATTTGCTCAATATCAACCCCGTCATTTATTGAAAAATTTAATAAATAATTTCAATTATTCTCATCTTTAAATCCCTGGTATATTTTTTTGTTATGTAATATAGTGTTTATTTTTGTTACAGAACTATATATAATATAGTGCGTCTCTATATTTAATATAGTGGATAGTACTATATTAAATATAGATACAACCATCCAAATTTCAAACGTTCATAAAACATAGTAACTATTTGAAGGAAATTTATAAAAATGAAATGCATACTTTGAGTTGGAAAATGAGAAACTTTAAAGAAAAGGGGGGGGGGATATACCCTATTGAAAAACTCAAGTTGGTGCAAAGTTAGGTATGAAAACTAATTTTTCTACGCTTTAGGTTCACATTAATTAGTAATAGACATTCGTCTCAAGTCAGAAGACATATGGTTTCATCGAACTATATAATTATTTTAATTACATAAAGTAATTATTTTAATTAAATAAAGTAAAATTTCGTCACATTTCACCTAACCATGTACAGCTCAAAATAGATACCTTCATATTCATTACTTAAACTAAGGATAAAATGATGTCCTTATTTCTACGTAATGAGCTAAATAAGTAATGAATCTAGTGAATTATTTGTTCCTTTTGACAGCATCCAATCTTATTCGAAACAGTCGCATTTTAGCTTAACATTTCGAATGCAATTCATACCTCATGCAGAACTATTTATTGCTTTCAGTTCGTATGCATAATGCCAGAGAAGATATTTTGTGTTTTGTCAAAACTTTGTCAATAGATAGGTTCATGGAAATAAGGGATATTTTTCTTCATTGCTTTATGATAGGAATATATTGTGACGAGACAACTCTAAAAGATGGATGACAATATGAATGCAGAGATGTGTCCAAATGCTACTTTGGAGACACGCAGTTTTACTTTCAGTAATATGGATTTCAACAAAAGAATTATTTTTTGTTCAGTTTTATTCATAAGTCAGTGCTGAATTGACGGACAAAGAAGCGAATGAATGAAAACAAGACTTTTTAAAAATTACTTGATTTACATATTAAATATAAGGTAAGTCTGGATAATAAGCCAGCTCAAGGAACATGCCAGTTTGCATTATTTTTACATCCCTTCCCCAGGTGTCGTCGCTCTTTTACATCGTTTATGAAAAGTTTAAAAATGTAGTTTAGTGACAGCTATTACAACCATTATCACCTTCATTTCCTAGATACCGGCATGTATGTCTATTCGTTGCCTCTTCTGTTATTCCTCATAGTTTTAAATAAATATCGCTAAATTCCTTATGTTTAAGGAGACTGAGATGGCAGATATTTTATTGTATATTGGTTCTCAGAGAGTGTGTCAAGAAAATAATATTAGGTAAAATGCAATCGTGTTAAGATTGTTTGTTGATAATATATTCAAACTGTCTTTGATGTAATATGCCAGAGAACGCCTAGATAAGCTTATTAAAGGCGAAAACTGGTTAGTTTTTAAGAAGGTTATAGAAATGTCCCCATTATGAACATGATAAAAGCTGCCACACAATTAGAAAGAAGCATGCTCGACAATTTACTTATCCTTTATATAGTATATTTTCTTTTAAAATATTTTATTGAATTCGTCATGAACAATGGTTGTCTGTTTCTCTGTCTCAATTTCTTTGATAGCATTTTTAACACATTTTCGTTACGTGCTAAAGTTATGAAATTTGGTACACAGCTTAGACCAATAGAGCATTTTAATTTATTAAAGTTTGGCGCATCCTCGAAAAATAGAATCGGGTTTTCTTTCGAAATGGTCCGCGAAAAATCCCTCTTCGTTTCTAATACATACACACACACACACACACACACATATATATATATATAGAACACATTCAAAGGAAAAAGTAGGGTTTGCAATCAGGCAAAGTACTAAAAGGCCAAGGGAGATTGTGACCCCTTGTTCCAGGTTACAGCATGTTTTCACACCTAGGAAACACTCCCGGACACCAGTATATTCCTGAAGCAGCCCACCGAAAGTCAACACAAGAGGAAAGTGAAAATTAAAAATGAAAGATGAAAAATTGAAAAAGACAGTAAATGTCGGTAAATAAATTTCCTACACATCATACAAAACCAAGAATACAATACGATAGATCCATTCAAATATTGATGTCCCTCATCAAGATTGAGATCGCACAGCATTTCATCCCATTATACAAACACCGAATTCATGATGGTCCAATTCAATCCACAACTCAATTAATCATGTCTTTCTCATCGTTGCCATTATCATTTTGTTAAATCCTCAAAATATGCATAAAATACATCTTGTTTTTGGTCATAGTATGCTGTGTAATAATGTTTCAGAAATTTAATTGGATAGCCTTGTCTTATAGCTTCCTTAATTAATAATCTGTCTCTAATGATGCGTTCCTTTTTACATGTTTTTGTTGTTTCCTTTTTTATGTTCCTTTTTATATGTAAGTTTTTATTTTTCGCTAAATGATTGAGGATTAAATTACGAAAAATGTTCTTGCTCAAATTTGTATACCAACTTATAATGTAATTTATTTCGATATCAAAGGAGTTCATTCTGTCATATAATTTAAAATAAATTGTATCATTCTCATTATATTTAATGTTTATATCCAAAAAATTTATTTCATTTTCTTTTTCCACAAAAGTTTCTATTAACTGTAAATTCTTTGGGTAAAAGTCAAAATTACATTTATAATGCGGGTCCGATGAACCTATCAGTACATCATCAACACATCTTATGTAGAGCAATTCATTTAGTAAATGCTTGCCTTTTTCATACTTATGCAGATAAATATCAGCTAACATAAATGAGTATCCCCATCCCATTGGGATGCCATGTATTTGCTGGTAGAACGATTTGCAATTGTGAAGAATATTTTCAAAACGGACGATTTTAATTAACGATTTATACCTATTGACATTAATAATAGACTGCATATCATAAGCTTCATATGTTTCAATCAATATTACAAATAGATCATTCAAGTCGACGTTATTAAATAAGTCCTTAAAATCATAACTTTTTAAATACAGGCGTTCTGAAATATGTTTTAACTTTTCAATCACTCCATAACTATTAGATATCATAATAACACATTTAGATTTGATCTATAACATAATAGGTTTTAATAAATTTAATAATTTTTAATTTGCTCTTGTTAAATATGTGTTGATTCCCACTGTAACAGGTCTAAATGAAACCGGGTTTTTATGCATCTTTGGTATCAATACCAGATATGGAAATTTTATAGCACCGATATCATGATCAATTCTTTTATATAATGCCCTAATTTTATTTTCTATAACCATACGTGATTGGCCTATTTCCTTGCACATGTTTTTATTTCCAAAACTTTTGTTCAGTATATCAACATAATATTTCATACATGTAAATGCGTAATTAGATGGAATTTTATCCATATATGTAATAGCACATTCCTTTCTCAATGTATCCATAAAATCTTTGTCCGATTTGTAATCAGGTACTTTCTGGTGATCTGGTCGATAATTATACATAAATCCCTCAATTATAGATTGTTTCCATTCGTTGAAGGTTTCAGTAGGCATGCTGCATTTAATAGTTAGTTTATATATAAAAGCATCAATGTCATTATTAAAAGACTTGTTAATATAGTCAAATTCCTAGTTTCTAAAACTAGTTCCAGGTTTAAAATAGTTTATGAAGTCATCGTTTCCCAACAAGCCCAAATCACCGGTTATCACATGTCCATGATCTTTATTGAAATATAGACTTGATCTACAATTACAAGTTTGGTTATCAAACAGATCCAAATGTTTACCTACCTTGTTGTAGTTAAAGATTTTTCTACCATTAGTTTTAACATATTTGTAAGTGATACAAACATCAAGATTCTTTATAGGCAAAAGATTAACATGTGTCTTCAAAAGGGACTTAAAGGGTATATAATCGTAAAATTTATTGCGAAATGTTGTAAGAAAATACTCTTTCTTGTTAGATCCTGAAATTTCGTTGTTTAAATTAATTTCAAGGATACGTGCTTTCAGTTTAATCATATCATAAAAAATAGCTATATTAGCACACAGGGTTCTATTTTCATTATCTTGATCATTAATGATTGGATTTTTATTCCATTCTTTCCATATACGTTTACTGTACTTTTTTTCGTAACTCAAAAACAAAATTCTTGATCATGAAGATTTGATTACAGTAAACAGTTTTATGTCATCGATAAAAATCTTTAGACGTTCCAATGTTCTTACGTAAGATTCCCTTTTATTTTTTCCTCCTCTCTTCCAACGTGTCATTTTATTATGTTTTATATTACCTTGAACAATATCGTTACTTACATGACTGTAATATTTGATGTTATGCATAGTATTGAAAATAATAGTATTTGAGCCGTATGGAAATATAGTACCAAATTGTTTAATATGTACATTTTCCCACCAGAGCCTTTCCTTAAAATTAATCACGATGTCGAGAATGCTCATTTTAATATTTTCAAAACTATGAACAGTAAAATGACAAAATTCCAAATTTGTTTCATTCGTTACCAGATTCTTGAGTTTGTTAATCTGGCTTCGATGTAAATTAATACGTTAGTTTAGATGGTTTTTTGTTTGCCCGATATATTTTAATGTACATTCCATACATTTAATACAATATATGCAATTAAATATTTTACAAAAAACATTGTAACCCGAGTTGCATACTAAAATTTGATCAGGATCTGCTTTTGGACATAACTTGCATTGTTTTGACTTACAACGTTGGTATTTATAATTCCGTATTCTTTCAAATTTGTGTTTATAATTGTCATCAAAAGTTCCAGGAAGTGAAGTAGTTTTTTAACTTTGTCAAATTCACATGGAGACACTACATTTACAGTTTTTTGTTATTCCATCCGTTCAGCATTAGAAGGCTTAAAATATTGCAAAATGGTATTCATGAGTAAGGTCACTTATTAATGATCGTATAGTACCCTTAAATACTGTATTACTGAGCCATTGTAACAAAGCCGGAAATACTGTATTACCGAGCCATTGTACGTCGGAACGAGTATAAACGACCACGACTGGCATGACCTCGCAATTGCTGTGGTACGAAGAGTTGTTAACAATCAAAAAGGACGAAAGATGTCCCAAAGATGCCAACTGGACATGTTTTTGAAGGGATGAATTATTGGAATGCTGAAATCCCGTCGTCCCAAACCGAAGCGTCTCGAATTCTGAATGTGCCTCAGAGTATGATCTCCAGACTGTGGCAGAGGTTCCAAACCACTGGGGATGTTAATGTTGGTCGCTATGCCAGACGACCAGTAATTTGCATCCTCCTTACGTCTGCACAGAATTACAGTGGAGTTTGGAACATCGGCAGTGAGGTGGACAACAGTGGGGCAATGTCATGTTCAGTTACGAGTCCAGGTTTAACCTGCAAACTAATTCTCGTCGTACCATGATCTGGAGAGAACGTGGAACGCATTTTCATCCAGGAAATATCACGGTAAGACATTGTTTTCCGTTTGGGGGAGTCATGGTCTGGGCAGGCATCACGATGGACGGCCGCACAGACCTCCACATCTTTGAGACGGGGTCGGTTATCGGTCAAAGATACAGAGGCGAAGTCTTTGAACCTACCGTTCGATTGTTTCGAGGTGCTGTTTGTCTTTATTTCATATTTATGGCTGATAACGCGTCTCCTCACAGTGCGGTCTTGGTCAGTAACTTCCTTCAAACTGAAAATATCCAGCACATGCAGTGGCCTACCAACTTTCCTGATCTGAATCTAATAGAGCATGTGTGGGATATGCTCGGGAGTCATCTTGCAGCCCTCCGAAAACCCACCAAGCTCAGTTCCGAGATTGAAAATTGATCTCCGTGAGGCTTAAAATTCTTTGAGCACACAGCTCATCCAAATCCTCATCGAAAGTATGGAAAATCGTTGTGCAGCAGGCGCAGCTACCTGAGGTTCTCATATACCGTATTAAACTGCAGCATCACATTGTTTTAATCATTCTGTTTCACTGAAGTTGACACTCGTCTTGTGACCCTTTTTCTTTCAACCCTTTTCTTTGGGTAATAAAGGCCGTTATTATCCTTGTTTTGCATTGTTTTCTTCTTCTATAATCATATTACACCCGCATACCGCGTTTCCTTCCATTCCGATGTAGATTTCCTGAAATTTTCACATAAGCAACAACTATGCTTAACTTTTGGACATGAGTGCATTTAGTACTTGTTTTATTTATAAGGTTCTTTTTATAATATAATTTTCACACGCTTGTCGGAGTCGATTTTGATTTCAAATTTTCACTTCAGACCATTTTATATTTCACATTTGCTTTATATATATATATATATATATATATATATATATATATATATATATATATATATATATATATATATATATATATATATATATATATATATATATAAAGCAAATGTGAAATATAAAATGGTCTGAAGTGAAAATTTGAAATCAAAATCGACTCCGACAAGCGTGTGAAAATTATATTATA